>JAJEJO010000938.1:460600-568503 GCA_020662805.1 Glaucomys volans | reverse complement strand
CAGTGCATCTCACAGCCTGTTTTCGTACTAGAAAATGACTGTAGAAATACAGCCCTCCATCTCTCAGCAGTGATAGATAAGAAGTACTGAAACAGCATTAATAATTAATGGGCAGACAAGATGAAACTTCGGTTGCTCAGACTGCTGTCTCCACATAATCTGTATTTTATACAAAAGGAGAAAGAACTCAATGGAATTTCAGCTGTGACCGGATAAAAACTGCCAGCAAAATGTGATAAGGAAAGTCTAATGTGTATATTAATCATGTTTATAGCTCCTCATTTGTTGATATATTAGCCTAAACTCCCTTTAAAAATACATTTTTGATCACCAGTAGATTCATTTAATGCAATCAAACTTCAACTAGGGTCCAATTAATGTTTCTAATTTTTATTAATCAAAAATAATTAATCTATCTCATAAATCAAGGAACAAATGGGTTAAGGATTTTAGTGCAAGATGAGAAGCATTAAAGAAGGAAATCTAGAAAAGTTTGATGCATGATGTAAATATGCCATTGTATGTTTATAGCTTGAGTTAACATTTGGCACTTTTATTATCCAAATTGTTTTTCTAGATATAATGAACATATAATATGACTCAGTAAGACACAACTTACCCTTGAATAGTGTAGACTTCAAACATGATGCATTTTTATTTTCTCTAGATAAATTATAACAAAACAGATTACAGGGTTAGGGTGGGGAATGGAGTGATTCTAGAGATACTTATATTTTTGTGATTAAAAGCCTAAGAAAATAAGGTTCAGTTTAATCTAGAAGAAAAGGAATTGGTGTGTACAACCCTTTGGGGGCATTGAAAAGAAAACAAAATATAGAAACAAGGACTTGGAGAAAATTTCTTTATTCTACATAATCAGTAATCCTTGAAAGTTACACCCCCCTCTAGTCAAAACCCAACTTTGTTACAACCATCAAGACTGAATGGCAGATGATTGGTGGGAGAGCATTGGAAAGATGTACTAAATACAGGAATGTAATCTAAGTCATGTTACCAAGGATGTTGAAGAGACAAAAAACTTTCCCAGGCATACCCAGATGCATACTTGCTATTTAGAATAGTTTATTACAGTTGTATTTAAACATTGAATCTTATAATTTAGATATTAGTCTCAGTAGTTTTTGTGGCCATGGTGCTAGTAAATGAATCAGACCCACAAGTACTTTAAAATAATAATATTAATATTTTCAAAAAAAAATAGGGAGAAAGGTGGAAAATAGATGAAAAATGGAGAAGTTCGCAGGAAATTGGAAACTATCAAAAACAATCAGAAATTTTTAATAAAAAATATAACAACTACAAAAAAGGAATGAAAGTCCATATGTCTTGGTACTAAATTAAATTAGAATAAGTCCTAAGAAGTCAGGCTAATGAAAAAGTATAGAAAAAAAGTTTATAAAAATTTTAAAAAGTAAGACCAAAAGTACAAAGATAATAACTGTAAGAGGTTATAAGTTTCATTTGCTAGTAGAAATGTGATTACATTGGTAAATTGTATTAACTAATGGGGTCATAGATAGTGTAAAAATAAATTTAAAAGTTTATTTCCTATAAAGGTGAATAAATTATGGAGATAAAAATAATTTGCTGGATACAATTCACTCCTCACCCTGTCTCTATGTAGTAACAGGCCACTGGACTCCACAACAGGGACATTGCATTAGGGGTACGTGAGTTCAAGCATTCTCTCACCACTGTTGGAAAAGAATTCACAGCTCTTTTACTAGTGGTCAATCACATAATCATTAGTCCCATAACGGAGATAATACATTATTAGTAAATTTAGCAAAATTGCATAAACTGATAAATTATTGGAACTTTAGCTACCAAGTCATCTAAAATTTGGATGTATAATACTCTAAATAAGGCCTAAGACATAGAGACGCATGACCTAGGTAAGCAAACTCTACACCTTCCACAGTTTGTTTATTCACTTATAATATGGGGATAATAATAACTGATCTGTTGGCTTACAGGAATCTAGTGAGGTTTATTTTTAATGATAAACGGTGTGAAAAGTAGTCTGTGGAGCTATGAAAACAACACAGATGTGAGGTATAATTATTAAGCTATGGGATTTCTCACTTTTCTATATGGATTTCTAAGAATCCATGATTAAAGCTGGGACCTGGGTATCTAAGCTTAACTCATCTCCTTCTAGAAATTCTACTACTGGCCTATGACCAGAATTTCTCCAAGCAAACCTTGAGAATACCATGGAAAATTAGCAAGGATTCTTACAAAAAGGAGTCTTGTGGTAAAACCTAGGAAACATATTTCCCTTCCCTACAGGACTCATCGGAGCCTTTAATGTACAAATTAGGTACCTCTAATAGAAATGGTATTGGATGGAGTTTTCCTAAACTTACTTGACCATGGAGATTGTTTAATATAGATCACCCTTTGGGATTATTATTCTGCAGAAATTCCTTTTGAAAACACTGATTACTCTTGTAATTTTTCAAAATGTATGCACTGAGGACACTGGTCTCTAATTTTAAGTTTTATAGTACTAATCTATAATCCAGTGTTTCTCAAAATGTGGTGTTTTGCGATAGTTCTTTAAAATGAAGATTTTAGAGTCTTCCTTAGACCTTAGGGGGAGTCACAGGAATGTGCATTTTTACAGGCTCCTTAGTGTTTCTGAATCTAATAACCCAGACCACAGTCTGAAATGCCATGGCTCTAGGAGTGGACAATGGTGGTCCTGTAGTTTTAGTGGCTTATTAGCATGAGATGTATCTCATCTATGTCAGATCTTGCTTTTTAAACCTGGAAAAGGCACATTGATCCTCAGTAATCTCTAGGTAGACCAATTCCTTAATACCCACCAGTGACCACTTCTGAAGACTGACCAGTAGTCTGGAAGGACCATTGTACTATGTATACAATGCTTTCCCGATGTTCTGCCTTTCTTAAAAAATAAAAAAGACCACAGAGGCATACTTTAGTGAATAAGAGTACAAGTATTTCTCTACGCAAATTCTTTGGAGATCCAAATTTATGTCTACTTTGCTTACATTTTCTCTGTAACCCACAATTCATGTAGCTCAAATTAATGAGCAAAAGTGCTATGTCTAAGTGTGTATGCAGAGAGGGGGGCACATTTACCACTCTATGTAACACTAAATCTTTCTTTTTTTAAATAAGGTTTCTTTATGCATTTCCCCAAATAGTGTGGAACTATTATATCTCTGAGTATCAGAATAAGGAAAAAAATAAAGTTCTCGTTCAGCTGACTCTGGGCAACATTTGTTACAAGCTGTTTGGTAGACCAAAATCAGCCTCATAGGTCAGTTTTTTATCCCATTTCTGTACCATAGAAGAGAATATGGGCTCTAGAGTCAGGTTCCTTGAGTCTGAATCCTATCTTTTCTCTAAACTTTGGGGGTTTCTTTTATAAAATGGAGCAATAATAGCATATAATTCTCAGAATTACTGTATGAATCAAATGAGAAATGCACAATGCCTTGCACATTCTAAGAGCTTATAAATGCTAGTTGTTACTTTCTTTGTCCCTTTAAGTGCTGGGATCGTGTTTTATAGTTCTTCTCTATCCCTCACTGAGCCTAGGCAACAGCTTTATAAGCAAGAGGGAACCATTACATGATTTGGGGAAGTTGAAAGAATGAATACATTGAATTGATCTGAAAACTTTTAAAATCCTCTCAATATATTCTTTGGAAATGAGGAATAATGTGAGACAATTCTAAGATCTGAGGTGACCTGGTTTTTTCTCAAAACCATGCTGCTTCATGCTGGACTCAGAAATCATCATGTGTTTCCTAGTCCTGTGGATTCTGCCCCTCCCTTGGCATCATACCTCACCTGTGAGCTCTTTTACTGCTTTTTAAAATGAGCCATTGAAAAGGATGTAGCTGATCCTCTTAGAGAACTTGGAGGTACAACATACCATCAAAATAATGATGATTTATTTGTGGAATTACCATACTATTGTTAGCACTTTGGTCTTTAAGAAGGTATTTTTTGGTCTGTCCAAATAGCAGGATGGTGAAGTACTTCAGCTGAAAGTAAAATTGCTACTATGAAAAACGTGGTGTGTGCTGAGGAATATCACTTCCCTGCTGGTGTGTGTTACTAGACAGCATGCCAGGAAAAGCTATACACACTGATTGCACTTTTAACCCAATGATAAGAGGAATGCTGAAAACCTGGTAGAGTAAGAACCACAATATTTAAACTATCACTTCACCCCTCCATCTGATGATGGAAAGTTTTATCTTAAAGTCTGGGTGAAAGTGAAATGTGATGCCTGTATCTACACATTAGGATTTGGCAAAAATATAACTAGTGTTTTCCCTCTGGATGGTGTGTCAGGGATAGGGATTCAGGGCAGAGGAATGAGATGGGAGGGAACTAAAACTGATGTCTTCAGAGGTGAGAGGAAGGAAAGAATATCAGTGGTCTATCCTCCCTGGACACTTCCTTGTGAATATGATCATGATCCAGTGGGACCAGAATCACTTATTTTTACCCAAACCTAAACGTCAACTAGTCTGGTGCTTTTCTAAATGTGATCTATTGGATTGAGACTCACTACTAGGTCATAAAATCAAGTTAGTGTTAGGAAACAATATAGAAAAATAGAGTAGGATAGATCAAAGCACAAAACACATAAAAAGTTTCAGATTTGTGAAACTGTATCATTTATGCGTGTGTGTGGGTTTGTGTGTATAACATGTCAAGATGTAAATTATATTTCTGACTTTGGGACTTAGTTTTAAAAATTCTGAGCTGTGTGTGATGGCACACACCTGTCCCCATGAGTTTGGGACCAGAATGGGCAACATAGCAAGACTGCTGTTCCAAAAAAAATAAAAATAATAATAATAATAATCTGAAACTCACTGACTAGTCAACAGTATTCCTGTGTCTATTTATAATCCAGTTTGCTAAATAGCAAAGAGGCTGTTTCTCAGGCTTCTGGTCATGAGCACTTTCACTGAGTTGCCCAACCAATAGCTAATGCAGCTAATGGCAAACATTAACTGAGCTCTCATCTGTTGTCAGGCTGTGTACTGTTTTATGTGTGTTTAATTCTTAAAACCATCCAACTAATCTTGTACTATTACAGTAGACCTCTTTTACCAGGTTTCACTTTCTGCAGTTTCAGTTACTGCGATCAACTACAGTCTGAAAATGTTAAATGGGGAATTCCAGAAATAAATGATGCATGAACTTTAAATTACATGCCATTCCCAGTAACTTGATGAAATCTTATGCCATCTGGATCTATTGCATCTGGGACATGAACTTGTCTCTTTGTCCAGTGTATACACATTGTATGCACTATCCACCTAGTAGTCACTTAGCAGTCATCTTGGTTATTAGATACAGTGTCACAGTATTGCAGTGCTAGTGTTCAGGTAACCCTCACACAGTAGGCTAATGCTACTTCACAATGCCTACATTTGCCTCATTGTCTGTCATTTACCTCACCTCATTTCATCACCTAGGCATTGTATCATCTCTCATTGTCACAAGAATGGTGGGTACAATAAAATACTTTGAGAAAGAGAGTGACTTTTTCACCTAACTTTTATGACAGTATATTGTTATAATTGTTCTATTTTATTCTTAGATGTTGTTGTTAATCTCTTATTGTGCCTAATTTGTGAATTGAAACTTGTCACAGATAAGTGTATACAGGAAAAACATAGTATATATAGAGTTTGATATTACCTATGATTTTAGTCATTCACTGGGGATCTTGAAATACATTTCCTATGGGTAAGGGAGGACTACTGCATATAATTATTCAAATTCTATAGATGGGAAAATTAAAATCAAGAGAAGTTAAATAACTTGCTTAAAATTATAAAGCTTGAAGGGGGAAGAGCTAAGATTTGAACCCATGCAGTTTGGTTCCAGAATTCACACCTGATAATTATTAGGAGCTGTGTATTTTGGCTGCTATAAGAAAATACCACTGGATAGCTCATGCTACCACAGATTTTTCTCACAGTTCCAGGGACTGAGAATTCCGACATCAGAGCTCCAGCATGTTTAGTATATAGTGCTTCCTCATAAATAGCATATTTTTGCTGTGTATTCGTATGGCAGAAAGGGCAATTGAGATCCTTGGGCCTCTTTTATAAGAGTACTAATCTCAGAGTGTTCATGACTTAACATTTCCCAAAGGCTCCACCTCCTATTTCATGCTTAGAATTTCAGTTTTGGGGGACACAAATATTGACCATAGCAGAGTCTAAAGCCTCAGAAGCCAGCCCTTCTCCCACTTTAGTGCCAACACCATTTCCCTCCTGCTGCAAATCAAGGATGTTAAAGTCAGGACCTTCTGCTGTAGTATCTCTGATCAATGTAGCACATTTATGCAGCTGAACTATATAAAGTGGCCAATATTTGCCTGCATGTGAACTACAAAACCAGAAGTTTCATATGGTTCATCTTAATAGCACCATCTATCTGCAAATGCATAGTAAAAGATTAATAATGTATTATCTGCAGGTTTAATACACTTACAATCTATTGAGAACTAAGGAAAATAGACACTTAGGAAATTTCCTGTTTCATACTTCAATTTCTTCTGGTTGGGTTTTCACAGAGACACATTTGCTGGAAAACTTGGTAATAGAATGGTAGAACAGTAGAGCTGACAAAGACTATCAATTATTCAAACCATACCTTTTAAAAAAATACCTGTGAAGAAACTGAGTCTGAATGACATAAAATAACTAATGTCAAGAGTCATTCCCTGGTAGATCTGAGACTAGAATTCTGGTGTGTGTGTGTGTGTGTGCGTGTGTGTGTGTGTGTGTGTGTGTGTGTGTGTATTTCAATTTCTAGTCCTAAAGACTATTAACTCCATCAATATATTTGCCTACAGATAGATTTTAAAGTTCTAGGATATGTAGATCTGGTGAATTCTAATCCTATCCCCTTATTAATTCTTAAGCAGCTTTGGGTCAAATTGAAAGGTTACTGTTAATAGTTATGATTCAACCTTTGTTTTTCCTTTATTTGTTTGCTTGTTTGATTTATGTACTTATTTTTTTAGACCTGATCTCTTATCTCTTTCAATCTCACTATATAATATGGAAACTGTTTCCACTTTTTTTTTTGAATAGGGAAAGTTAAATTTAAGAAGTGTGTTAGTTGTGTAAGAGGATCTAGTCATCTCCATCCGAATGACCAGATGGACTTTGAGAGGTGAAACAGGATGCTAAATAAGGCAAATGGGGCAGAAAAGGATCCAGGAAAGGGAGGGTTGGGGCAATTAGAATAAACGAATGATCTGGAGCATTGTGCTGGACAACACAGGTTGCAAGAGTGACACAGATTCTGCCCATTGTCTCTGAGTACATAGTGGAGCTGATCTGATTGGATCAGTAACCTGGCCTCAGCCGAAGCTCCTTACTACCACTTCACCATAGGAACCCTTTACTGTAGCAAGGCTGGATCTTATACTCTTCCCATTTATTATGGGGTCTCAGCCTCCAGTCTTGGTTTGTGCTATTTCTACCTGCTCACCTCTAAATAGATTAAGCTTCATCAGTAAATCTGCCTGACCACTGAATCCCCAAATAATCTTCTCTTTATGTTAAATTTGTATACCCAAAAGTTCGTGTTTAATATAGTATTTTAGGTGGTGAGCTTCCTAAAGAAGTGTTATATTTGTTGGTGAGGGATTGTTCCCACAACATGCATCAGTACTTTACTCATTGGAGATGACCATGATATATTTTAAATAAAAAGAGACAGTGGAATTTGAGTAATTCTGTGTTCCTACATAACAGTCAGAAATTAGGAGAAGCATTGATATACAAAACTTATCCCACTCTTTGTGGCTCTAATTTCTGATTTCCTGTGACAATTAGAAAGTCCTTATACAGACAGAGATAAACGAATATTAAGACTCTTGAATATTTGTTGGGTTTTAAAAATTAATAGTATTATTTGCTTTTATCATTCATAAGAAGTTTAATCTTATGTAATTTCAACTGAGTCAACTTAATTCTCCTAAATCCATTTAGAAGGCATAGATATTTCAAATTATTAGAATGTTTTTGTCCCCCAAAACAATTTGTTTCTTCATGGTCTATTTTGCCACTAAAACTGAGAGGTCAGTGATATTTCAAGAAACATGCCACCAATCTTACTGCTTATTCTGTCATCAGAAGAATGTGGAATGAAAGCAAGATGGCTCCCAGAAGCTTCCCTTGATAGCTGTCACTCCAGTGATCCAGAACTATGCAGCTTTTCAAGTGATAACTGCTTAATTAGTTGGAGCTTTAGTATCCTCTGGCTGCATCTTGTCCTCAGTCCAAATGTCCACTTATCTAAACCAAAGTGTTACATGACGTCTTTGTTTTTCTAGAAACATGCAGTCACCATTCTCAGGCTGTCCCCACACTATCTGAGATATGTGTAACATGACACATCTTCAAATTTACAGAAGGATGTAGAGAGGAAAAAAGATTCAGTGATCTGAATTTTGTTGCTAACAATTTAGAATAAACCCATTTTTGAAATGGATCTGTGCTGTACGTGCTGCTAGACTTTGTACACACACTCCTAAAGCATACAGAAAGAGTGCAATGAGAAATTGAAAGGATTTGAATGGGGATTTTTCAGCAGCAATGATATGAATACAAGCAGTAATTCCCATAAGGAAAATGCAAGAATTTTGCTTCTTATCTTAGATTTGTGAAAGAAACAACAGACGTCTTGGAAAGGGAAATAAGAAAACGTCATACAGAATAAGGTCTGTAATTGAGGAGGCATGAGATTGTACTTGCTAAAAATTACTGAGGGAGAACAGCAACTCCTCCCAGTCAGTAAATTAAAAGGAACTAAAGGTGTCCAAAAATCAGAAGTGAATAAGTAAATGGAGAAGGCAGGAAGTGTTAAACATGAGCCTCTGAAAGAACTGAGCAGTGACATTACTATGATTATCTCCATTCCAAGATGGAGGCTTTGAGAAGGCCAAGAGGTCCCTGAAGATCTGGGTCCAAGTTGAAAAACAAGTAAAAAGTGGAAACAGAAGCATACATAGCCTTGTATGTGAGGTAACACAAGAAAACAACTTGGTGTAAATTAAAGAAGGTAATAATTTCATGTTAACTGTCTTTTGGAGAAACTTTACTGATAAAGCCCACATTTAGGTATGTGTGAGGGGTGTGAGTCTCAACAGAAAATGTTCCAGAGGAAGCTTAGATGTTGGACTTACTAGACAAAGATTTTTTAAATTTTATTTTTGGTACAGAGGATTAAACTCAGCAACACTTAATCACTAAGCCATATTCCCTGCCTTTTTTATTTCTTATCTTAGGGCCTTGCTAAGATGCTGAGGCTAGACTTGAACTTGTGATCCTCCTGCCTCAGCCTCCCAAGTCACTAGGATTACAGGCATGCACACCACACCCGGCACCTAGATGAAAATTTTAAGTCAGCTATTTAAAATACATTCCAAGGAACAAAAGAAATCCAAAATCCATGTCCAAAAATTAAAATGAAAGATTGAAAACAATATTGCACCAAATATGGAATATAAACAGAAATTATAAGAAGGAATCAAATACAAATTGCAGAGTTGAAAGTACAAAAAAAAAATTCAACAGATGAATTCAAACCCAGTTTGAGTTGGCAGTTGGAGAAGAAAAAAGAAAAAAGCAGTGAACTTAAAGATCTGGAAGTCCCCTCCTTATCTGCATTTTCTTTTTCTGTGGTTTCAGTTACCCATGGCATGATCAATTTTAGTACAAAAACATTAAATGAAAAGTTCCAGAGATAAACAATTCATAAGTCTTAAATTGCATACCATTCTGAGTAGCATTATTAAATCTTATGCTATCCCACTCCATCCTGCCTAGGATGGGAATCATCCTTTCATCCAGTGTACTGATATCATGTATGCTACCTATGCATTAGTCATTTGGTAACCTATGATGCCAAAAGTAGTGATGCTGGCAATTTTATTACAGTATATTGTTATAATTATTCTATTTTATCATTAGTTATTGTTGTTAATCTCGTACTATAATTTATAAATCAGACGTTAATTATAAATAGGCATGTATAGGAAAAAAATCTAGTATGAGTTGGTTTGGGTACATCCACGGGAGGTGTTAGAATGCAGTCCCATGGGTAATGGAGACCACTGGAGCTCAATTAAGATCATACAATCGTAGGAACAAACTGGGGAAAAAACGAAAAAAATAATGGCTCCTCAGAGACTTTTAAAACATCATCAAGCACACTAATATCTACAAAATGGGAGTCCTACAAGGAGAGGTAAAGAGGGAAAAGAAAGACTATTTGAAGAAATAGTGAACAAATACAGTCACATATATGATAAAAACCATTAATTCCCATTAATTCACATATCCAAGATACTCCACAAACTCCAGGTGGGATAATCTCAAAAAATGCAAACTTAGACTCATCATAATCAATCTGTGGAAAGATAACAAGAGAATCTTGAAAGCAAGAGGACAGCAATTCATCAGTAAAATGAGTAGCTGGGGGAGTAGAAATGTAGCAGGATAACTATGGTGGACAACAATTAATTGAATATTTCAGAATAGCTTGAAGAGACAATTTTGAATGTTCCCAGCACAAAGAAATGGCAAATGTCTGAGGTGGCAGGCCAATTACCCTGGTCTGATCACTACATATTGAATACCTATATGAAAGTCACATCATACCCCACAAATAGGTACAACTACTGTGTGTCAGTTAAAAATAAAAGCATGTTTAAAAAAAAAACACAAAAAAATGGATAGCTGACATTTAATTAGAAACCATCAAGTCCAGAGAGCAGTGGCATGAAATATTCAAAGTGCTTTTAAATAAAAGTGCTCTGTCCATCAAATTTATTCTTCAGAAATAAGAAAAAAACTAACGCATACTCTGCAAAACAAAACTAAAAATCCATTGCGAGTAGACCTATCCTACAAGAATGTTCACCAAAGTTCTATAATCCAAAATGAAAGGAACCTAAACAGCAACTCAAATTTATATGAAGAAATAAAGAGAATTGGAATAGTTTCTATTCAGATAAATATGAAAGAAAGTAAAAATCTATTTTTTTTTCCTTTGGAACTCTAAAATCCTACCTGATTTTAAGGACGATTGCAAAAAGCAATAACTATAATCTGTGGTGATGGTCATATAATGTATAAAGATGTAATTTATGTACAATAGCTCTGCTGTGGTTGGATGTTGAATGTCCTCCCAAGGCCCACGTATTGAAGGCAAATCCTCATGGTGGCACTATTGGGAAGTGCTGTGGACATTCAGGAGCTGAGGCCTTCTGGGAGGCACTTGGATCATTGGAGGTATGCCCTTGAACGGGATTGTGGGACCCTAGTCCTTTTCTCCTCTTTTTTCCCTGCCTTGTGATGCAAGGAATTTTGCTCTACCATATGCTCCCACCTTGATGTGTTACCTTGATATAGTCCTAAAGCCACAGGACCAATTGGTAACGGACTGGAACCTCAAAAATGGTGAGCCAAAGAAGTCATTTAGCTAGGAAAATGTATGAATGGCCAATAAGCACATGCAAAAGTGTTTACATTATTAATCATGGAAATGTAAATAAAAACCACAAGAAGACAAATAGTTATCACAATGGCTGAATAACCAACAATACCTTGCCAGACTCAATGTTGCTTGTGAATCAGGAGGCTGAAGAGGGAGGACTGCAAGTTTGAGGCCAGCCTCAACAACTTAATGGGACCCTGTCTCAAAATAAAAAATGAAAAGGGTTGGGGTGTGGCTCAGTGGTAGAATGCTCTTGATAAAATGATACCACCTGTTTGACAAGAGGTCTAGCAAGTCTTATGAAATCAAATTTACACCTACTTGTAACTGAACAGTTCCAATTCTAGATTTTTCACCCAAGATAAATAAAACATGTCCACACAAAGATTGTCAAAGCATGTTCATTGTAACCTTTTTATAATAATAAAGAGCTATAAATAGCTATCAGCAAGAAAATAGATAAACAAATCATACCATATTCATTAAAAAATGAATATAGTGAAAGTAACAAAGTGCTGTTTTTTGCAAACTATGCCTCATCTCTAAATGTTTTTCTGAGTGAAATAAATTTTTCACCAACAAGTTCTTACTGTATGAATCCATTCATAAGAAGCTTGATGGCAGACAAAAGTGATCTATGGTGAAACAATTAGAGCAGCAGCCATTGGAGGAAGTGGGGGACAGGGATGCCTGGAATGAATTGGATGAAAACTTTTGGGTTGGTGGAAATTCTCCACATCTTGATTAGGGTTTGGCCTAACATGCAGGTGTACGCATCTGTCAGAAGTCATCAAGTGGTATATTTAATATTTGGATATTTATTTGTATATAAATTTCATTTTTTAAAAAAGAGACTGTAAACTGGCTTCTTGCCAATGATAGGCTTTCTAAAATGTTTAGGGGTAAAGAATATTGCTGATTGCAACTCATTTTGAAATGCATCAGAAACTAAGATAGCTTGATGGTAGGTGTGATTTAAGGCAAATATGACAAAATGTTCAAAATGTTAATTATAGTATCCGGGAAATAAGATGTTCACTGTATAATTCTTTCAATTTTTCTATATGTTTTAAATGTTTCCTAATAAATGTTGAGAAACAACTTATTTAAATGCATGGAGGTCAAGGTCACTCCTAAAGCCAGATTACTCTAGGAAAGACAATTGCCCTGGTGAAGGGAAACATGAAAAAAAGACCCTGTGTTCACAGAGAACTGTGTAGTCCTGCACATATCGTGTAACCTCCGGCACCTCATTTTACTAATCTATAAAATGAGTACAATTATCCTTATCTTGGGAGTTTGTGATAAGGCTTGGAGACACTTGGTCTTCTGTGGGTAATGAAAATATAGCATCTGATTTATTGTTACTTGCTGTAAGTCACGGCTAAGTTAACCTCTTAACCTCTTTGCTCTTACCAGATGGTGTAACACCATTTAATCTCCAAAGGTTGTTAGAATAAGTTAACCAATTACTACACAAAAAGTATCCAACATTGAGCCTAGGAAAATAGATGCAGATTAAAAAATAGGTTAAACCATATGAAAAGACAGTTCAGTTTTTGATAGTAGTGGGAGGTTTTGGTTAAAATAGCTGAATGCTAGTAATTTCATTTGGTTTAATCTAATAGAAATGTGTTGATAGACATATAAAATGTGTAAAGATGAGACACAACACATACAAATATTCCTAATAAAATCTACATGGAGTTGGCACATAATGTTTAACCAAACATTCGGGCATAATTTTGATGTCTGAACATTAACTTCTCAAGTCATCAGCTATTATTAGGGTGACGAAATTTTTCAAGTTTTCCTAGGACTCTCCTATTCCTAGACTTAAATATTCCACATGGCAGGCAAACTAGGATGGTTGTCACCTTAGGTATTACAGAGGCTATTTCCATAACCAGTGTCCAAGCAGGTCCTCCCTCTGCTTTGAGTGCTACCCAGTAAACCAGTCTTATAAGTATATCAAAAAATAATAGGAAACATCCACTTTTCAAGTGAACAGCTTTTGCATACCCAGAAATGTCGTGATTCCCAGAGGGTGACAAGACAAGCTCCTGAAGTTTGGTATTGCTCAAATGTTGCTAACCTTTCTACTGGCCTACCGTTAATTGCTCTGGGCTACAGAAGCTTTTCAGTTCTGCTGACTTTAACTAGGAGGCACAACATAGAAGCACTGGTGGCAGTTTAATCTGCTACTTGGCTGGAGGTGTTACTGCTTACCCAGGACTAAGGCCGAGTGACGAATCTACAGAGCACCTTTATAGTTATATTTAGAACTATCTGAAATAACTCTCAGTAGGAGGTAAGAAATGGAATGAGGGCATGCAAGGATCTTTGGGATTACACCTTTTCCAGACAAACCCCCTCCTAGCAGCATGTGGAGCCTCCACATTGTAACCCAATCTCCAGGTGTGTTAAGCATTATGCAGCAAGGCTTGATCTGTAGGGGGACTCCCCAGCATGCTGAAGGCTGAACCCTGGGAAAAGAGCCTGTGAGCTCCAGCTGGAAAACACATATGGGAAATGAACAGGTTTATCTTTGCAAAACCCTGTTTACAAACAAGGTGCATTTGTTCTCCACACAGTTTGTCTTTGCAACCAGCACTTGAGGAATCCAATTTCAACTTTAGAACGACATTTGGGGTCACCCCCCAAATTGTATATAGTTTCTTGCCAGGATTCTTCCTTTTAAGGCAATATCCTTGTCCTAGTGTGAGGGAATGGTGTGCATTTATTCACTCAGAAATCTATTCCAAGATTTATTGGAAAGCTCTACAGTCTAGGACACGTACCAAGGACACACAGAATTTACTTAAAAATTATCTGTACCCCTAAAAGTTATCTGATAATACATAGAAACCACTAATATTGGCTCAAGCATATAATGCCATGAAGGGGGGGGGGGAGTCATTATCAATAAAATCAGAAAAATTTTGCTGACCCTGGCTCTAAAGGAAAGGAAAATGGTGTCACAGAGTGTGTAACAGAGTAATGTGACCTAGCACAAGGTGAGAGCGCTGGAGGATGCAGTTAGGAAGGCTTCTTTGATCTAAGTTGGTGTAGAAAAGTTGTATACAAAAAGAGGAGGAGAGCAAATCAGACACAACAAACAGCAGAAGCAAAGTCCTCTTCCAATTTTCCAGGCAATGTAATGATTTCATTCATTTCTTTTCCCCTTTCATTTGAGTTTGCTTGTGTTCACATCCTTATCACCTTCTCCTGGATTCTTCTGAGCACAAACTCAGATGTTTTCTCAGTTCCTTGTCTCTTCTGTGTGTGTGTGTGTGTGTATGTGTGTTTGTGTGTTTCATCTACCCTGAAACAGAATAACTAGGGTTTTGGTGCCAGAAAGATAGGGATTTGGATTTTTGGTCTAGTCACCAAGGCACTCCACAGCAATGGATAATTGAGAGAACGTTTAAGCCAAAACTTAAGGCTTCAAAATAACAATGATGTTATGATTATCTTTCATAGTTCCAGGGGCTAAATGGGCTCGGCAAGGTGGTTCTGGCTTGGGATCTCCCCTGAGGTTGCAGTTGGACTGTGGCCAGGGCTGGAGTCATCTTGAAGGTTTCTCTACTCCTTGTCTGGAGGGTGATGCTAGCTGTCAGCAGGTCCTCAGCCTGGCTGTGCCCTGAAGTACCTGCTTACAAAAGGCCTCTTCACACAGTCTCTCTTTTCTTACCTCCTGGTGACAGGATTTTCAGTTAGCATCTCAAGAGAATGAGGTAAAGGTCTATTGTTCTTGGTGACCTTCCTTTGTAAGTCACAGAGCATCATGTCTGCTCTAACCATGCAGCCATCCAGATTCAAGGGAGACGGCATAGACCTCACATCTGCCTAGGATCATCGATGTCACATTCCAAGTATCTATAGGTTGGGATATACTGTATGTCCTTCGGTCTGCTGCCAGCACAAGGGAATGTGGGCTGCCTCCACATCTTAAAGAAAGAGCACATGGGAGAGACTGTGAGTCCAGACCAGATCTTTTAGTCCATGTTAAGTTGTATCTTTTTCATAAGTCATGGGAACCTAAGTGATTTTAGAAAGAAAATCCAGTATTCAATGCACTGAAGTGGCTATAAGCACAAACTCTGGAGACAGACAACATGGATTCAAATCCCGCCTGACATTTGCTTGCTGTCTAATGTCAGAGAGTTATTCAACCTCTCTGTACCCTGATTTCCTCATCTGCAAAATGAGGAAAATTGCTATTTTCTATAGTACCTGCCTAATAGAGTCGTTAGGAAGATTAAATGGGTTAGTACAAGTAACCTATTTAATAGTGCCTGGGTCTTTGAAAACCCTATAAAGTGGTTGACTGGTATCATTACTCATGCTTACTATTTCTTTGTCTTGAAGTGAAATCCTAGCTTTTGCAATTAATGTGTGCATTTTCTGCATGGGGACTGCAGGCAACTGGACCCTTGATATCTTTCATCTTCTGTTTTTAACACTGCTGCCCAAAGACCCAACCAGCACTCTATGTTGCCATCACAGTTTCTGCCATGGACTCTGATGTGGCTCCTTCAGTGGGGAGGAGCCCATGTCAACATTTAGTGTTACCAGTGAGCTGTGCAGAGGAATCTTTTCTGCTGTCACAACTTCCCTAGTCCTTTCTTATGTAAAGAAAGGCATTCAAAAATCTTTACCACATGCCCCTCAGTCAGAGCACTAATCTCTAGGATATGTAAAGTACTCAAAAAACTTAACACCAAATAACCAAATAAATTCAATCAATAAATGGGCTAAGGAACTGAACAGACACTTCACAGAAGAAATACAATCAATCAACAAATATATGAAAAATTATTCAACATCTCTAGCAATTAGAGAAATGCGAATCAAAACTAAGATTTCTTCTCACTCCAGTCGGAGTGGTAATTATCAAGAATCAACAATAAATGCTGGCAAGGATATGGGGAAAGGGTGCACTCATACATTGCTGGTGGAACTGCAAATTGGTGCAACCACTCTGGAAAGCAGTATGGAGATTCCTCAGAAAACTTGGAATGGAACCACCATTTGACCCAGCTAACCCACTCCTGGGTTTATACCCAAAGAACTTAAATCAGCATAGTACAGTAAAGCATACATGTAAATGTTTATAGCAGTTCAATTCACAATAGCTAGATTGTGGAACCGACCCTTCAACAGATGAATGGATAAAGAAAATGTGGTATACATACACAATGGAATATTACTCAGCCTTAAAGGAGAATGAAATTATGGCATTTGCAGCTAAATGGATGGAGCGGAGAATATCATGCTAAGCAAAATAAGCCAATCCCCAAAAATCAAAGTCCTAATTTTTTTTCTGATATGTGGATGCTAATTCACAATAATGGTGGAGGGGGGTTACGGAAGAATAGAGGTACTTTGGATTAGACAGAGAGGAGTAAAAAGAAGGGAGGGAGTATGGGGGTAGAATAGATTGTAGAATGAATTGGACATTATTACCCTATGTACTTATATGATTACATGACCAGTGTGATTCTAATCATGTACAACCAGAAGAATGAGAGGTTATACTCCATGTATGTATGATATGTCAAAATGCATTCTATTGTCGTGTAGTATAACTAGTCAGAACAAATTTTAAAAATTACCAAGTAAAGAAAAAGAAAAAAAGAAAGGCATTCAGTCTAATCAGGTTCACACTCTTCCTCACCAGATTGGGCCCTCACTTGGTGGGGACTCAACTTGCCTTTTTTCCTGGCATTATTTTTCCTAGATTATTCTTATACTCCAAGATTAGGAGTATACTCAGGCAGAACTTCTCCTAAGACCCTTTCTCCAGCTCTTTCCACCCCCATGGTAAATCACTTAGATTTCTGTCAAGACCAGATTTTGCTACTTCTTTTGTGGGACCCAGAGAAAAATAAGAAGGTGGGTTGCCTTATTCAAAAATTTGAAGAAAACAGCAGAAATACAGCATTCAATCAAGAAATCCTGCTGGGCATGGTGGCACGCTTGTAATGCTAGCAGCTTGGGAGGCTGAGACAGGAGAATCGAGACTTCAAAGCCAGCCTCAGCAAAAGCGAGGCCCTAAGCAATTCAGTGAGATCTTGTCTCTACATAAAATACAAAACAGGGCTGGGGATGTGGCTCAGTGGTTGAGTGCCCCTGAATTCAATTCCTGGTTACCCCCCACCTTCCAAAAAAAAAAAAGAATAAAAAACCCTTTCGGGCATGACTGTATAGGTTGTTGGTTCAGGAAGCCAACCCCAGTCAAAACACTTCCCAGGCTATGCTAGTTATCTCCACCTCTGATTGCTTCTGCCACTAAACTAGGAGCCATTTGACAATCAAAACACCTTATTTGTATCACTGCTACTAAGCACAATGAGTATTGAAGAAAAATACAGTAATACAACAACTTATAACCAACACTACATATACACTAGTAACAGAGAAGATTGGAGGATGAAAGAGTCACGTGTCTTGACTCTGCTGTACCTAGGGTTACAGTGAATGAATAAGAGTTAGGATTTTATAATCAGACATCAAGGCACTAAGTCACTTAGACCTCTTGAGACCTTGAGCAAGTTCCTCACACTTGCCCATCCTCAGTCGCCTCATCTGTAAAAAGGACAAAACCATGGAGCCAAAGGAGAGTTGCTTCAGGGATTAAGTGAGAATAATGCAGGTTCATCTGTGACACACGCACGTTACTCCATTAATGAAAATTTCCACTAATGAACAAAGGCAGTTAAACTTACCATGGTGCTTTCTACTTGTCAAAGTACTTTCATGTTCATGGTTTATTTCAATTTTAAATCCTCTATTAATATTTTATTTTTTATTGAATTTTTTAAAAATATTTTTTAGTTGTTGATGGACCTTTATTTTATTTATTTATATGCAGTGCTGATGATCCAACCCAGTGCCTCACACATGCTAGGCAAGCTCTCTACCACTGGGCTACAACCCCAGCTCTCTATTATTATTTTAAATATGGGGGAAAGAAAAACAGGCTTTCCATTATCTACCCAGAAGGCAGAGCAGAATAAACCAAGCTTAGATCTCTTTACCTTGATCCAAATTCTTTTCATTCTATGAATGGGACATAGCTTTTCAATGTTCATATATGTATACATGACCAGTGTGACTCCACATCATATCCAACCACAAGAATGGGAAGTTATTCTCCATGTATGATATGTCAAAGTACAGTCTACTGTCACGTATAACTAAAAAGAACAAATTTAAAAAAAAAAACAAATTCTTTTCATTCTACCAGAGGTGACATTGCTCTCAATGAGATAAATATATGATAATTTCCCACAGTGAAGGTCCTTTTATTTATATAACTAAAAATTGACATTTTTTCTAACCATAGTGCAGTCATATAATAAATAACTGTCATTTAATTTTATGCACTCAGAATTAAAGAATTCATGATCTTACCAATTGCTACCGGCTCTTTAAGTGCAGCAAGACATGCACGGAGACATTTGTTCTTTCGCTTGGTGCCACTTAAATGTTCACTCCTTTTGCTGATGATGGGTATGAAATACAGGCTCACAAATAATTGTCATAGAGAGGGAGTTGCTTCAACTTAAAGATGAAAGCTTCACTGGACCTTCCTCCTGAGGTCAGTGCCATGGTCCCTAAATCTTATAGTCCTGACTTCTTGCTGACTGATAAGGCAGTTTTCCTTGTTTTCTAGGAAAGCTGAAATATTTTAAAAGAATATAAAAGCTTTCATGTTTGAGTGACAGTGAACTGACTGAGAAAAAAACATTTTGAGAGATAGTTGTTACATAGAAATTAGATTCCAACCCTTTGAAAAGTAAAGGTCCTAAGAAAAAGATGAAGAAAATGACCTCAAACTTATCCTCTCCATTTTCTTACTTCTCTCCTGAAAGTCTTGTTCCTCAGAAGTAGACTTCGTGAATTATTCTTCTGCATCAGTATTTTCTTTTGTGTTTTTCACTGGATCCCATCCTCCCATAACTAATCCTCCTCTCCTCGTTTATTTTTTGCCTAAATGCTCATTTCTAATTTACCTTATTGTGCATACCCCCAACCTACTTTTTCTCCTCTTGTAGAGTGCACTGTGAAGTCCCCTCTATTACATCCAAACACAACAAGAAGACATGGTATTTGCCATCACGCCCTCTAATATATAATGATGAGGCAGACAGTTGACCTGCAATGAAACTCCCAATTTGAAAAGAGAGGGGAACCTGGAATACATGCACCAGTTACTGGTCCATGACAGTGATAAGTCCTTCTGGTGAGAAGTTACAAAGCGGTTGAAATTTTTGGTAATGACAAGGCCAGCCATGCCCCAGAAAGTAAAGTAGGGCAGAGACTACATCCCTAGAAGAGGGAAGTTTAAGGAACTAAAAGGCAGGAAGGGTCATCTACCTGGCTGATGCTGTTAAAACCACCTGTCAGAAAATCTTTTACAGGGAGCTATTTTGATTACCCACACAGCATTCAGTGCATTTGAGTATATGTTCCCTTAACTGGAAAGAAAAGATTCTTCATCAAGGAAAAAAGCTAATGAATGCATTGATGCTTTTATATTGTAACTTTTGTTCCATTAAAAAATTATCTGGCATACCCTGTCTTTTGACTTTGTTTTGAAGCACAGACATACTGTAGTCTTGCCTTCTTTATTTTGGTATTCCTAGGCCTAGTACAACAACAGACTTAAATAAACATGCCTTGGAAACTGACATGTAACTCCACATGAAAGGTGCATCTCCAGCATCCTTCAAAATATCACTTTAAGAAACCAAGACCAAGATAAACTAGCGTGAGATCATGAGAATTTTAGAAAGAAAATGTCAGAGGGAATATTCCTTTAGGAATAAGTTATGTGGAATGGAGATATATGCATATTTACATTAATTTTCTCTGAACATACTTTCTCTGTATTTAGAACAATTCTGAATCTTTTAGATACATGAATCTATTTGTCACAATAACCAGTGACCATGGTTTGAAATGGCACGTGATTTCAACATAGCTTACTCTTGCTTCAAAACGAGAAGCCTTTGACACTGCATTCATGGTACATGGTCCCAGCTGTGATGTCTTCATTTCCATTTCTCTGAGAGGCATATTCTTTGGTATCAGAACTTTGCTGTTGGGAACACAGCAGATTCCAGTGGTGCCCTGTTCCTGCTGTGTGAAGGCTATAGAAGTTAGGGTACCACTCTGTCATCTGCATATGAAACCCAGGTCATTGCTCATTGACTTCCTCTTCTCCCCCTTCTTGTCTACCCACTCAGGTGCTTCTTGTCTTCCTTACCTCCTCATTCAATTACGATGAATTGATTTCCGGGCTTATCTATTGTGTCAATAGTCTCTACAAAGTAGAAAGAAAGAGCTGGCTATGCCCAGGTTAAAATATCATGCCAGATAATCTAAGTATTACTTATATTTTCATGACCTGAATTATTTTTATAGCTATAAATTATATTTTATAACAATTTTAAAATTGCTATCAATTCTCCTCTTAATACTCTGATATATCTGTCTAGCCTAAAATTCAAATGCTTTTTTTATAAAATTTGTCATTCTTCAAGATACCTAGAGGAGGAAGATTTCCATCTTTTCGAATCTATAGACACTATAAGCTACTTACCGAGGGTTAGCTAGGAATTACTGGGCTCAGTCTGTTCAAAGCAGTAGGCCCTTGACAGTCATCTAATTTAGTCCCTTCATTTGGCAGATGAAGGAACCAAGGTCCAAGAAAGTTAGTGGCCTGAGGCTCCATCACATGCCTGATGGGTTGGGCCCCTGCCATGTTACCTTTTCAATCAGGCTCAAAATATCAATGTTCTTTCTAAATGAACTGCCATGAAGCATGATGGCCATTTCTAATTGTTTAAATGACTGTCCCATACTTCACTACCAACAACTATAGGCCAAGTCTTAGAACTCATCCATGGCTAGCTAACCTGCAGCATGCTTTCCAGGCCCCTCTCGTGGGGTTCAGAAGAAACTGGGGAGGGCACTGCACAAATAAACACGACAATACTGGCAGTCTTTGGAGCTCTGCCTCGAGCTGCACACTGCCAGGAGTGAAAGTCATTAAAGACCCTTTGCAAAGGTTGTTAAGACATGTGTAAACAGCCGTATAAACAACACCAGGTCAGGTCATGGAAGGAGACTGGCACCTGGGGAGGCCCGAGGAGAGCCTGCCAAAGTGTGAAATTCCCAGCAGGGAGAAGACATTTGGAAAAACAACTCCATCAAGTTTTATCAACACAAATCATTTCCTAAGTGGTATATTTTATTTAGAGTAGTATGTGTGGCCCAAATTTAACAAGGGAAGCTTTTATCAATTGCAGTTTTTATCGCTTCCAGATATCTCTGTTTCTGAATTACTGGAAAAGTTGATGGTATGCTCATTTTTCTGTGCTTTCCTGTCTAAACACACCAGGGTGATGTTCCGTGTGGAGCGTGGCGATGACCTACGCACACTTCCTGTGGGGCGTGCTGTGTGGTTCAGGCCCTACGCATGCTGAACTATAAACAAATTGGGCCTGGTGTTCTCATTTTAAGCCTTAGAGGAAAGCAACATATTAATAATCATGTGGTAGAGAAACACCCACAATTAGGCTGTTATGAAATACCAGTTTCTCCGCTGTAATAAAGACTTTGGCACTTCCTTTATGAGGGACTGATCTTGGAGGGAAGTGATTTCATACAAAACTTTCTTGACCTTCTCAGGAACAGCATCACTGGCCACAGGCATTCAAGGAAGTTGTGCTGAGTGCAAAAAAGAGTGATTTCGCCATGTCTCTGACTTTGCCCACATGTGGACAGCAATTAATTACATAATGTTGAGAAGGAAGTCTTACTATGCAGATGACTGCCCATAGCCTAAATTCTTTGCCTCCCCATCTCTTACCTTTCTGGCCATTCAAGAAGCTCTTTGTTTAGCCTAGACTCTATTCTTCTGTCAATTTTCTTCCTCTGCCTCCTTTGTTCACCACCGACCTCTCCCCCGACCCCACGCCCCATAGAAAGTCATTTCTTCAAGCCTGGTGGTTCAGGTTTTGCTCTCACTGAGCAAATGCTCATTTGGACTCAGAATCACGGACATACATGGATTTTTCCCACAGCAGTCTCTCTACTGTCTATCATATTGAATAAAAAGGGAGGTCTTCTTTTTAATTTAAATAAATTGTATGAAACTTCTATGTCTTATGAACATAGGTGGAGGAATGTGCACCCCATTTAGACAACCTGTTTGAGCGCCTCTGATTTAGAATGTACACTTTGTACCCCATGAGGAATTGCCCTGAAATGTACCTCTGAGAGGCATGCCGTCACCCTCTAGGGCAGCTGAAAGCAGAGTTCATTGAGGGGCCAGGCTGCTATGGATGCCCTTGAAAAAGAAATAAATCAATGGTTTTCACCATGGGTCCCTGACTGAAAGTCACAGTGGCATATTTTCAGAAAAGAAGGCAATACTTTAATCAAACTGTTTCTCACAAGTGCGACTCTCTGTGGCAGTGACCAGAGGTGTCCCGTTAGAGATTTATTTGTTTAGCAATGGCTTTTTCTTTGAAATACGGGGAGGGACCAACATTTGACAGGTATAACTCTCAGGGCACATTGTGTTTTCCTTCTCATTCCTCTTGACACAGCAACTGCTCACTCTTCCAGAGACCATATTTAGTGTCAAATACTCTCATTATTTCCTCATAGGAAAATGTAGTGATTTCCTTCTTCACATTTCCATTCTCAGTGATATCATAGTTTATTCCTTTTAATGATAATAATAAGAACTGAACACTTACCATTTGTCAGATAGTGCCAAGCACTGTAATTATATACTATAATTTTCCTATTTTTTGTGCTTTTGGTATCATGTCTAAGATACCACTGCCTAATCCATATCAGAACGATTTACCCATGTATTGTGTTCTAAAGGTTATATTTTAGATCTTACATCCTAATAATAGAGCTTATTGTTAAAATCTATCCTAAGTTAAAATTGGCCCATTTAGATTAATTTTGTGTATGACATGAGTTAGTGGGAACAGAGTTTTTTCTTTTGCATGTGTATATTCAGTTGCCTCAGCAACAGTTTTGTAAAAGGTTTTTCTTTTGGATTGTTTTCAGTGGAAGAAGTCCATTGAATTGTCTTGTTGCTCTTGTTGAACATCAATTCACAATTCTAATGTGTTCTGGACTCTACATTCTGTTTCATTAATCTATGCATTTATCCTCATTCCAGTACCATTGTGTCTGGATTACTGTGGATTTTTATTTCAAACTGTATTTCTTCCAATTTTGTTCTTTTTCAAGATTGCTTTGGCTATTCTGGATCCCTTGCCTGTCCATTTAAAATTTAGGATCATCTAGTCAGTTTCTACATAAAGTCAGCTTGGACTTTGAAAAAAGACTGAGTTGAATCTATAGATCAATTTAGTGAGTATCAACATCTTAACAATATTCGATCTTCTAATCCTTGAATATGAAATAATTTTCCATCTATTTAGGTCTTCTTTAATTTCTTTCAACAATGTTTTATAATTTTCAGTGTAAAGTCTTATACTTCTTTCGTTAAATTTATTACTGTTTTATTCTTTGATGCTACTATAAATGGAAATTTGAAAATTTCATTTTCAAATCATTTATTGCTAGTGTATTGAAAGACAGTAATTTTTTGTATATTGATCTTGTATCCTGAAAACTTAGTGATCTCATCATTAGGATTAGTAGATTGTTTGTGTGTTTGTGTATGGAGTCCCTAGAATTTTCTACATAGAATGTTATGTCATCTGTGCATATGAAATAGTAGTTTCCATGCCTTTTATTTCTTCTTGCCTAATTGCTTTGGCTAAAATCTTCAGTATGAAGCTGAATGGAAAAGGCAATTGTGAACTTCTAAACCTTGTTCCTGATCTTAACTGAAAGGCTTTAAGTCTTTCACCATTCAGTATAATGTTGCTGTGATTTCTTCATGGAAGCCCCATAGCAAAATGATAATGTTCTCTTCTAATCCTAATTTGCTGAGTATTTTTCTTTAAAGGGTGTTAGAGTTTATAAATGTATTTTCTGCAACTATTGAGATGACCATGTTTTTGTGTATTATATTTTATTAATATGGTGTAGTATGTTTTGATTTTCAAATGTTAAACAAATATCACACTTTTCAGATAATTGAACCTGAACCTGTCATAGTTGTACAATCCTTTCACATAATGTTGGATTTGGCTTAGTACTACTATGTTGAAGATTTCTGCATCTTATAAGAAATATTTGTATTTAGTTTGGGAGTTTTTTGTTGTTGTTTTTAGGTTTTTCTTTCTCATGATGTCTTTGTTGGTTTCAGGGAAACAAAGGGTCCTAGATGATGTATTGGAAGTGTTTCCTTCTCTTATGTGTGTTTTAAAGAGTTAGGAAAGGTTGGTATTAATTCTTTCTTAAATATTTGGTAGAATTTACCAATGGAGCCATTCTACTTGTGGGAAACTTGAATACTAATTTATTGTCTTCAGATATTTTTATTTCATCTTGAACCAGTTTTCAGTAATGTATGTCTTTCTGGAAATTTATCCATTTTATGTGTTATCTAATTTGCTGACATAATTTTTCATAGTATTCCCTTACAATTCTTTTTATTTCTGTCAGATTCATGGTAATGTTCTATATTTCATTCATGATTTTAGTAGTTTTTGTTTCTTGTTCAATCTAGCTAAAGTTTAGTAATTTTGTTGCTGTTTTCAAAGAACAAAATTTTGGTTTCATTAAATTTCTGTTCTTATTCAATTCCTTATTTTTTTTTTATTTTACTAGTCTTTATCATTTCCTTACTTCTTGGTTTATACTTAGCTTGCACTTACTTTTTGGATTTCTTAACATGAAAGGTCAAATAGAATACAAATTGAAATATTTCAATTTTTAAAAATTGTATTATATTTCAATTTGGAAACTAATCAAAACAAGACAAAGATGTGAGAAAAATATATAGACATAAATGTTTATATTAAAAGAACAAATTGTTTTAATGTAGCCTTTTACAGCTATATACGTCGCTCTAAAAGAGTATTATTTTAGATGAATCCCACAGATTTTGGTATCATGTTTTCTTTTTAATTCATCTCAGAGAAGTTTCTAACTTCCCTTGTGATTCTTATTTAACTTGTTATTTAAGAATGTGTCATTTAATTTTCATTTAGTTGTGCATTTCCAAATTACCCCATGTTATTGATTTCTAATTTAGTTCCATGTGTTATGAGAACATAATTTTATGATTTCAATTCTTTTAGATTTATTAGGATTTGTTTTATGATAAAAAAATGTGGTCCATCTTGAAGTGTTTCACGTACACTTGAGAAACATGTATTCTGCTCCTATTGTGTATTTTTCAGATGTCTTTTTGTATAGTTGATTTATAGTGTTGTTCAAGACTTCTGTTTTCTTGCTGTATTGTGTAGCTGTTTTAATTATTGAAAGTGAGGTATTAAAGTCTCTCACTATTATTGTGAATTATTTATTTCTTCCTTAAACTCTTCTTTGCTTTAAAAAATTCTGGGCTGTGCAATGAGGTGCATGCATGTGGATAACTATTAAATCTTCCTGATGGGCTTTCTTTTTGATCATTAAATAATGCTCTTGTTGTCCCAAGTAATTTTTGTTTCACTTTATTTTGTCTCTGTTAGCATAACCACCATAGCTGTCTTTCAGTTACTGTTTGCATAGTGTATCCTTTTATATCCTTTTACTTTCAGCCTATTTATGTCTGTGAATCTGAGGCAGCATATCT
The DNA here is from genome assembly GCA_020662805.1 of Glaucomys volans. Taxonomy (NCBI): domain Eukaryota; kingdom Metazoa; phylum Chordata; class Mammalia; order Rodentia; family Sciuridae; genus Glaucomys; species Glaucomys volans. Next base: position 542,201 of record JAJEJO010000938.1, on the reverse strand, counting down.
CTTGTAGACAGCATAGAGTTGTGTCATACTTTTTATTTATTATGCCAATCTCTACTTTTTATTGAAGCATTAATTTACATTCAGTGCAATAAATAAGATTGGACTTATATCCACTCTTTGCAATTTATTTTCTACATAATGTCTTACATATTTTTATTCCCTTTTTCTACACCATGGAATTTTTTTGTCTTAAATATTTTCTAATTTATCATTTTATTCCCTTTTCATTAGTTTGCTGTATTTTAAAAATTATTTTCTTGGTAGTTGCTTGGTGATTAATATTGTATAATAATCTAATTCAGATTAACAGCAACTAAATTTCAGTAATATTTTAAACTTTGCTTCGGTAAAACCTAGTGCCTTCTCCCCTCCCTGGTGCTATTGTATTTATACAGATTACATCGTTATATGTCATACATGCAGGGAATGCCCATCAACACAGATTTATGATTATTGCCTTTTTGGAGTTTTTTTAAATCAGAAGAAAAGTAAGAGTAATAAGCCAAAGTACATTTATGGTATAATTAATATTTGTTTATGTTGGGTACCTTTCTTCTTGTAGATTCAAGTTATTTTCTATTTGTCCTTTCTGATAAGCTCAAAAACCTTTTAGTATTTCTTGCCAGTCAGGTCTCTAGCAATGACTTTTCTTACTTTTTTTTTTTTTTTTTGGTTTTTGTTTTGGGTCCTGGGATTGAACTCAGGAGCACTCAGCCACTGAGCCACATCCCCAACCTTATTTTGTATTTTGTTTAGAGACAGGGTCTCACTGAGTTGCTTAGTGCCCCGCTTTTGCTGAGGCTGGCTTTGAACTTAAGATCCTCCTGCATCAGCCTCTGGAGGCACTGGAATTATAGGCATGTGCCACTGTGCCTGGGTATTCTTAGTTTTTGTTTGCCTTGAATGTCTTAATATCCTTTCATTCTTTTGAAAAATGCCTTATTCCTTTGTGGATATATAAAATTCTTGGTTGACAATCTTTTTTTCCCCATTCAGTTGGAATATGTCATCCCATTGCATTTCCATTGTTTCTGGGAAGAAAATCTGTTAATCTCATTGATTAGGAACCCATGAATCCATACATAACATGCTGAGTTACTTCATATTCTCTTGCTGTTTTTAGCAAAGTACCTTTACCTTTGACTTTAAATAGTATGTTTATGATGTTTCTAGGACTGGATCCCTTTGACTATATCCTACTTAGAATTTGTTAAGCTTCAAGGATGGTGTAGATTAATATTTGTCATCAAATCCGGATTTTTTTTCAGCTATTGTTTCTTCAAATAGTCTTTCTACCACTCATTTTTCTTTATTTCTAAAATTCCCATTGCATGTTTGGTATGCTTGATAGTGGCTCATAGATGGAGGCTCAATGGCTCACCATGGCTCAAATGGCTCATGTTCCTTCATTCTTTTATCTTTGTTACACAAACTGGGTACTCTTGATGACCTATTCATGAGTTCTGTCATTATTTCTTCTACCTGCTTACTTCAGGTTTGAGCTCTTGTACTAAATTTTTAATTTGATTTATTGTTCTTTTTAACTCTACAATTTCAATTTGATTTTAAAATTTCTTTCTGTATATTGGCATTCTGTATTTGGTGAGACATAATTCCCATACTTTCTTTTTATCTCCGGTACTTGGTATCTTTTGGTTCTTGAACATGTGTAATATATTTGATTCTAAAATCTTTGCCTATTAAATCCAATATCCAGACCTCCTCAGTGAAGGTTTCTATTGATGGTTTGTTTTCTAGTGTTTGGCATTTTTTGTTTTTAATTGTCCTTGTAATTTTTTTTTTTTGAAAATTGGCTATTTTAATTAAACGATGTGGCAAAAATGGAAATCAGTTCTCCTCTCCCCTGGAATTTGTTGTTGCTGCTATTTGTTGTTGTGGAGGGTTTTTTGGTTTTGTTTGTTTGTTTGTTATCTAGTGAATTTCTTATATTAATTCTATAAAGTCTATATTCCTTTTCATATGTGACCAATGAAGTCTCCACTCAGATTAGTGCTCAACCAATGATTGGATAAAGATTTTCTTAAATACCTGGACTCAATAATAATTCCAACCTTTAACAAATGACTGTATTTGGGGAAAACTAAGCACATAGGTTGCAATTCTGTTTTAGCTTTTACTTCTCATCTTTGTGGTACCTCAAGTCAGACTAAGTGAAAGTGGTAAGGACTGGCAGGTGCACAGTTCTACACATGAATGTAGCCTTCTACATTTCTAGGATAGTCAGACCCATTCAAATGTCCATATGGATATTTCATTTCCAAATGCTCTGCAAAAGTCTTTGGTCAGCTTCTTTGCTCCAACTCATATCACTGCCTCTTGTAACCGCCATGTTAAATAATTGTTGCTTATTGTTTGGGCAAACATTCCCAAGGAAAGGCTATTTACGCTGAGTAAGGACAAGACCTTAGTTTGGGGGTTTCCAGAGAATAACCAGGAAGGTCAAATTCTCTGAGGTTGATGCTACAGGGAGCCCCAAATCTGTTTTTTTATCTCCAGTGGTTTCTAGGCTGCTGGTTTTTGAAGCTACTGTGGTTGTTGCACTGCTGGTTTTCAGGAATATCACAGAATTGGAGAGAAAGTGATGGGACTCAGACAAGTTCAAACATTGCAAAAACTAATGTTTTTACCCACATTCAGCAGCTTTTAAAATTAACTTTTCTGAAATTATTTGCAAGTCTTTGATTAATTCCCAAAGTACTGAATAAGTTGATTCTGACCATTTTTCCAATATTTTCTTTGCTTTTATGAAAGAGCAGCTCTTTGAAGGTCCTTACTCCACCATTCCCACTATTGTCATGCTCCTATTTCCTGTTCCTTATTGTCTTTAAATAGAATATTCTTGACTTAAAATCATTGTTAAGAGGAATCCTGACCATGAACATTTTAAATTATTTGCTTTTCTTTGGGTACCAGGGATTGAACTCAGGGACACTCGAACGCTGAGCCACATCCCCAGCAATATTTCATATTTTATTTAGAGACAGGGTCTCATTGAGTTGCTTAGTACTTCATTTTTGCTGAGGCTGACTTTGAACTTGCAATCCTCCTGCCTCAGCCTCCGGAGCCACTGGGATTACAGGCATGTGCCACTGCACCTGGTGTAAATTATTTGCTACTTTAAAATTAATATATTTGCACATTCATTCAATATCTGTATCCACATTCTTTCTTGCCGAGTTGTTCTTTTTCTCTCCATCCAGAATGTAGGCTTTGATTTTAAATTCTGTAGCCCTCTTATTTATGCTTAAGGATGATGATAACCACAACAAGAAATTACAGCATTTGTTTTGTGCCAGGGCTATCTAAAACACTTCACAAATATTGATTCATAAGATCCTGGGATGTAGGTGTATTATTACTGTTGTAGACATGAAAATAACTTCAGGAACAGAAAAGTTAAATAATGTTCCCAATACCACACAGCCAGTAATAGGAAGAGCTGGGACTTGGACCCAAGCAGCCTTAATCTTAGCTTTTAACTAGGGTATTATGCTGAAAGGAAATCAATCAGTCTAAAGATTGGTATTTAAATTTTTTTAAATGTGGTGCTATTAACTTTTGTAATTGTAAAGACTACTTCAACTTTTACTGAAAAGGAAGCATATACCTGTTTGCTATTTTCCTTATCACAGACTTATAAAAAACAATCCACTGTGGAGAAAAATCATAAAGGACAAATACCAGCCAACTGACATTATCTAAGATGTGATTGTGTTATGTGATATGGTAGTAAGCATATGCTACATACATTTTTTAAAACAATAAGGAATCAAACGTACAGATACAAACCTTGGCATTTGAATCTTGGATCTATTCCAAGTCTTTTCACTTTATAAAGATGTATAGGGCCAGACCTATTCTGAAGCTGTGTGTAAAATTCTACATGCTGCAGTGAGATTAATATTTTTTAAAGAGTGATTTTATAGAAAGTTGGCACCAGAAAATAAAGTTCTGTTTCATTATTCTGACATATAAAAGTTTATTGAGGTCACAACGTATTCTTTTTTGGAAAAAAATCATTAGCACATGGTGAAATACACAATTTATTGGCAAAGTCACAGTAGCACTTTTTTTGTGTGTAAATTTCTCACAGTCTATCCAAAATGTATTTGAGATGACTTCTAAATACAGCTAACTGATGAATAGATTAACATGAATAAAGTTCTTTAAGTTTCTAGTTCTCAAATAACATCTCTAATCATTTAGCCACATAGGGCCTGCTTTATTTTTTAAATTCTTCTATACATGCTTTGCAGTCAACACTTTCCTTTCGAAGGTCTTGTTCTACCTCCCCTATTAAAACACCCTCTGTGTGACAGCCCAGTGGGCACTTTCCTACCTCCAAAGCCCAATCCCTTTAGCAGAGAGTCCACTGTACTCCCCTCCCCATCAATACAAACAACATAATGGAGGTGTTGATGTTTTTCAAACACTAAAATTGAGCAAGCCTTGAAATAACTGAGCTACAGTTGATTTTGGCCCACTAAGTAATTTACAGCTTACCTCTCTGGCATAGCACTAACTCACTATAAACCTCAAGGATCTTTTGAGTTGAGAGGCAACCTGAAAAAATGTTTGCACTTATAAGTTAAGTCAAAATCTATAATCCCAGAGCCCCTCCCTTTAAGGAGAAACCCAGAAGTTTCAGCATAACCTTTATTTATATGTAAGAATTATATTAAATTTTACCTGAAAAAGACTCTCTCATCTATCTAGCTCAAACTCTATTGAAAAATGAGGAAACTGTGACCCGGAAGATGATTGTCTCATTCAAGTTTGCACAATTCAGTCACACCTACAATATGACTGCCTGGACTGGCTGCCTAGGATACCTCTTGGAGCACTGAACAGTGAATGTCCAGGTTCCACCTTGAGGGTTATGGCAGTATCTCCAGAAGATGTGAGTTCCCATCATGGTGGAGGAAGGCCAAATTCAAAGACAGATTAACATTGCAATGGTTCATAGTACAATAAAAAATTTAAGACAGTGAACAATGTGAGGACTTAGAGGATTTAATTGTAGGGAGGTTTAGCTGTGTGCTTGGGAATAAGTCTCATGTTTAGAGAAGCTATGTACCACCAGAATTTGTAGAGTTTCTGACAGGTATGTGACTCATTCTGAACATTTTCTCCCAGAAAATAGTGTTCCTCATCAAATCTTAAACCATAGGAACTCACATTTGGGAAAGGTTAACACCCTCTCACCCCACAATCCAACAGTGCTGTGGTCCTAGGTCTATCAGTAAGCCACTTTCAGTTTGGCTACTAACTGTTTGTAATTGTGTTGTTGGTCTCATTGATCATATTCTCCCAAACAAAGCCATGTCTACATATCTCAAGCACTAAGTGTGTGTATCTGGTATGTGCCGAGATCTCTTAGCATTCTCATTGTCTTTGGAAAAGCACACTACATTCTTATCTGGCTTTGTCAGCCAATCCCTGTTTCTTGCAGATGGCAAGTGATTTGCTAGAATCAATGTCTATGTGTCTTCCTTTCCCCACTCTCTTCCCTTTTCCCCATGGGTTGAAAGGATAATGATGTGTTCATGTTTTTTGCCTCTGATAACAGGGCCACAATTTTCTTGATAGATAAGGTGTGACAATGGGGTTCATCTATTGGTAGAAGGGCAAAGATTACTCACATTCTGGACTGATGTCCTTGTAATAAAATGAGAGTCAATAAGTGAAGATGCCCTGGGTATCATCAAAATTGGGAAAGTCCATACAAGTAACTACAGAGTTATCATCTGCAGCAAATACCCTCATCCACCCAGAACTCCCCCACACCCCCACACACAGTGGGTTCTTTCATTGCACACCACTTGAAGGGGAGATATCATGATACCTTTACCTGAACCAATGAGAAGACAGTGAACACCATCACTGAGATTGCTCAATTTCTGTCAATCTACTTTGACAGAAGATAGTTACTACATGTAGACCTTTAAAAATCATCAATCATTGTCCTGGGAGTAGATGGATATGGTCCATCTACTTTGTATGGTCTCTAATGGGAAGAAGCTCCTTGCCTGAAGTATGCTGTATATTTAGAAGAAAGAGCGAAATTTGCAGGCAGCAAGATCTATTTACATCCAGCTATGTGAACTTCAATAAATTTATTATCCTCTCCAAGCTTCAACTCCCTCTTTTGTAAAATAGAGAAAATAATGGTTTATTGTGAATAACTACTATTGTAGATTAAATAAAATGTTATTTGGTTATACAAAGGGTCATCTAGAATATTAATTATGGGTATAAATTGACCCATAATAAATAAATAACGTGATTATTCTGTTATCTTCGCACTTGTTGAATAAACCGGGGTTCCTTCCCATACATGGGGAAGAGTAAGCAGAAAGAAAAGGTGTTGAGAGTCTTTAGGGACAACTTATTCCTGTGATTGAAGGGCATAGTCATTCTTTTTTGCATTGACAGCCTAAATATAGACTGAGCATACTAAAGCTTCTCCATCTCAATATATATCAAGATGAACTTTGGGAAACAAGAATGTGCTACACATTATAACTACGGGAAACTGTATCTGTAGGAATGATAGTGGTAGACTTATTACCTAAACACTGGGAAATAACCAAATCCCCATTTCATAAACTAAAAATGAATTATAGTGCCAAGTATGCATTATGAGGTAGGCAGGTATTTATTAGCACATCTCAAAGTTAAAGAAGAGCAAAAAATATTTTCCATCTAGCTAGGGAATCAACTTACGTGAACTCTAGTAAGATTTTGAACTCTTTTATTGTAAAACTCTTTGGGTTATTTCAGATTTTTCTATGGATTGTTATCCTTATTTTTAATTTTAAAACAGCAAAAAATAATAAAATGGAAAGGAAAAGAATTATTTCAATATGTAACTTTTTAGTCTATTTTCTGTATTGTGTTCTTATATTCAACCTAGATTTACATGTCCATAACTGTTAATTTTAAACTATTCAGTCATAACTGTCAGATTAAAAATTAATCCCATTTAGTTGTAAACTTGGTTTTGAAAGTAAACATCTTAAAAATCCTTTCTTTAAAGTGAAAAGCTTGAGATTTCTTCACTGAGATAATTCTCCAGTCTAGAGCTTCTGTTGCTGGTTTCTGCCTTTTAGTTCATAATCTAGGTTAAGTTTTATCTCATTAAATATCCCCAGCTTGTCAACAGTCACTAAGACCAGAAAGGATAGAATAACCTTCCCTGAAAGATTGTGGTTAGCACTCTGACCAAGAGTTGCCATGGTAGCAGGCCCTGGACAGAGTGGACAGAGATGTGAGCACATGAGCCCTACCCTGGCCATGATAGGTAGTCAGTCAGCCTGGAGATGGCATCCTACAACCCACTATTGGCCATAAACTTTGAGTTGGATGCATGATCAGAGCTGATGACTAAACCCCAGCAGGACCAGGCTTAGCCTAGGCAGCCACACCCAAGCAGACACTGGCACAGGATAAACACAATGGCCAGAGTAATAAAAGTTCACTTCCTTCTATGCAAAGTGCTTCTGTTAGGAAAACGGGCCAGACAGAGCATTGCCCACACTCTGAATCACAAAGACCATATTATAAAGGGTGTTATGACAATTTAGGAAGGCAAAATAATCTTTCAAAGCTTCATGATTTCAACAATGGCAATGCCAGTTTCCTTATAGTTGTTGTTAATCCTGAAAATGTGAAAGAATCCTCAGAAAGAAGTGTCTTTATTTTGAACAAAGGCCAACTGTAAGTTTTCTAAACCCTTACAGTTTTAGTGATGCATTTAATTTTCTATATTTCAGCTATAAACCACTGTAAAGCAGCAACCACAGTCCGTAAAGGTTGATGACAAAAGCTGAACATTATTTTACTCTAATGTCAAAGAAAAAATAAGGCTGCAATCAGATCTCATCAGAAATTAATTTTAACCCAAAAATATTTGTCCAAATTTTTTTATATTCCATATATTTTAGTCATTTTTTAAGATTTCAAAGTTTTTAGTTGCTTGATATTTGCTCCTTTATATTTCTTAAATATTCTTTATTAAGAACCAATCCTATAACCAATAAAATGTAAACTTTTATAATTTTTCAGGTTCAATGAAAGTACTTTTTTAAAAAAATAGTCATTGGGTTTTCTGGGAAGATGGAGCTATGAAATAATTGGTCCCTTGAGGGAATTAATATCTAGTGGTGAAAATGAGACAAATAAATGATACTCATTTTAAGTTAATTGTGGCAAAATCATAAGGGAGGCACTATGCTATTGTGGATACACAATGCTATTGCATTTAATGGAGACCAAAATTCTAAAAGGCACTGTCAAGTGGCAAGCTGTGACTCCACCACCACCAGAGCCTCCCAAGATGTTGGAAAGTAATTGGAATTAATGGGAGGGTGTTAAAGAACATATTGATTTACTCAAATTGCTCATATAACCTACAAGTTCTGTAGATCCCATATGACACTAAATAATTGGCTTACACATGTTTCCTGATTAATTTCATTCATATCTTATAGACAGGTAAAAATAACTGGGAAAAGAGCAGGATACTTGGAAAATGCTGCCATAATGACTTTTATTAAATGCTTGAACAGATGCAAGTGTATATAAAAAAATAAATGGAGAACCAAGGAAATTATCTACATATTTCAGGCAAAAATGAAAATCCCACCTTTACTCTCTGAAAAGATTAGAGACATCTGATTGGAGTTTTGGGGTTACTGGTAAGGTAGTGGTAAATCAGAGAATAACCCACATTTCTGCAAAGGTGATGGAGAAAAACACAAAAATACTACACTTCTATCATTTTATTCATTCAATATATAGTTGTAAAGTATCTATTTTAGGGTGTTATGCTAGAAAAGGTATAACAACTGGCTAGGTGGAAGTGAAAGATAGAACTAATTTGTAGCATTTGCTCATTTCTATGACCTAAATAGTTCTACTATAACCATTTCAAGACGGCAACAGGACGTCACTGAACACAGAGTTGAGATAAGATACACATAGTACACCATTATATACTATCTCAACTTCCAGATATAATAAACCTAAATAACCTCAAGAACAAAAATAATGAAATGTGGTAAAATAATTAGAAAATGACTTTTCAGTATTTATTACCTTTGTTTTAAATATAATTTATTTAATTGAAAATTGCTACAATTTAATTTTTAATAGTGACTGTTATGGTTTGGATGTGAAATGTCCCCCAAAAGCTCAAGTGTGAGACAATGCAAGAAGGTTCACAATAGAAATTATTGGGTTGTAAGAGTCTTAACCCAATCAGTGTCTTAATCCCCTGATGAGGATTACTGAGTGGTAACGGAAGTGGTAGGGTATGGCTGGAGTTGTTGAGAATAGGGTATAGCTTTGGGTATATATTTGTATCGAGCATGTGGTGTCTCTCTCTTCTTCCTGATCACCAATGATGTAAGCTGTTTCCCTCTGCCACGCTTTCCTGCTATGATGTTCAGCCCTGCCCCAAGCCCAGACCAATGGAGTCAGCCTTCTATCGATTAAGACCTCTGAAACCATGAGCCCTCAAATAAACTCTTTCTCCTCTACAGTTGTCTAGTCAGATCTTTTAGTCACAGCAGTGAAAAAGCTGACTAAAACACTGTCTGACAATCAGCTTACAAGATATGTGGGAATTTAACAATCATTGTTCATGAGCCAATATGAGTAGGCCCCAAAACATCACCAGTGTTGGGTCTCAGGCACTATGACACGAGCTGGTGACATTGGAATGAGACACATTTTCTGTTCTTATGCAGAATGCAGAAAAATTAAAGGCAAATATTATTCAATTCACAATAGCAATAAATACTATAAAAGAGAAATAACAGGAAGCCCAGCCTCCTGTTGGGGGGTGAAGGTGAGGAAGGGTTAGAGAAGACAACATCCCTGAGGGAGTGACTTTTAAACTTAGTCTTGAAGAATGAATAAGAGGCTAAGGTCAAGATTGAGAAAAATGACAAAAGTTTTCCAGAGGAGAGAAAAGCTGACCAATGACCCTCTGTATGGCGACCTTGATGTAGATAGTAGTAAGCAAGGAAGAGAGTGTCAAGGTGGCTGAAGTGGTTCATGGACAGATCACACAAGAAGTTTTGGACGTTCTTAGGGATGCTGGTCTTTCTAAAAGAATGGGCAAGCATTGGAAGTTTTAAATGTGAGCAAGACATTGAGAAGTTTACATTCATGCATGAAATTACTTGGTCTTCTGGTGAGGACCATAATGGGCTTTAGAGGGCAAAAATGGAAATATAACTGCCTTCAGAAGGTATTGCAGTACTAAGGTTGTAAAATAATATTGGTTTGGATTAAGTTGTTAGCAATACAGAAAGAGATGAAAGATCTATTTTGAAGACATACCTGGTAAGATCTGTCATAAAAGAGAGCTCATGATCGCCAATATTCACTGTTTCTTCCCCTTTTTTTGAGCACCTGAATACATTTCTCTCTCTCTCTCTCTCTCTCTCTCTCTCTCTCTCTCTCTCTCTCTCTCTTTCTCTGTGTGTGTGTGTGTATGTGTGTGTGTGATGTTAGATGGGGCAATATAACTGAGTTCTAGCCCGTGGAATATATGTATGAATATAATCACAACACTTCCAGACTGGTTTCATAAAAATCTCCTTATTTGTCAGCTTTATATTACTACAACAAAAAAATCTGAGACAGTTAACTTATAAAGAGAAAAGAATTATTTAGATCACAGTTTGGAAAGTTCATGATGAGGAGGCCTGCTTTGGTTTGACCACTGGTGAGAGTGGTGGATAGTAGCACATTATGGTCAGAATATATCTGTGAACAAATGATACATCTGAAACTGAAGCAGAGAGAAAGAGAACAGGCAGGACCAGGTTTACTCCATTTTTAACAGTTCTCTTGTGAGAACTCAAGGGGTTGCATAAGAACTACCAAGAGGTTGCATGCCTTCCAAGAGCACACCCCCAGTGAACTAAGGTCATTGCACCAGGCTCTACTTCCTAAAGTTTCCACCACCTCCCAAAAGCTTCACCCTGGGACCAACCTCAATGTATGGACCTTTGGGGGAACACTCAACATTCAAATCATAGCTTTTCCCCCAGGTAATTATTCATTTTTTATCCCTTCCACAGTGACCTTGAAAGCTGTGTGCTGAACATGGCAGATCCACAAGGTGGAAAGTGCCTTAGACCCTGAGCCACTACTGTGAGAACCATCCAATTCATAGTGGAGTGCTACATAAGCAGCAAATAAATTTTATTGTGGTAAGTCACAGAAATTTGCATGGGGTAGGAAGAAGGATTGATTTGGAGGATTGAGTAGTCACGGAGAGTGATAGGAAGGGTAGGTATCCAACATAACTAGGGATTTCCAGTGTGAACAACTATGTGAATGCAGAAGTCATTTAATGATATGGGGAATGTTGGAGAGGAAGGAAATTATGAGTTTTGTCCTTGCTATTTTTAATTTGAGATATCTTTGTAATAACAAAAGTCAAATATTGGTAGATATAAAAAAAACTCAAAGGAGAAAACCAATTTGTGTAAATTTGTTATCACCACCATGAACAAAGCCGCCACTTTGAATAACCTCGATTGTCCATATGGATGGTGCTACCTGGAGTCATATGTGCATACCCTACATGACTTTATGTGGACAGAAGAAAAAGATCATGATAGAAGAAGAAATAAATATAATAAATTTCCTATAAAGAGAGCACAGAGTAAAATGTTTAAGAGTAAAACATGAAAGCTCTTCTTTTTTCTTTTCTTTTCTTATTTTTGGTACTCAGGATTGAACCCAAGGCCACTTTACTACTGAGCTATATCCCTAGTCCTTTTATTTTTATTTTGAGCATCTTGCTAAGATGCTAAAACTGGCCTCAAATTTGTGATCTTCCTTCCTCAGTCTCCTGAGTTGCTGGGATTACAAACAAGTGCCACTTCACCTGGCTCTTTAATATTTTAAATTAGGGTATAGAATGAGATGGTTCAAAAATAACCTGAGCAGATTGGGCAAGAAAGGTAGGACAGCATGTTATCAGGATGGCTGTATTATTTAGCTCATGCTGTCATAACAAGATACTACAGACTGAGTCCCTTAAACAGCAGAAACATTTTCTCACAGTTCTGGTGACGGGGATGTATAAGATCAAGGTGATGGCAAGGTAGGTTTCATTCTCAGGTGTCTTTTTTCTTGTGGGGGGGGAACCGGGGATTGAACTCAGGTGCACTCGGCCACTGAGCCACATCCCCAGCCCTATTTTGTATTTTTATTTAGAGACAGGGTCTCACTGAGTTGCTTAGGGCCTCGCTAAGTTGCTGAGGCTGGCTTTGAACTCACGATCCTCCTGCCTCAGCCTCCCAAGTCGCTGGGATTACAGACATGCGCCACCACGCTGGGCTAGGTGTCTTCTTTTGACTTGTAAGCAGTTATCACCTTGATTTATACCCCTGTGACTTCTTCTTTGAGTGCAAAGAGGGAGAATAAGCTATTCAGTGCTTGTTCTTACAGGGACACTAGTTCCATGAGACCCCCTCACCCTCATGACCTCATCTAATCCCAATTATCTCCCAAAGGCTCCACCTCCATATACCATCACATTGGAGGTTAGGACTTTAATATATGAGTTTGTGGGGATTCAAACTGTCCATAACATCAGTCAAGTGAAGTATGCTTAAAGTTGGGAAGTAGTTCAGAAAGATGAGAACTGAAATAGTCCATTATATTTAAGACCACAGGAGTCATTGGAAATCATAGCAAAAGCAACTTTAGTCAAGTGGTGGGAAGGGAAAACAACTCAAATGTTATTAGGAAACAAATATGGCATAAAGATCTGGAGGAATTTGTAAGAAAAGAGAAGTACCTAGAATGGTTCTGGAAGCCATGGAGGAATTTTGGCTTTACTTGTTTTTTGTGTGATATAAAATGGTTGAATGCTCCAGAACTGAGAAGATAGGAAATATGGAATTCACCCAGGGGAAAAGTGCCTAAACTTGTGGATATGAACATTTTCTCTGAGTGGAGCAGAATGTATTACCCTAGACAAAACCCAAGACAGGAAAAGAAATAAGTTCTTAAAACATTTTGATAGAGAACAGATGCCCAGGAAAATTTAACCTGCTTGTTTTTCAAAGAAAACATTTTAGTCATATCTGCACTTTTCAGAAAAGGTTATTGCTAAAAATCAACAGCTCTGTTCAATAGTAAACTTAGCTGTGATCTCAGTGTCTGAGGAACTGTAGTACAAGTTTCTCAGATGGATCTAAGTGAAGTTTCTCTTGGATGATTGTGGTTTCATTGAGTCAATTTATAATCCAAATCTGTGTTTCCTCTCATCCAGATTGCTATGTGGATCCACCTGTCCACTGAAAGCACTTGAAAAATCAGTTTTAAGACTCTCTGAGAACATTCAAAACCCTCCTTTCTGGCTATATTCAAATATTCAATACAATATTAACCACAGTCAACCTACTATGTAATAGAACACCAGAACTTATCTAACACATAGAACTTTGTGCCCACTGACCAATCTCTCCCCATTCCTCCCTCCCTCCTTCCTATTCTCTTCTTTGGCAACTACTCTTCTTCCTCCCTACTTCTGTGTGGTTGTAGACCATAGGAATTTAGGGTGGCATTAACTCTAAGAATTTTTTTATCTCCAAAAATAGTTTGCTAAAAACTTTCTAGTATCCCTGCAAAAAATGAAAGCAACATGTCCCACATTCATTTTATATTTAAATATTAGTATCCCTTCTCATTCATCTCTTACCCACTGTGTATTAAAAGTTGCAAATTCTGTTTCATAACCTTTTTTTTATTTTTAGTGTTTCCACGTCTTGAAGGGGGAATATCATGTGTGGACAGGGTTAGAAGGATATTGGTATCCATCCTAGCAGATAGTTTATCAGGTCTACTATTGTACCTTAAGCTTGTAAACTCTAGTTAATTTTCTTTCCACTGGGCATGACTATTTTCGTGGATTTAATTTTATATAAAGAGTATAAAATGACATTCTACTTGAAGATGGATTGTCTAGTATCCTTCAGTAAAGAGAGAACTCAGTTCTTTGACTTATAAGAGATGCTCTTGTATCATGAGATTGTCACGATGTTCTCTCAGTGCTTATCCATTTATGAAGAGCATGAAACCTCCCTCTGCTATAGTGGACCATAAATGAAGCATTGCCTTATAGGCATTTTTAATTAAGTGGATTTTTTTACAGCAAGTCATAGCACCAAAAAGCATAAATATATGTTCTGTTATCTTTAAGAGACAATCAACTGGAAAATTTTTTGAATCTCTTATTCTAAAGTATTGTGTGTAAATATGTACTCAAGATTGCTTTTCAAATTCAAGTTCAGATATTTTAGATAATGTCTTTTTTTCTGCCTACTTTCAGTTTGACTTCAAACAATTGGAAGTCTTTTAAAGACAAGAGAGTTATCTTACACAAGAAAGGATGGGCATTTTGTCAATATTTCTTGTGGTAAAGAAAAGCAGATTAGATTGAATATGTCATTTTCTCATGATTAGGTCAACAATTTTTCCATTTTCCTCTTTCTTTTCTATTTATTTTTTTTAAAGACTATCACAAAATCAAATCAAAACTCTAATAACTGAAGGAAAATATTTGGACACAAGAGCTTCTACCAGGGCTCAGGATTTCAAAACTTTATAAGAATTTTTAGAATGGATTTTGAAAGTACAAGGAGTAAATACTTTCACAATTAAAGGGACTTGAGGGACTAGAAAAAAGAATTCTTTGTGGGGAATTGCTGGGGAAGGGTCTCTTCCCTGAACCATGAAAGAAACAGGGAATCTGCTTCTGTTGGTAGCAGTGGTTACAAATTACAGAAAATCTATTCTGAACCAATTGTTCTACTGGGTACTGTGTGTGTGTGTGTGTGTGTGTGTGTGTGTGTGTGTGTGCATGAGAGAGAGAGTTATTTCAAAATAATTCACGGGCTAATCCTCCATTTTACAGATAAAGAAATTAAGTTTCAGAGAGGTGAATTGTCATAATCTACTGAGAGTTGATGCTTGGATTTGTCCAGGGCTGCTTAAATTGTGCCAGTCTCTCCTCCAAACCATAAATGAATTACATGAATGGTAATTGGGTTTGCCCCAATATCTCTGATTTTCTTTCTTACTCCTCAAGCTTTTAGCTTCTCTCATTTAAAACTCCTGCTTAGGAAAAAGCAAGTGACAAAATACAGCACACCTTCATGTTCAAAACACTAGAAAAAATAGGGATAGTAGGAACATACCTCAACAAGCTATACATGCTAAACCCAAGGCCAACATCTTTCTAATTGGAGAAAAATTGAAAGCATTACCTCTAAAAACTGGAACAACACAAGGATGCCCTCTTTCACCACTTCTACTCAACAAGGTCCTGGAAACTCTGGCCAGAGCAATTAGACAGGAGAAAGAAAATAAAGGGATAAGAATAAGAAAAGAAGAACTCAAACTATCACTATTTGCCAATGACATGATTCTATGTTTAGAAGAGCCAAAAAATTCCATCAGAAAACTTCTAAAACTCATAAATTCAGCAAAGTAGCAGGTTGCCAACTCAACACCCACAAGTCAAACATGTTCCTATACATCAGTGACAAATCTACTGAAAGAGAAATTAGGAAAACTACCCCATTCACAATAGCCTCAAAAATAAAATAAAATAAAATACTTGGGAATCAATCTAACAAAAGAGGTGAAAGACCTCAACAATGAGAACTACAAAACACTAAAGGAATTAAAGAAAATCTTAGAAGATGGAAAGATCTCCCATGCTCTTGGCTAGGCAGAATTACTATCATCAAATGGCCATACTATCAAAAGTGTTATACAGATTTAATGCAATTCCAATTAAAATCCCTATGACATTCTTTAGAGAAATAGAAAAAGCAATCATAAAATTCCTGCTTAGATGCCTTTTCTTTTCCTCTTTGAGCTAGGTTCAAATGAGAAAGAAAATACTTTTGTCAACTTCCAATTGCTAGGATGGATCATTTGATTCTTTTGCCAAACTTCTTTCTTTAGCATCGTGAAAGTTGGAGGCTGAGCATAATCATGAATTGAGCATTCCATGTGCTTCCTACACTCTTGACATCTTCACAGAAGAACCTCAGAACAACTGAAGGAAACCCAACAGGTAACCTTGAAGACCAAGCACCGTGATCATTGAGCCTGGGATAGAGAAGTTACTGATAAGGGTGGTCATATAGATTTCATATGAAATGGCTGTGTCTTCAGAGATCCCTGCCCTGTCAAGGAGTTGCAATAAGCATGAAGTCCTCAGGGAAAGCAGCCTGAGGTTATTTCACTGGTTACTTATCATAAAGGTTGTTTCCTTCTTGCTAAGTTCTAACAATGCGAAGTAAGTTTCCAAGAACCTTGGCAGGACCATAGATTTGGCTTTGCTACAATCTTGCCCATTCAATATTGCTGTGGTTGGGTCTTGATAATTGTCCTTCTACCTGTAGGTGTAACTTCTGAAAGTTGTTCTGAGGGTGTTGGCCATCAGTTCAGCATGATAGTGTTAATGGTTGACTGCAAATACTGAGGCTGTGATGATCAAAACACAAAATAAAGTGGCACTTAGTAGAGTACAGGACCATGTTTCCCTCTCTCTTATATGGATTATCCTATATCAGATCCTATATCAGAAGAGAAGATGAAGGAGGGATGGGGGAAAATATGAGTAATAGAACATTGAATACCATGATGACTTACTATGAAAATTATTTTACAAAGGAAGAAGAAAGTCATATCTGAAGTAATATGAAATTGTTTCTTAAGAATCAAGGGAAACTTCCCTTTCAATCATAGCATTTGCAAGCATGAGACAGTTTGTACTTAATATACATCATATATTCCACATACCTATTGATATTGGTTTCATCTAATAATTTAAGTGTGTTTGCTCTTCAAAATTTGTTAGATTTCTTTCTATACTCCTCACTAGGAAATTAACTGACCATTATAAGTCAGAAGGACTTTCTCAACCAAAAAGTTTATATAAAGTTGGGGAAATTATGTTCCTTCCTTCCAAGTTTGAGAACAGTACTATTATGAAATCAGGACTTTGCCTTAAATGCAGACTGAAGGACATAACTCTGTGGGTGAAGAGAAGAATGTGTTTAGCATAACTGGACCAATGCAAACAGTGGGTTTTCTCCTAAATTCACCCAGTCATAATAGGCTGTTTATAGTCTGATCCTGCCCTAAAAACAGCATTCCCTGGTTGCCACCCCTGTCTCAATTCACCCCTTGTCCTTATTCATGCCCGATTCTGTTAATTTCCTAACAATTTCCCCCAAATCACCTTTGCTTCTGGGTCCTAGGTATTCCAGAGTGAGTCCTTCCTGGATGCTAGCACTGATATATTAAATAAGAATAGTGTCTAACTTGAGAAGCCAGGGTCTTCATTGAATCTTACAGAAAACAGAAGTAAACTACACCCACTTCATGTGTTTTGTGAATTTCTCTCCAATGACAATGATAATGCTTTTATTGTTATGGTAGGTATTTTAGTTGCATTACATCTTTTCTTGATTTTGAGCTAAGAGAATGCTGTATTCTCATTTCACAGATGGGGAGAGAAAAACTCAAAGAGCTTAAGATCACAAGACCAAAACCAAAAGATATTTTGTCAGAGACCCTTCTGTTTTTATCTCTCACAAAAGCAATGTAAATATTATGTTCTTTTATATTGTTGTCATTGTCCACAAAATGAGATAAACATTTCTAAGGATTGCATATTTGATTTAAATGAAACCTTTATAAAGTGGTTGAGCACTGAATAGGAACATCTTATAGTGGTCCCCCTGAATAATTTTTTAAATTGATAATAGAAATTAATTTATGAGGGACTTCTGAAAGATGGCGAAAGCTATATGAATACCAACTTTCATGTTGACTTTTTGTTCAACTGGTATTCTAAGCAAATCATGTTGAATATCTGTGTTTGATTCAATAGTGGCTTTTGAAACTTACTGTATTCTTATATAAAATACTAACCTCTGCTTTATTATAATATATCAAAGTTGGTCACCAAACACATAAATACTGAGTGCAGCTGTAGAGTTTAATAAAACCAAAAGTTTGAGGTAGCAAATGAAAAATTATATATTATTGGAAACTTGTGCTCAAAGTTGAAACCTGAAGGAAATATTTTAGCACAATCACAATATTACGTTGCAATCATTATTTAATTTATCTCCTCTGAAATGACTTAGGGAAGTGCTCGCAAAGCCCTATTTACCTCAGCCAGGAAGTAAGGCAGTGGTCAATGAGTGAATGAAGTCATGGAAATCTGACAAAGCCACCATTGTAAGAGCACCTCCAAGTATTGTTCAGCGTTGACCAAGTGAGGAATAAGTGCTAGGAAATTTTAATTTCATCTGAACAAAAGGGTAGGGCCATGGAATCATATAAAACTAGCCTTTTCTTGAATTGTTTGTTGGAATTGTTGGAAAGGATCAACCTAAACACACCTGGAAGAAAGAAATGTCTTTCAGTAGCCGCCGAGATTTTGAAAAACTTTTACTTTTTAAAAATGTACTTACGTCAATAACATATCTCTGTCTATCCATAAATAGATACTACATAAGCTTTCATATGTGTTATGCTTCATATGCATATAGCTGTAATTTATTTATTTGCCATTCAGTTTTTTCAGGATAAACTTCAAGAACCCCTAAGCAACCTGTGCATTTCAATTGTCACTTTGAACTTTGGAACAAAGGGGAGACTGTAAAACCAGTTTATAAAAAGTATTATGAGATACCACAACTGGCATTTTTATGACCTTATTAAACTACATTCAAGTGGCATAAATTATATGTAATGAAAGTGAAAAGGATCTCTGACCCGATTTTAATATTGAGTGCATGCTTATTAGTTTGAGTTTTTTTCTGAATAGAAACCTTTTTTCAAACCTTAGCAGTTGATATTAGGTGGAAGTCATAAATGTCAGATTACATTAAACTATTTTGGTTCATAGTATAGCACAGCCATTAAGTTGCTAGAGAGTAATGAGGAGGTCTTCTCACAAGTAAAGCCGAGGGTGTTAATTTAGATTTGAAACATTCCACCTCATTATAACAGCCAAATTAATTTGCCATGTGTAGAAGCAGCAAAAACCAATATTTGAGATGTGAAAGACCTCCTTTTTGTAGAAGAGTGATAGAAAAGAGTTTTACAAAGTTCCTTTTCCTTAAGAGTAGGCACACTGGTCCCTCTGAGGCTAATTATTACTAAGTCTTAAGGAGTCTCCTATATGGAATTTCTATTCAAGAAGTTGAATTGATAGAATTAATTAAATGTCAAAGATGAAAGGAAGTCTGGCCATTTAGACAGTTCCAAGTTTGAAAATGTATGTATGCAGAAATATAAAGTTGATTTATCTTCCTCAATTTTTGTAGCTTGTTATAAAGAATGATTTTTCATCTTATTGTGAAGTTTTTGTTTAGGCATTAGTTACACTGAAAAAGATAAGTGAGGGGCAGGGGACACACTAATTTGGAGGACTATGGAACAAAGCATGGAGCATCCTGAATTTCAAGTGTCTATTTATTTATTTTTTACATTTTATTTATTTTTATTTTTACAGACTGCATTTTGATTCATTGTACACAAATAGGGTACAACTTTTCATTTCTATGGTTGTACACTATGTAGATTCACACCATTGGTGTAATCATACATGTATATAAAAATGTTTGTCTCATTCTACTCTTTCCTATGCCTGACCTCTCTCCTCCCCTCATTTCCCTCTACACCATCCAAAATTCTTCCATTCTTCTTTTCATTCTTCTCTTACTCAAGTGTCTATTTATTAAAAGGCAGACCAAATGAGGAAAACCTGACAAGATAAAGAAAGGAGGATATTTCATAAGAACACCAAACCTAGCCAACATACTGAACAAAAGTAATAAAGTGACTAGAAAATTGTTGAATTCTTTTATCAATAATTTGTAAAATGCAGTAAAAACAGAAATGCAAACATCAACTAATGAAAGAAAAAGGTTAGTTAATAGTAGCCCAGCCCAGAGATAGACAAAAGTACTGATCATGGTATCTACATGATCAGGTAGATAGAATAGACAAATGAAGGAACATTAAATGAAGTGACTCTTCTCAGGAGAGAAGGCTAGTGAGGCATTGTGAAGACACCCTAAGGATTCCTAGGAATTCCTGTCTTCTCAAGCAAGTAAGGCTAACAAGAGACACAATAGACAGCCATATTACCTGCTAAAAGATCCAGAAGAAGTGAGATCATGCAAACCATTAAAATTTTAGAGTCAAAGCAACTTCAGTCTCTTTTGCTTGCCTCTTGTTCTCTAGTTCAGGAAGTGCTTTATTCACACAACAGCCATACCAAATGCCTGACATATATATTTCATTTTCCTTAATAGAAAAATGAAAATAGACCACTTACCCAAGATCACTCAGTTAATTAACATCTGGGCATTTATAGATTATCTGGCTGGTAGCTGTCTCATTTTTAAATGTCTCCACCAAGAATACAGAATAATTTCTTGTGAAAGCTTACCCCACTGATGTAAAAAAAATTTTTTTGTTAAAAACAATTTTCCTTGCACTACATTTTTAATTATCTAGGCTTTGCATATTCCAATATGGCATTCTGGATTAATAATAACCAAAATAAATACTTAGGTATAATTTTGCTGTTTGAAAACTGTTACCAATATTACCTAAAGTATAACAAAAAGTTGTGATTTCTGCTTTCATACCAGTATGTTGCAAAAATATACAGGCATCTTTTGTATCTTCTTTCACTTTCTTATGTGTCCAGACTTTTCATCCTTCTCTAGATGGACCTCTTTGCTCATCTGTTAAACTGTGTTTCCAGATATGAAGATAAGATTCCTGAATTACTCAGAGCAGAATAAAAACTAAGAGAGAAGAGGGACAATGTTGGTTGATAAGGTACAGAAAGGGAAGAGAGGAAGAAGATAAGTATCCAGTACTAGTTTCCTGTAGTCCATGTAACAAATTATCACAAACTACATGGCTTAGAATAGATATTCTGTTAAGGTTATAGAAGATAGAAGTTTGAGAACAAAGTGTTAGAAGGATTGGTTCCTCCGAAAGCTCTGAGGGAGAACAGGTCTGCATCTCTCTCTGGCTTCTGGGGTTTTTAGTAAGGCAATCCTTGGTGCTCCTGGACTTGTAGATGCACTGCTCCAATCTCCACCTCCACTTTTACTCAGCTTTTTCTCTAGGCTTCTGTTTATACATTTTTGTTCTTATAAGACATTCTCATTGGGTTTGGGGCCTACCAGCATGATCTCATCTGGAACCTTAACTAATCACATTGATAATAATCCTATTTTCAAATAAGATTATAAATTGAGGTTCCATGAGAACAGGAATTGGTAGGTGTGGCACTAGTGAAACCAGTAAAGAGGAAGAGGTTTTGAGGACTTCATGTGTATCTGATAATTATGATTATTCCCAAGCATTGGGTGTTTTTTAAAAAATGATTACCTTTAGTTGAAATGAGTAAACTGAATTGGATCAATGTGTTCATGTCCTGATACAAAAAAATTATTTTAATTTGAAGATATCATGTCTGTTCAGTGGAGTGATTTTTATTAGCAGAGATGTTATAATCCCAAACAAAGAGGTATTTAGTGCCCAACATGGCAATTTTCAGTGAGGTTCCTGACATTCCATTGCAAAGTTACTAGGTGCTCAGTCACAGAGCATGGAGAAGGGCCAAAATGAAACAAGGAAGTGTAATAACTGAACATATGGAAGCAATGTAGTGATTCTATTAAGAAGTGACAGATAAAGGCCTTGGGGATTGCAAATCCATCACAGTTTTCAGTGATACATAAAGAACAGACACTCTAAAATACTGTTCCTTTATAAATGGATGTTTTCCCCCTTGTCTAAATTCCTGGAAGACCATAGCTAACAGTATAGAGTGTCAATGGAAATTGAATGTGTGATCTCAGAAAATTCAGTGGATTTAGAGAATGAAGAAGGGGAGAATTGGTGCTCAAGGGACTAATTGAGAAAAGTGAGAGTGTCAAACAGTTGAAAATTTTCTGGATAGGTGTTGCCAGGTGGACTGATATAAATTGGGGCCTGGGCAAGACCTGAAGGTTGAATATGGTTGGGCTTAACTTGCCAGTGGAAAAAGCAATGAATTCAGGAGATGTATATATCTTACAGGAGGTAGGTGTTGGAAGAAGAGAAGCTCACTAGCAGCTATAGCAGAGTGCTAAGAATCGTGGTCTAATGGGGAAATGACTTTCATTGGCCTCTACACTTCCTCATTGTGGAGAAGGCTAAGCTTAAGTTAGTCTTGAGTTTTTCTAAAAAGGTGGCATTGCAATAAAATGCAAAGCATTCAAGCATGGGGTGATGGTGGGAGATGGAACACAGGCATCAAAATTGTTCGTTTCCTCTTGAATTTTACTTCAAATTGATGTTACACAACTAGAATCAGAAAAAAAACAACATGACAAACTAGAAAGGATTATAAGAAACCACATGTTCTTTGTTTTGTTTAAAAATGTGACTTGCGGCATGTTTGTACAACTTGAAAAAAATTATTTAAAAAAACCCTCCTTCCATATCCCCAAATGAAGTTACCAGAGTCCCCCTATTCTTCAATAGCTGCTCCTTCAATGGCCACTTCTTATGCCCAGACTGCCACTTGTTCACTGGCTGCCTAAATTTCACACAAATCTAATGAATGCTTCAAGATCACTCAGGGGAAAAGCATTTTTTCTCTCCAAAGGAAGACAGGCTTGAAACTTTACTATTTCCCGAAATGCATTCACTCTGTTCTTGGGTGCACCAACCCAAACAAGGCATTGTGATGTTTCTTGTTAAAGCATGGAGTATGTTATGTATGATTAATAATTTGTGTTAAATTGTCCTTTCCCAAGTCTGACACAGGCAAGATAGTCTTTTTATGCATGGTATTTTGATACCATAAAAATACTAAAGATTCAATTAGTTCCTCTGAGTATTTGCAAGAATGAGAGAGTGAAAAACTGTGAACGCAAAGCAAATTTAGTGAGTGGTTCAAGACAGTGAATAAGGCAAGAACAAGATAGATTTATTAGTGCATTCTGTCAATCTAGAGATTTAGTGACCTGCAGATGGAAAGGTTGTTTCCTACCACATTCTACGCTCTGAGGTTATCACTGATTGGTTACAGAATGTCTAGCCTTCCCAGAATTCTCTGTATGGCCAGCACATAAAATCGGAATGACTAGACCTGGTTATTCACTCACTTGCTCCATACTAAAGCATTAACCTCTCACATCTGTTAGGAACTCCTCATTTCTTGTGGCTACAGTGAGTCAAGGGGAATATTCACTGAGTGCCAGTCTCAGATCATCCTTGGTGTTTGAGATATGACAGAAAACAAAGCAAAGATCTCTACCATCCTGGGTTTACATTTCATCAGAGGACAATTAACAATGGATATGTAATCAATATGTAAATTTTACTGTGTGTTTGAATAGAACTGCTATGAAGAAAGAAAAGTACATCAGGGAAGGGGGGACCTGGAACAGTTAGGGTCAGGTGAGGGGGTCAGAGACATTAAGTTGCTATTTCAAGGCAGGATGATTAGGGATGATTTCATTGAAATAGTAGATTTAGGAAAATACTTGAAAACAGTGAGAGAACTTATCTTGTAGCTATCGAGAGCTCAAGAATTCCAGGCAGAGAGGAATACTCAGGGAAAAGACCCAGATGCAGGAGCATCCCTGGCATATCACAGGAAAAGGAGAATTCAGATTTCTACCCTGAATACGAAAGAAAAATATGTACCATACCCATCCTGAATGCAGTGACCTTTTCTCCTATATTAATTTAAATTTATGTAAGACTCATTTATCTTAGATGGAGAATTATTTCATTAGAAAATGTGGAATTGATATGCAACTATCATCTAAAACCTTTTCTCTTGGGTCTTAATATGAATTTTCCAATACATTCCAGGAAAGCAAAACATGCTTGAGTATAAATAAGAGTAAACAGTATTTTCTATAGCTCTCCTTAGTAATTTATCATCTGTGTAGATAAATATCTGAACCCCTTTCTTTCATATGGCAATGTTCAAGACATTCGGATTCAGCTATAAAAGTAATTCTCTACCCTAATGTCAACCTAGACAGGAATTGACATCAAAACTAAGTATCCACTGAGGCTTTCTTAATTAGCAGATGTGCCTCTGGCCAGGCATTTTTATCACCCACCAAACAAGGAACATTTTACATTCATAGTGACTTAACAAAGCTGATTCATGTTAGAATCCAGTTTCTCTTTCCAGAATTTGTAACATGTCTTATTCTTCAGTGAAATGAAAATTTTTGAGAAAAGAAAATGGATTAGTCAAGATAAACTTAATTTCTTCTTTGGCCATCTTTCAGTGCTGCTTATAAAATACTTAACTAGTACTAAGGATAAGAAATTTAAACCGTAGAATTATAGCAAAACAAACCAATGAACTATCAAAGAAAGATTAAGATGTATGCTTAATTTCAGAGTAATAGTCATCCACTTTCAACATCAGGAACACCTAGATCTTGGACCATTTTTGAATTATGAAAAAATTTCACAAAAATTTTGATTTCTAGTATCCTCAAAACTCAAGGACATTGTAGAGAATTCTACTGTTTTCCTCTAGAATTAAAGGTAGTGGAGATTGTAAACTTTGGTTTAATAACATGGCTCAGCAGATGTCTAAATCTTAAGGGGAAAATGAATTCCGAGTGTCTGTCAGCCACTTTTTCACTACAGAATGGAAGGTAGAAAGGACATGTCTTAAACTAAGTGCTGATGGTTTCCCTCACACACCTGTGTGGAAGGCGGCTCTTGCTTGCTGGTGGCACACTCCCAACATCTGCTCCTTTCATTGAACTGAGCTGTAAATTGAAATTCCATTGCAATGTTTTTAGAACCAGTTGAAGTAAGGAGACTGTCAGAAATCCTCTTTAAACTCACTCTTATCCAAACAGGAAACTGACCCTTGGCCCCTGGACGTAACAGTACACCAGTGGAAATTTCATTATCCCCGTTTCAGCTGAACTAAGTGAAAATTAATTGTGTAATTATCTGGATGAGCGCATGTGTAAAATTTTACAATGTGCCAGTTAGATTAAGTAACGTGTTAGTGGCATGGTTTAGTGCAGAGTCAAAGCTGTCCTATAAAAATGGAATAAAAAAATCCAACAAGGTTGGAAGGGGGGAAAAAAAACATATGTCAGAACAAATGCTTAACACAAGCAGGTAAGGTTAGACTTAATTCCATAACCTGATGAAAATCTTACCCACCCAGAACATAGGTAAATCTGGCAGCATTGGAAGGTGTGTGTGTGTGTGTGTGTGTGTACACTATACATGCAGTCAGTCACACATGCTCACGAGGTTTGTGTAAATGACCTCTTCATTTACTGTAATTTAATTACTAAAATATTTCACTTGCCCACTATTGTGTTTTTTGTATGTAGTTTACAACCACATTAGAATGGGCAGGCTGTATTCAGTGACTGGTATTATTCATCTCTGATGTACTTTACTCACTGGTTCAATGAAATCCTCTTTCTTATCTTCTGTACTTAATTCTTTAAACAAATAATGAGACAAATGCTGCTACATGACTTAAGATCATTCCATTAAAATACATAGGCAGGGTATGAATCACCTTTGACATCAAATGCATATTTTCAATTTGAAGATGTTTGTTCACTTCTATAAAGATTTTAAGAAACATTTTTTCCTGAGATTTTGCTTCCTTCCCCCAGAAATATTGCCCTATGGAAACAATTTCCATTTCAAAGTCTCTGGACTGTTTACATAGCAGGATTTCTGGACGAAAGTTGCCTTTTGAGCAGAAGTTTTTTGAATGCATGGAACATCCCTCAATGACATCTAAGTATTGCCTTGAAATCTCAGCAATCTGGATGTCCAGTTTCACTCTATTAATGCTATCTTGGTAAACCCAGATTTTAATTTATGTCTCTTGACTGTTTTTCTCATTCCTTGTACCATGCATTGGCACCCTAAAGCTCTGTTTATAGTGAAAGTCTGCTAAGAATTTTCTTCCATCACCCTTCTCAGAAATGAAAAAATGCAATTATTACAAGAATAGTAACATCTTCAAACACAATATACCCAAAAAATGTGTTCTAATCTTTTTTAAAACTTGGTTTAATATCATACTTTTAGATGGTTGTACACTGGGTAACTAGAGCTTTAAGAGACTGTAAATACTCTAAGAAAGCTGTAAAGACTATACATATATATTTACTGGAAAATATTCTAGTGTGTATGAACATGGTTTAAAGAGAAAAATCATCAATGTGGTTTGTAGAGCAGGCCATCAAAGGACATTAAAAAATGAGACCATTCCAAGGGAAAGGCAAAACTTCAGGGACACTGTCTGAATGTGAAAATGAAAATCTCATATTAAACCTCAGAGATTAAATATCAAGGAGGTTTTGGAATAGGCCTTTTTATTCTATATAAAACCCAATGCCCTCTTCACCAGTTTTAGTGTCAGGAGTGGGGACAGGGTGGGGAGGGGCATTGTTTATCCAAACCTTAGAGAACACCATGGTACCTGGAGGAGGCCCTCCACTCTTTGAGCTCCAGAGCCTGAGGGGGCCTGCACTGGTCATCGCCTGGCCACTGGTGATGGCCCAGTGCCCCTGCACTGAAGCAACTGGTTTGCCTCCTTTCCAAAGTCAGGCCTGGGAGCTCCTCTGCGCCTTTCAGGAAAAGGAAAATCAGGGGAATGTAGTCAGACAGTTTTTAAAATAAAGCCCTTTACAGTTGTAATTGTCCTAACTTTACCTTAATTAAGAGTTTTTAATCCAGAATTAAATTTACAATTATATGTGAACTTTTAAAAACATCATTTTTACATAATCGTTCATTTTGAATAATGTAAGAGTTCAGAATACAGTTGCTAGCCCTGAGTCACTTATATCTGTAAATTTTTATATTTTATTTTTATTGATTATAACTCAGAGTGTTGTATTACTATAGAATATCAGAACTGGAAGAAAACTTAAAGCCCTCTGTCCTTATCCAAACTACAGGTAAAAGAACCAAGCCCTACAAAGACTATCTCCTCTCCCAGTTCACTGCTATTTTAACTAATCTGGGTTTTCTAGTCATGTGTAGCTATTTCATCCCTTAATAAGACAAGAAAGAACTACATGATTACATAGAAAGTTAGACACTACATTTAATAAGTGGGAGGCAAGCCGGGCATGGTGGCCTATGCCTGTAATCCCAGCTACTTGGGAGGCTGAGGCAGGAGGATCGCGAGTTCAAAGTCAGCCTCAGCAAGGGTAAGGCGCTAAGCAACTCAGTGAGACCCTGTCTCAATAAAATACAAAATAGGGCTGGGGATGTGGCTCAGTCGCCGAGTGCCCCTGAGTTCAATCCCCGGTTCAAAAAGAAAAGTGGGAGGCAGGGAAGCATAGGATTTAACATCATGACCTGAGATTGAATCCTGGATCTATGTTTGGATCTCGATGTGACTTTGGGTGTGTAACTAAACTTCTCTGAATTTCAGAATCCCTAGTTTAGTAAGTAGTCTTTCTCTCACAAGTTAAGAGTGAGCATTAAATTAGACAATATACACGGAGCTACTTAGCACAAAAATAAAACTCAAAAGTTTTGGAAGCAAATTTTCAAAATCAAGAGAGCAATTTATTAAATGTCTGGCCAAAAATCACATGAAAAAGCTTTAAAAACATTTACGAGAAAATCAGGTTAGCAGAAATTTACTTTTTAATGGTTGATTAAACAAATCTCATATAGTAAGTGTTTATTCAGTGTGTGCAAGTACCTTTTTCATTTGGGCGTTTGGAGAACAGTTGAAGAGAAGGAAAACATGAAAATTCAGGAGGAAAATATGTGTGAACATAGATATATAAGTGAGTTTAGAGTAAGCATTTATAGATGGATATAGTTATCATATATATAACATGTAATCATAATTTTATTATGATTTTTTATTTTTACCCCCATTTTCCCAAAATAGATTCAAAGGGGCAATGTTATCATATCTTTCTTTCCTATTTTGGAAATTTTATAACATCTTGAAGTTTGTATTATTAAAAAGCTTTGGGTTCTGATTTTGCCAAATGCTGATGTACCCTGGAAGACCATTTACTAGATATAGTTCTCTAAACCAGATGCTCTTGCAGAATAACAGGAACAAAGCTAACCACCTGGTGCCAGAATATAAAAGTACTTAGAAGAGTCCAAGCATATGCCTTAACCCAAAGTCCCCTGCGAAAGAAACTTCTTTCTCTCATTTGAGTAATGTGGGATTATGAGATTGTTTTTTCTTTCTTTTTGCTTGTAGAATTGATAAAATATTTCATTACAATAATTAAATACAAATATTTCACTACAATAATTCTGGCTGAGCCAGAATAATTCTGAGCCAGAATTATTCAGGATGAGAACTTATGAAATGGCATAATAGAATTTTGGGAACTGACTTAAGGCTTACAGTCAGTATTTGGTTTTCTTTAAATATACAAATAAACTGCTCCTCCCTACCTAGGGTGAGTCATTCATTCACCATAATTGGTGGTCACTAGAGATACAACAGGAAAAAAATCCCAAACCTCAATTTTATGGAGATTCCATTCTAGTGGAGAGAGACAGAAAAATAAACAATGATAGGTGTTGAGTGCTACGAAAAAAAAAAAAAAAACAGCGGAGTAGAAGCAATAGAAGCTGGAGGGAAGTGTTATAAAGGGCCCAGGAAGCATGGGTTCATATGCATACGCTATCAATGGATAAGTTCAACCCTATTCTGATAGTCCACGCCTCAGAAACTTCTAGGACATACTAGAAAGTATAACTACTTGGTTGGTTTTTAGTTGTGACTCTAGTTTCTAATTAGGAAATACTTGTGTCCCTCCTTTCTCCAACATTAAGGAAACATGCAGTCAGTTGTCCAACATGTATGAAAAACACTACCTCTATTTTAGCCAAAAGTGGAATCTCACAAAACCTCTATTTTAGCCAAAAGTGGAATCTCACAAAACAATCCAAAACAGGAAGGAGCAGAGGGGAGATATTGCTTTGGAAAAAAAAAAAAAAGTGGGAACTGGGGGATGTAAAATAATACAGTCACAAAAGCTAAAAATAAACGACAGAGTATCTGATCTTAGAAAACATAACATATTCTCCTGGAGAACAGAAATATAAGACAGCAAAGGGAATTCTTTTCCTTACTGTCCCACTTTTATCCCAGAGATCTGAGGGAGCCAAATGAAAATTTCCTGGCATCCTGGGGCAATAAAATAATCCTGGTCTTCTTGTGAAACCACATTAGTATGGAGAGGGAACAGTGGTCCTTTGAGTGCCCCTAAGTGCTGTATAAGCTGCATTTTTCCCCGTGAACTCGAAGCTTTGTTTATTTGCAAAGAGTTGTGCCACCAAGGCAGAGGGGCCTCAGTGGTCCAAGTGACATGCGCAAATCTGACATGTTCTCAACTAACATTTGTTCAAGAGTCCAGGAACTGTTGCTTACTATTGGTTTCTGCAGATATGTTGATGAGAAAGAAAACAGCATTTCCTTTGGGAAGGCAGATCCAAGATAAAATGTCCTCAGCACGGTACAGATTACTGGAGCCCCAGAAGATCTGAGTCGGTACTTCGCTCCATGGTCGGTCACCAACTTCTGGCACTTCAATGGCAGAGAGCTTGAGAATGACTTGAGTCACTTAATTCCCATCCAAAGGGATTCGGGGTTAACTTTAAAGTGACTGATACTGTGAATGACAGAGAATGAGAGGGGGAGATGGGGATCTTTGGCCAACAAGAGAACTTTGTGGGAAGAAGAAGAGTTATTTTTATTATAAAGTTACCCCATAGAGAGACACTATTTATACACCAAACATTGTAACATCACATCAGCAGCAGCAGGATGTGATAGTCATCTCCTCAAAAACATAGATATAAATACATACAGGATTATTAGTGTCACTGAGAATCTGGTCTCTCTTATTTGGGGCCCAGGTTATCCACCTCCATTCTGTCTTACCCATCACGTCTGAGTTAAATGTTTGGCTAATGAACTTAGTGCTTGTGGAAGGAGCTAAACTGACAGCCTTCAGAGCAGGACCGTGTTAATAAAAAGAACTTTGTGCTCTCTCCCCTTGTCAATGTGATCAAAATCATTCGTGAAATATGAAGATACCAGGACATCCCACCAGATAACCGGTGGCCATGTGGGGAGGTGGCCATGATTCAGTCCCAAGTCAACTTGCTTGTTTATTGTCAAACTCAACTTAAATGCTACTGTCTCTTGCCTGTCACCTTTGGTCACTCTGCTCACAACTGGCCTGTAACATCTTCCCTATGGCAGCTTTTCCTTTTTCCAGAGCACCTAAAGGTAGTTCAAAGCACCACATATTCCAAGAAGGGGGGCCATTCCAAGAAGGGGGATACCTGTCACAATCCTAGGTTGTCCACCACAGTCCTGATTTTAGACGTTTTTCCCTATGTCAGATCCACATCCCAACCTGGGTTTGGAAAACCTAGTCGCCTTGGTCCTGTGTTGCTGACCCGAGTCTCCCACTGACTTCAGTTACCCTTAAAACTCAACCAACTATGCTCGTTGTTTGACCTCACCACAGAGCCAGCCCCTGTCTCTTAGAGCAGCTCCATCCCATCACTTTCCTGGGGACTTACATCATTCTCCAGAGCTGGCTTGCTCATTTCTTCACTGGGCCACTAGGAATACTTTTTGAGTTCTGTCAACATCACTTTATTTCAATATTTCATTTTCTTTATCTGCTAATTCTTTCACTGGTACCCGTCCAATAACAAGACTCAGATGTTGAAATAATCCACTGCAAGATTCCAAACTCCTTTAGAAAGAAAACGTCTACAGGAGGAGGTAAGAGCCAGGCTTTCTTAATGATAATGTGTCTGCCTATTCCTAGCACATTCCCAAGGATTCCAAGTAATCCTAGAGGCATCTCTAAGACAGTAGATCGTCCATGGTCTACTCTCCTTGGATTCCCTAAAGGATTCTAACACCCTCATGTTTTCAACCAGATTTATTTACATGCCAGAATTTTAAAATATCTCTATCTCCAGCCAAGACTTTTCCCTAGAACTCTAGATAAACATATCCAACCAATTATCTACTGGATGTCTTCCTGTAGATTTTTGATGGCAACATATCTAAAACTGAACTCAACTTCTTCCCCTTAAAAAATAAACAAACCCTTCCTATAATAAAAGTGGTAAACACTTCTACAATATTTTCTATGTGCCAAGCCTAATTCTAAGTACTTTTCACCTGTTTACTCATTTGACCCTCAACAATCTTAAGAAGCATGTATTATTATCAACCTCACTTTACAGATGAGGAAATTGAAGCCCAGAGAAGTTAGGTAGCTGGCCCAAGGTCACTTGGCTGTGTCAAAATTGAAATTTGAACGCAAGTTGCCTGACTCCAGAAGCATGCTTTTAACCAGTGTGCTCTCTCATATCTCACAGTAGTCACCAAGTCACCTAAACTGGATGCCTACAATCCACTGTCACCTTTTCCCTTGCCTCTTCATCTAAGCAGTCTACTCTGAGCATCCCCCTCTTCTCAGATACTTTACTCCATCTTTACCAATCTACTCAGAATTTTTCCACACCTGCCCTGTTCCTTCAGCCACATGATTTTATGAGCAGTCCAAACATGCCCATCTATAAGAAAGAGAGTGAATAAAACTTATGTGGATTATTTGGCAAGTATTTTTGGAACTTCTGCTTTGCCCCCAGCCCTGGTCATTTGCAAGTGACTGACAGTACGACAAATAATTGATTTGAAAATAGATTATTCCAAATGAAAGCCAACATATTATGTCATAAGAAGGTTTCCTGAGCCTGAATCACTTTCCAGCTGGGTCAGTGATCCGTTTAGGAAGTGTCATGGCCTCTCTGTAGCCTCCAAGGTTGCAGGTCATGCTAGAAGAGAAAGGCCTCTGCATCCTGATCAGGTGAGGGCCCCAGAGGCCTAGCTATCTGTGTGCTGCTTTGCAGCCTCTCTTAGGCAGGGGTGCTCTGGTCTGGACCTCCTTTAAGCTGAAGCTCAGGTGCAAAGATCCATGGTCTACTATAAGCAAAGCAGGTCAAAGTCAACTTAGATTTTTCATCACACCAATGGCATATCCTAGATTATAGGATAGCAATTTAGTACATCAGAGTGCTGCTTTGATATATGATTAAGAATATAATATTTCTCTGAGTCATTTGAATGTTATAATTGTTCATTTAAATATTTCTCGAGAATTCACATATGCCAGGTACTGTACTGCATTCCAGAACTACCCCCAAAATATATAGTGTGTTTAGTCTGTTTGCTATGTCTAATAACACAATACTACAGATGGATAATTTTAAGGAAAAGAGATATATTTAGGGTCACAGTTCTGGAGGTCAAGATTGAGGGGCTGTATCTGGTTATGGTCTTTTTGCTGACCAAGTCCCAAAGTTGTACAGGGCATCATCAGGGAAATAAAAAGAAAGTACATGCATATAGGTGCCTGTCTGGTCTTTCTCCCCTTTTCTTAGAAAGCCACCAGGATTCAATCATGGGTGCTCTACCCTAATGACTTTATCAATCATAATCATTGCCAAAAGACCCCCTGCCCAATATTATAGTCAGATTAAGTTTCTGCCCTCTTAATATCCTGCAATGGGGATTAAATTTCAACACGTGAAGCCTTGAACACTCAAACCATATCCCAATCATAGCATCTAGTATAGGTCAAAATAATGAGATTGCTCTGTCAAGTCCTTTAACCACATCCCCCTTCCATCAGAGGTAGCCCCAAAGTCTCTCCTATATGTTGGAAAACAAATGGCAGCCCTGGTTTACACCTACCTCCTCAAAGAATTATTAATGGCACCCTTTGTCATTCTCAAAAGAGTTCTGATATGAGCAAAAATTTATCACCTTATTTGCAGATTTTGAAACCCCCAATTGTGGAACTGGGCTCAGCACATTGCTTCCTCTATGATATTTAATCCTCTCTATTATCATCTCTAGTTTTACAGATAAGAACTTGAGGTTTATAAAGTTTAAAGAGTTTTCCCAAACTCATGTGTAGTCATTAAATGAAAATAATGGGAATTGAACTCAAGCCTATCTGAACCTAAAATTTGAGCTACAAACATCCATATTTTCACAGTGAAACACTACTCCCTTGGCAAGAACGTGAAAAATTGCATCCAGGATGAAACTAATAAAGAGGTCCCCAAGGATAAGTCATTCAAAAATACTGGGTACTTGCTATGTTCCAAATACCCATGTTCTAATTTATTTTAGTCCAGTCTCAAAGGATAACTAATTTGGCAGTAAAAGGAGGCTTAATATATATAATTGTATTTCAGGAAGAAGAAACATAGGTGAGAAATAATGTGGCCCAATAAAGAACTTCTGGATATTCAGTAAAATGAAAAATTTCAGATTTGAAGAATAAACAGAGAGTAACCATTGAGGGACTTGATAAAGATCTGAACTTCATCCTGCCTGAAATAGGGATTCACTGAAGGCCAGGGAGAAATATGAGGCAAGCATTTCTGAATGTCCTCTCTGGGAACAGGGTGGGGATTGGGATTTCAGGAGATTAAACTGAAGGCACAAAACAATTCACAAAGGCTGAAATTAAAGCTATAATGGTGAGGCCGCAGGAGAGAGGTGTGGTTTGAGAGCATGGGTGCATCCCAGTAATGATCCATGTGAGGTGGGAGAAGACAAGAATGGTCTCATTCCCATCAGTGCTTCCCAGGTTACATAACTGCACACAGCAGATTCAGGATCCCTAGAACAGAAACCTGGTTATCTGATTATTTAATAAGTGCTAGGGTGGTACTTACCACCTCAGAGGTTGAGTAATTACTGGACACATTGAAGACTGGTTTCACTAATAGAGTTAAAGACAAAAGAGAAGGAGCTCTTCATAGTTTAATTGGAAACTAGTGCATTTGATACTGGGTAACTGGGTTTCAATATCAGAAACTAAAAAGAGGGCCATATTAAAATTTCAAATTTAGGAAATCATCCATGAACAAGTAAAACTGGAAGTCTGCTGAGGGATGACATCACCCTGTGGGAACAGATAGTGTGAGAAAATTGACAAATCAAGGACAAAACCTCAAATAACAGTAACATGTAAAGAGCAGATGTTGGAGAAAGAATCAATTTGAGAGAGAAAGAGAGAGAGAGAGAGAGAGAGAGAGAGAGAGAGAGAGAGAGATGAATCTTAGAAATCAGAAAAGAACCAAGAAGGGGTGATGTCAGAAGCTGAAAGAGTATGTTTTTCAATGAAGAGGGAGTGGTCAGAAGGATTAAATGCAACAAAGATAAGGAATTTGAATTTCCCCTTGAAAGTGACATTTAGAAAATCATTTGTAACCTTACCAGGGTCACTGGATTACAGCGAAATGAAAAGTAAATAGAAGTGAGAAAGTGGAGACAAGCAGTGTTAGTTACATTTTCTAAAATCTTGGTGGGGAAGAAGAGGATTGGGGAGAGAAAGGATGATATTTTCAGAGGGATTTGGAGGTCAAGAGACAGTTCTGTCTTTCCCAAGGTTATTAGAAGTTGTCAAAGAAGCAAGAGATAGAAAATCAGACAAAAGAGAAAGAGCAGGGGACCATGGCTTGAAGCCCACAGGCTGCCTAGATATTATTTTATACTTAAAGACATAAAATTATGTTTGAGGGCTAAGGGAAAGGTGGTGAGGTGTGAGATGGTTACCTTGTAAGAGAGAGCAGATAACTGATGCCTGTCTGGCTATAAAGAGGTAAACAGTACAAGACCAACACCAGGAGTATAGATAGGGTTTAAAGAGGAGGAGTGCATTTTTACCTAAAAGAAGCAGAAGGAGGAAAAAATCAAGAACTTTTTGGTGGAGAAACAAATTATTCAAGGAACGTATGCCAATTGGCCTGGTCACAATAGAGAATGAGGTCTAGCTTTCAGAAAGAGAGAAGTTGGAAGTGGATCACGAGCCTATGGCGACTGCTCCAGTGAGAAACCCCATGGAAGGCCATGATTCCACAATCTAGCTATTGTGAATTGAGCAGCTATGAACATTGATGTGGCTGCATCACTGAGGCAATCTGATTTTAAGTCCTTTGGGTATAAGCCAAGGAGTGGGATAGCAGGGTCAAATGGTGGATCCATTCCAAGTTTTCTAAGGAATCTCCACACTGCTTTCCAGAGTGGCTGCACCAACTTGCACTCCCACCAGCAATGTATGAGTGTACCCTTTTCCCCACATCCTCGCCAACACCTGTTGTTACCTGTGTTCTTGATGAAAGACATTCTAATTGGGGTAAGATGAAATCTTAAGGTGGTTTTGATTTGCATTTCTCTTATAACGAGGGATGTTGAACATTTTATCATAAATCTGTTGATTGCTCGTAGATCTTCCTCTGTAAAGTGTCTGTTCATTTCCTTGGCCCATTTATTGATTGGTGTTCTTGGTGTAAAGATTTTTGAGTACTTGGTAGATTCTGGAGATTAGTGCTCTGATTGTTCTTGAAACTCTAGCCAGAGCAATTAGACAGACCAAAGAAATTAGAGGAATACGAATAGGAAAAGAAGAGATCAAACTATCCCTATTTGCTGATGACATGATTCTCTATTTAGAAGATCCTAAGAATTCCACCAGAAAACTTCTGGAACTCATTAATGAATTCAGTAAAGTAGCAGGATATAAAATTAATGCTCATAAATCTAATGCATTTTTATTCGTAAGTGATGCATCCTCTGAGAGAGAAATTAGGAAAACTACCCCATTCACATTAACCTCAGAAAAAATAAAATACTTGGGAATCAATCTAACAAAAGATGTGAAAGACCTCTACACTGAGAACTACAGAACACTAAAGAAAGAAGTTAAAGAGCATCTGAGAAGATGGAAAGATCTCCCATGTTCTTGGATAGGCAGAATTAATATTGTCAAAATGGCCATACTTCCAAAAATGCTATACAAATTCAATGCAATTCCAATTAAAATCCCAATGATGGACCTTATAGAAATAGAGCAAGCAATCATGAAATTCATATGGAGGAATAAGAGACCCAGAATTGCTAAAGCAATCCTTAGCAAGAAGAGCGAAGCAGGGGGTTTCACAATACCAGACCTCCAACTATACTACAGAGCAATAGTGACAAAAACAGCATGGTATTGGTACCAAAATAGGCAGGTAGATCAATGGTACAGAATAGAGGACACAGAGACAAACCCAAATAAGTACAGGTATCTCATACTTGACAAAGGAGGCAAAAACATGCAATGGAGAAAAGACAGCCTCTTCAACAAATGGTGCTGGGAAAACTGGAAATCCATATGCAGCAAAATGAAACTAAACCCATATCTCTCACCCTGTACAAAACTCAACTCAAAGTGGATCAAGGACCTAGAAATCAGACCAGAGACTCTGCACCTAATAGAAGAGAAAATAGGTCCAAATCTTCATCACGTTGGCCTAGGACCAGATTTCCTTAACATGACTCCCAAAGCGCAAGAAATAAAAGCACGAATCAATGATTGGGATAGAGTGAAACTAAAAAGCTTCTTCTCAGCAAAGGAAACAATCAGCAATGTGAAGAGAGAGCCTTCAGAGTGGGAGAAAATCTTTGCCACACACACCTTCAGACAGAGCACTAATCTCCCTCATTTTTGTTCCTAGCTCTCGGCTCCTCTATTTACTAGAGGAGTCACCAAGTCCATCTGCTGACCCTGCAGCTCCTCCACTGGGCGT
This sequence comes from Glaucomys volans, assembly GCA_020662805.1. Classification (NCBI taxonomy): domain Eukaryota; kingdom Metazoa; phylum Chordata; class Mammalia; order Rodentia; family Sciuridae; genus Glaucomys; species Glaucomys volans. The sequence continues at coordinate 505,400 of JAJEJO010000938.1, read as the reverse complement.
GTTCCCTCTGTAAAGGACTAGCAAGGGTGAAGCAGGGAGTGTCCTTTGCCAACAAGTGTGGTGTCTAAGGTTGACAGTGAACTCTGAAATGTGTCAGAGATATCAGCGAGAGCACTAAACTCACGCCAAAGTGTCATCAAACCATACTCTCCAAGACTGGATGATTTTTTCATATTTTTCTGTTAAGCGCTGTCTATCTCTTTGACTTGTTGCCTCTCTTCAAACTAGTTCACATCTCATAGTATCAATTAGACCCTTGCTTTAGTTCATATCATTAACCTAACCATTTACTATATTATAGACATTTTTCTTTGCACTTTTCACTCTTTATGATAATTTAGTTGATCTTTCACAAAATTCATTCGTTCTGTTTCTTAGTTTTCTTATTTACATATTTGCTATTATTCAGAAAATCTGTGGATATCTAAAGTTTGGTTTAATTTCTGTATAAATTATTTCTTTCTGTCGTACATACTAAACACATAGTTGGTGTTCCGTTATTGTTTCTTGGGTCAGAACAGAAACTGTATTTTTCTGGACCAAAATGTTTGCCTATTAATCATTGACTTGAGTAACCCATGCCCCAGGTTGGTAGATGCTATAGCTGTTGCTACCAATAACAGCTTAGAAATAGCTTATGATAACAGAAAATTACTCTGTGCCAGGCACTATTCTAAAATTCTAACCTGGTTTAACTAATTTAACTCTTAAACCAGCTCTATAAAGGACATATTGTTATCAGCCCCATTTTTTAAAAAAAGGAATATGAGGCCCAGAAAGGTTGAATAATTTGTCAAAAATCAAATAACTAAATGGCAGAGTTGGGATTTGAACCCAGGCCTTTTGTCTTCAGTCTCAACCACTGCTTTATACTATGGATGATTAAAATTTTAGGTGATTTGAGAATGTAAAAATAAAAAGAAAATAGGGTTAAATGGAATTTAATAGTTTAGGGTTTTTTTTTTCTTTTGTATGGATTTGTTCATATAAGTTTTCACAAATAACTTCCCATATTCTATTCAACACTTTTAAAGAAATATTGTTTAATTTTAAAAAATTAGAGATTTACGAATAGCTTAAAGTCTATGGAATATTTTGTGCAAAGTTCTTGCTTGCACAAATGAAACAAAATTATTTTCTTATCCATGATTAAGCCTGATTTTCAGGGTACTCTTCAAAGAGAGAATTTGATTTATTCTCCTAATTGGGAAAGCTTGAAAGAAAAGAAAATGCAATGATATTAATAGTGACTGAAAAACTGAGTCATAAGAAAAAGAATTCCCAACCCAGGAAAGCTCCTGGGCTCCTCAAACATTGGGGTATGTTTTCTCCACCCCCATCTTATTTCCACCTGGAGAAATCCTGGCAGACGACTGTGAAATTCCATTTTATTCTTCTTGAAGTAAAATGTGTCCTCTTTGTTCTTCAAGGCACTACTCTGTGCTTGTAATTCTTAACAATCCTTCCTTTACAGGGATGCTTAGTGCCACGGAAAATGGTTGCCAAGAATTCAAAACCATCACAAGTCGTAAGGGATTATATTTGAGTGCGAAGCTGCTAAAATTGTTTCAAATCACCCAATTTCACATAGTTGAAATGTGAACAAGGGAAAATGTAAGCTTTTAAAGGAATGTTAACTGCTATCATCAGGGAAAGATATATATATATATATATGTATATATATATATATATATATATTCCACTGTCAGTAAAAATATGGATATGTTCACTAGGACATGGGGCAAAAAGCCAGATGGGGAAAATGATGGAACAGAAAACAAAAGGCCAGACAATGTGAAATCTCTGTTTAATAAACACAGCTGGGATGCAGCTGAAGTTGAGGAGACATGGAAGCTACCTTTTCACTCACAAAGAAAATCTGCTAATGGTAGAAGTGAAATTGAATATTTGGTGAATGAATGGACATTTTCATGCCAGGAAATAGGCATGGTTACTTATTCCCAACAGTTTGTCAGATTTAACATTAAAGAGAAATGGCAAGAATCAATGATTGCCTGAAGAAAATGTCTACTGACTTGCATGGGAAGCACACTGATGTAAGAAGAAATGTGCAAGCATTTGCAGTCATATACACACTAAAAGAGGTGGCTCTTAGGAATGTCTCAATGCATTTAGTTGTTTTTTTTTTCCCCCACTTCGATATTAGGAGATTAAACCCAGGAACCCTTCTTTAACCATTAATCTGCATACACCCCCGGCCCCTTTTTTAAAAATTAGAGACTGGGTCTCACTAAGTGCTGAGGCTGGCCTTGAACTTATGATCCTCCTGTCTCAACCTACCGAGTCATTGTGATTACAGGCATGCACCACCATACCCAGTTATTAAAGCATTTTAATGCATGTGTGATATTATTTAATTAAGAAAGATAAGCATTTTTATTTTTAAAGATTTATTTATTCCTTTAAGCCCAATGAAGCCCAATCAAAATATAGCTCTTAACTTATAGCTTCCTCAAAACATAAGTTATGATGGTGGCATGTTACCAATATTAATCTCTTTATTGAGATTAATTTTAGTTATTAAAATGTTCATTGGAACACATGATGTAAAAACTCATCCTAACCCTAACTGTTATTTAGGACATGAATTCAGTTTTTATAACTCACCTTGATAATTAAATATTGTAGGATTCATTAGCAGCATGGATACAAAAGTAAGACTCAATTACTACAACAATCATGAGATACATCTTTTTATTTTTCAGAAAAGAGTATGTATTTCTTTTCCCAAATTACCAGACTTCCCTTCCTTATGCCAACATTTAAGTTTAAGTAATTCAAATGCTGCTCATCCTTTAAGATGATAGCTGAATTTTGCATTAGCCTCAAAACTGGTTTGTTTTTTTTTAGGAAACTCAACTAAAAATGTCAGGACATTTAAAGGAGACTTTAGTTCACAGTTTACTCTGAATAAATAAATTGCTATACTTGCCCTTTAAATTGTGAGCTAATATAGAGTCAACCAGATTCTGTCCTTACAACCTGAGAACAGGAAATAATGGAATTGTGAATTCCTTATGAGATAATAAGTTCCTATTTATTTTATAGAGCAAGTGTTTATTGAGCATCTACTATATGAAACAATTGTAAGCCCATGGATGGAATTCAAAGATGTATAAAGCATAGTCCTGGTTCTCAAGGGATTTATAATCTAGTAATGACTAGAATTTTCAAGGCATTGAACAAAGTATTGCCGGGGGTGAGATGGTGATGGGATGCTAGGAGTTTAGTGCTGACATCGTGGTAACCAGCATCAAGATACCAAGTTGATGTTGGGCCAAGATGGTGATTAGTTTTATTTTGCTGTGGGTCATTGTAAATTCCTATCCCATGCCTAGTGTTCAAACCATTTCCAAAAAGGAAAAATAAAAACAACACCAGTAAATAAAGCAGGGCAAATATCCTCACAGATAGAGTTTTTATGACAGTAAAGGTGGAAATAAATACCCTAGCACAGGAGCCTGGAGATTGGGAAGTAGCAACCTGCCCTGACTTCCTGTTTAACTTACAGCAAGACACTTAGTCATCTTGGAAGATAACATGTCCATCTTTGAAATGCTCTTAATAACACCTATGAATGGGGTGCTGGGAAGACAGTCTTGTCCATATTTGTTTGTTTAGTGAATGCTACGTGTTAGGCTTAAATGGTCTAAAATGCTGTATGTGCCACTTCCCATGTGGTGCTCTGTGTGAATGGCTTCCCTTGAAGTGGTACACCTTTGCCAGCTGGGTGAATGCTTTTCCAAGATGATAAGCTGGGATCTGAATCCAGTAGGCTGTCTTGAGAATTCATGGTCTTAACCACTAGACAACACTGCTTCTCTGAGGGTAAAGAGTAGATGATGCAATTGGAAGTATTAAAAGTTCTGAAGACATTGAAAGTGTAGAGATTTTAATTAACATTTTAGCCTGTTTACTTCCTGGTTTGGGATTAAAAACAACAAAAGCCACTCTTGGTGTATAATATCTTCCAAACTACCCGATATTGTATCAGGGATTGCACCCAGGGGCACTCAACAATTGAACCGCATCCCAGCCCTTTTTTATTTTTTATTTTGAGAGAGTCTTGCTGCGTTGCTCAGGGCCTCACTAAGTTGCTGAGGCTATCATAAAACTTGCAATCGTGCTGCCTTTAGCCTCTGGAGGCTCTGGGATTACAGGTGTGCACCTCAGTCTCCTCTGAATTAAGTAAAGTACAATGGCCTTTGCTACCTCTTCTTTTAAAGAGCAGACCCTAATTATTTTCTAAGATGTTAAGTGAACCACTTAGATTAGTTATCACTACTTACTAAAACCATTTAGCCAAGTCAACGTAAATATGATATTCTGAGATCATTCAGACAGAAGCGGATCAGGCATCATGAGATTGCATTTCAATCTGGCTATACCAGCTTGTAGTACAGTCGTGGCAATACAAGCTGATATTAAAAAAAGCATTTGAAATGGATCCCTAGTATTCATAAAGACGTTTGAAGTATTCCTTCATTTTTAGGAAAGAAGGAGGAAGGGAGGGAAAGAGAGAGGAAGGAAGAAAGTGGGGAAAGAAGGGAGGGAGGGAAGGAGGAAGAGATGGAGGTAGGAAGGAATTGCTGTTCCTCAGAGGTTTAAGTGTTGGAAACTTAGTTTCCCTGTGGCAAGGATAAAATGTGGTGGGACTGTTAAGATGTGGAGCCTAGTGGAAGGTCCTTAGGTCATTGGGGGTGTCCTCTTGAAAGGGATTAGATAGTTCTTGTGGGAACCTAGGTTTATTATCCTAAAAGGGACATAAAGAAAAACATTATTACACTATGTACATGTATGATTATACCGATAGTATGAATCAACATCATGCACAATCATAGAAATGAAAAGATGTACCCCATTTGTGTACAACGAATCAAAATGCAATCTATAAAAATTAAAAACAAATAAAAAAAGAAAGAAAGAAACAAGACTAGCCACTCCGAGCCTCATTGGCAACATGTCTAGCAATGTGGTTTCTCCCTCCAGTGTAGGCTACTGCCATTGTGATATCACCTGCCACAGGTCCTTAACAGAGCTGAGCTGGTGCTAGTGTCATGTCCCTGAACTGCAAGAACTCTGAAAGAAACCGCTTTTCTTTATAGTTGCCCAGCCTCAGGTATTTCATTATAACAATATAAAATGAACTAAGATGGACTAAGATCCACATTTATTGCTGATGTTCTAATTGTTGTTGAAAGGAGGTTCCCTGGGTGGAATCTGAAAGGACTCAGAAGAGAAAATCATCCTTTATTTGGAAACTCATTTCTGGAGATTTGTGAGATCATAGGTTCTGGAAATGTGGCAGAGGATTCTTGGAGGAGAGGATGGTTCATGTGTAAATGTAAATATTTAAAAATAAAAAAACAATAAAATATCTTAAAAGAATAAAAATAATACATGTTGGGGTGGCCCAGCACTGTGATACATGAAGGTATGCTACTGAAACAGGGCAGCTCTGGGAATTAGGTATATTTCAGTGGAAGAGAATGAAAAGGTTTGAAACAGATGCCCGCAGATACAAGATTTTGTTATAGGCTAAGGCTGACATTTCCAATCATTAAAAATAGGTGGGATTGTTTTCAAAATGGCACAGAAACAATGGGTTAGTTTTTTGGAAAAAAATAATGTCAAATTTCTCACCCAACATCTTACACAGAAATAACAGAGATATAAAAAAATTAAATATATTTTTTATAAAGAAAGGTGGAGGGACATTTTCTAATCTTGAGTTAAATAAAGCCCTTTTAAGCATGAAAGCAAGCAAATCACAAGGAATAAAATAGAAATGGCTGTATAATTTTTAAAACTTCTATGTATCTCCCTTATCCAATAAAAGACCTATAATGAAAACCTAGGGTGATAGTTACCACATATGTGGAGATTAACATCCTTTTATTAAAAGATAATTTTGAAATAATATTTAAGAAATAAACACCCCAGTAGAAAAAGAATGGATGAAGGAATTGATAAACCATCTACAAAAACAGTGGAGAGGAAGCTCTAAAGAACTGTCCGCTTTTCTTAGCAACCAAAGAAATATAGACCCAACAGTAAGTACAATTTTTACTTATCAACTTGATTTTTAATTGTCAACTTAAGAATGAGTTACTTTAAGCCTCAGCAACTTAGCAAGGCTCTAAGCAACTCAGTGAGACCCTGTCTCTAAATAAAATACAAAATAGGGCTGGGGATGTGACTCCGTGGTGGTGTGCCCCTGGGTTCAATCCCCGGTACCAAAAAAAAAAAAAAAAAAAAAGAGTTACTTTAAAAGGTTAGCTTCTTAAAAACTACTTTAAATGAACTCATTCTTAAGTGCGGGGAAAGCATCCAAGTGTCAGCCATCGCCACCTGTTGGTGGCAAGCAGAGGTGACCTGCCTTTGCTCTGAGGCTCGGCTTTGTTCTGTCATGAAACCTGGTAAATCAAAAGTTTGGAAGTACAGGAGCAACTGTACCTGTGTGTATTTACGTACACACACGCACACACACACACACACACACACACACACACACACACACTCTGCAATTTAATGAGTTAGTTTGTGTGAAATTATATTAAAGACATAATCTCAAATCAGGGAAAGGATCCATCTGCTATCAACAGCAGATCAGTCCAATTTAAAAATAACTCATTTTCAGATACTCATTAAAATGGTGATGGATAAAAATATGAAAAGAATTCACTACACCAAACTAAGCTATGGGAGGGGAAGGAAATGACAAATCTCTTTCTCCATTATAAGTCCTTTTTCTTACTTTAAAAGTCTGAAATTACATATGCCAATTGCTGAAAGTGGTTACCTTGAGGAGGTAGAATCAGAAGTGTTCCAGTTTTCTTTTCCTTTGGCATGTGTGTGTTTTATGTTTTTCATATTTTCTACAATGCATACATACCACTTTTATAATTTAAAAACTGACAGGAGTCACTGGGCAGTGGAAAGGAAGAAAAATAGTCTACAGATTTGCTAAATTCTTTCAGTCCGTGTTATGGGTAAAAGTGACAGAATCAAGAGCAGGTCCTGGAAGTTTGCTGCCCCTCCATCACTTACTGTCGCTGCCTCCATGTCCCTATCAGCCCTTTCGCTCTCTTTTCTCCTCTGCCCATGCTAGGCCTCTGGTTTTCTCCAACCCAATTTCATAGAAGTGTCTAGCATCTAAAATCTGTGCCTGTCCTCCTGCCTCTGTGGAACAAGCCCTCTCTGCTCCTGCTTGCCTTTAGTTTTTATTTCAAAGCTTATCTCCCCTAAAAGATTTTCCTAGATTTCTTTCTATTCTGTGCTGATCCACCAGCACATTCCGTGATCTTCTGTAAATTAATTGACCTCTCTGTAAATCAGTTTTCCCACACAGTGAGAATAAGAGTATCCACATCACAGGGCGGTAGTGAATAAGTGAATTAATACATGTAAAATGCTTAAAATGATGGCTTTGTTAAGACACGATAAACCCTGGCTATCCTTATTATTCAGCAATTGTTCTTATTTTTCTACTTTATCAGAGTCTGTTCCACAGCACCCTGGTTCTTTAAGGTATTAATAGTTTTTAAATCAAGGTACATGAGGGAAAGATCAGCCTAAACAAAATTAATAGAGTTCTTTACTGCAAAATTCATAGGATCTGTTCTAAATTTGCGTGGAGATAAGAGCGCTGCATGATTTTTTTCAAACTTCTATTTTGAAAAAATTCATAGACCCTTTTTCTTACAGCATCTTAAGAAATGATTTCATTTCACTTTCGGAAAAGCTGTAACTGTTTACCATTTATCATAGATCTGTCTTTCTCCCTATTCGTTCCCAGGAGAAGATCTGGGGATGTGAGGGATGGCTCATTTTAAATTGATTGCATTTATAACGCATGAAAACTCTTGCCTGGCTCATATGGGTTTGAAATAAATTTTATTGAATGGAAGAATGAGTAAATGAATGTATTAAAAAACAATTCCACAATCTAAAATGATGAATTAACTAATTGCTTTGGTAAGCCGACTAAAGCAGAGATTCTGGGAAGGGCTGCTGTGTTCTCATATAAAATATGTGAGTCACATTTACTACTTACACTACAACACTGACATGGTTTTAGAAGTTTAACTCAAGGAAGGCTTGTGAATCACTCAAATTATCTAGCACATTTAAGTCATAAAGAGTACCCCCCAAATCCATATAATGCACACCCAAGAGTTGTCTTGGGCATGATCTTGGCTCCCTGTTCTGTTTGAGTTCTTGGCGTATTATAATTAATGAAATGGAACCTTCTACCCATTCACAGTTGTTTGAGTGGGACACAGGCAGGTGCTCTAGGCTTGTAAGCTTGGAGGCTCACACAATCCTCAGAGTACAATCTACACTCTTTTTCAACCTGCAGGTGAGCCTTTTGGTCCCCTGACCCTTGGTCACCCAAACAACCGAGTTTAGACCCAGGATAGGAGTTTTATCTAAATTGCAGGATGCTTGGGGCTGCCTGCCCTTTGCAGATGATGAATGTAGATTAGCTGATCTAAACAATTAGTTAAGGAACAATCTGATCCCTGGTGACAATTAGGATATTTAAGGCATCCTGCTGACAGCTGTGGTGACAGCGGACAGTAAAACTACCCCTCACTGCAATCAAGAAACTGGATCCTTCTGATTTATAGGTAGCCCCCCCAACCCCCCACCATGTATGGGCCATTAAAGGACTTTTTAAATGACTGAAAGGAGCTGCTGTTACGTAGCGGAAAATGTAGACATGTAGATGACTCTGGCCAAGTCATCTATCAGATCTAACTTTCCAGAGGATTAAACTGACAGGGGAAAACAAAGAAAACTGATAGCATATCCTTTTCCTGAAATAAGTGGATTTTAAAATATAAATTGAGATATTTTCAGAGACACCAGCTGGGGAACCCTCTGCCTTGCAGTTTTCTAAATACAAAAGTGTTCTGCAATTTACAGAGCTGTACACTCTTCACTTCTACTAAGTACATTTTGGAACAACAGGATTTAGAGCAAATACCTGATTTAGGGAATCTAGAAATCCCCAAATGCCAAGAGGGTACTACTGTTCTGCTACCACTCTCCAAAGGAAACATTTTAATTCTGAATGCTCTGAAGAAAGACTTTCTTGAATTCAAAAATGTTTGTATATTTACATAGGATTGTTTCCCAAGTCCTCTATCAATTGAAGAAGGCTGTGAATGTGTTCCTAGCTGGCTCTTTCCTTACAGAAAAGAACACATTTCTCCAGAAAGGATTTTGAGGAGTGTGTCCAAAACTTAAATCCCTTCTTCCCCTCAAGAAAAAAAAAATGGGGAGAGAATCAGGGCATGTATTTCTATTTCAACTCTTCTTTCTTAGATCTTTGAATTACAGGATATTGAAATAAACTTAGAGGACAATGCAATGAATTTTTGGAGCAGCTGGAAAAGAAACCATAAAACGAGTGATTACAATCAGCAAAGTGTGATAACAGCTGAACACATTAGACCCATCCTGAAAAAGCCAACCCCTACCCCCGCCCTACGGTTTGTTCAATAGCAAAGGGATGTCATACAATACAATCTAAACACATTCTCTGTCCATATTGGGTTAAAAAAATATGGTGCTGGTCACTGCCCCCAAGTAACAGACATCCACAGATGGAAAGTAGGAGAATCGGACTTCCACCGTGCACTCCTTCCCCAACCACAATGCTGTATGTGAAACAACCCCTGCACAGACTCTGGCCTGAGCACCATACAAAACCAGATTCCTCATGGTGGTCACTGCCCTCAAGAAGCTTGGGTAATTTCTCTTCGAAGGTCTTCCTGTAGTAATGATTAGGAAAGGAAAACCTTTAGGTACATAACTTTCCTTGTCTTCAATGTTCAAGTAGAAAATATTCTCCTTTAAATGAGTCTTTTTCTCTTTAATGTGGAGCACGTTTAAGTGGTCCTCTTTAAGGAATGTCTTTTTGGATGTGTGAATCTAATATTTCAATTTTCCAAGTTGTTATCTCAAAGCATTTAAAAGTTATTTCAGCAACAGTGGGGAAGAAAGTTAAAGATGTAATTTGGTTCGGTGAAAGTGGTTGTAGAGTTCTGCAATATCTGCTTCTAATTGTACTTTTTTAATTTGAATATCCTGGGGTTGAAACGTCCCTTTTACTTTCTCCCTGGCAAACTTTTTTAAAGGAAAAGTTTTTGTTCACTAGGAAAACATGACTATGGAGGGTGTGTGTGAACAGAAAGTCAAAGAAAAAGAAGTGATGTTTGATTATCTAGGAAAAAGTTCATGCCCAAATATAAAAAGAGAATTTCAAAGCAGACCCCATATATTTAACCCTATGTTCCAACAGAACCCCTCATATCCTCGGGTTTTCAACCTTTATTGTGAGATTGTAGACAAATGTCTTCCATAATTTAGCAGCCTTCATCCAGGGAACTCTTTCAGAATTAAAACTTAATTTAGGATCCTCTCAAAAATAAAGGCACTTTCTTACAGTTAGGGGCATCAAAGTTTTTCCCAGGATAGTTCTTGCTTTCCTTTTCAATCACAAATATTTCTGTAAAAAAAATAACAAAATATCAACATTTAAATACTAAATCAGATTTAATATTTTGGTCTGTCAAATACATAAAACTGATACTGAGCTAGTAACAAATAGCTCTGGAAGTGAATATTATATTTCTAGAAATTTATCATCTCATAATTAATCCAAGTACATCTGGTATCAGTTTACTCTCATGAGGGAGTTTAAAATCCAGACTAAGAAAAAAAATACCTGTCTATATCCAATCAATTTTATGTCATATAAACATATTTATCTACTTCTGAATAAAGAATGGTCTCTTTTTTTGAAAAGACTTTTTAAAGTATAAGAAACATTAGTTTTACACTTAAAGAAAAATTTCTTTAAAAATTAAAACAGTTGCTTGACAAATATTTTAAGTTTTGTATTGAGTTCTGTGATACTTTTACTTATAAATAATTGTTAAGCCATTACAGTACTTAGAAAAATAGAAAACGATCTGCACAGTGATTAATAAGCAAATTATCTAAATCATCAACTACCAGGTTTTCTAAGAGCATTTAATAAATTGGGAAGGTCCCATGATAGGAAATTTAAGTAAAACCAGTAAGATGAGAAGTGGTAGATAGGATGCAATCCTAATTGGAAATATGGGGGATGGTTTTTCTTGGCAATCCAAGATGAGCAGAACGCTGTCTTGAAGGAGGCTGCATTTTAAAATGAATGGTGTGTATTTTCCTAGCTGTGAACATCATCCTTTATGCTTCTCTCCCTTCGAAAATGGAGTGCCCTCTTTTTTTCCCTTTACACAGAGCAATATACCTACCCAGTTAAACAATAAAAATGCGTGAAATTATTTGAGGAATGGAGTTAAATTTGTGGTTTTTTCCCACTGCATTTTTCTTCCAAGGTGCTAAACTAAAAAAGATGCTGGCTTGAAATCTTCATTTATCTAAAATGAAGTCACTTTCTTCTTTTATTGTGGAAAAAAATACACTAACTCTGCATTCGACTTTCTTCTTTTATTGTGGAAAAAAATACACTAACTCTGCATTCGACTTTGAATCACGTCAAATCATTGGATTTTAAATTGTATGCCATAATTTATTAAAAAGTCAATGTGGACCCCTGAAAGTTTAGACAGGAGCAGGGAATGGGGGGTTGTTTTTGTTTTTGTTTTTTGATTTGTTTTGTTTTGATATTTTAGATCTACTAAAATATTTTCAGGAAGAAATTTAATTCAAACTTTGGAATTATATGGTGGTGCTACAATTTCTTTTATTCAAAACTTTCATTTCCATCACTTGTATAAACGTACCTGAGAGAGCTAAGTATACAAATGTTCAGCCGGTTTCTAATTACTTTGATATTTTCATCAGTGCTGATGATCAGTGAGTTTTTAAATGCAAATATTCTACATGCGCAGTAACAAAGAGCCTAAAAGTGGACCGAGTTTCTTTTTCTCTCCTGCCAGCAATAGCGCAAGAAGGGCAAATTTGGGCCTTAGAGCGCCACCCCATGGTAAAATAAGCGAAAGGCATCCCGGGGCTGTGCTGTGCTCTGAATCTCACCAATGGTCTCCAGTTTGCGTCAAGTTGCTTCTTTCACTAGGCCTATTTAAAACATCAGCAATTCTAAATAACTTCCCTTTCTGCACTAGTAGTTGAGGAGATGTTGAATTTAGGGATCCCTTTGAGTGCTTCATGCTCTGACTAGAACAGGAGGTTTTTTGATATTGTTTTTCCCCCCCAAGTAGAGATGATGTGTGGGGATCTGAGTAAATAAATACTGCTATAACAAAGAAAGCCTTGAGAACCGGTGCTACCAAATTCACCCTAAAAGAAAAAAAAAAATAAATTCTAGTTAAATTTTGTTTCAATACCTACCATCACTATTCATCAGTTTCTATACTTTGCAAAGTATCATATTATTGACTGACACTGTCAAAACTAAGAAATAAATAAAATAAAATTTTATGAAGTGTTAAACCGGAATTGGCATGTGTGAGTTGTTAAATATTGAAAATTAGAAAATTAGGGATAGTACTGAACAGCATTAGGAAATTAGGAACAAAACCAAACCACTGTGAAAAGGCAATTAAATTCTTGTAGAGATAAAAGCAAAAAACTTTTATAGCCACACTCCCTTCTATTTTCCTCCCAGTGATCTCTTTTATGTAAAGAGAGTATTACCTTTCCTGTGTGCATTCCCAAATAATTTTTTTAGGGTAACATGGACTAATGAAATTCTACTTGTCACTTCTGTATCCACATTAGCAGAACTATGTATTAACAGAACTAACTCTAAAGTTAGTTGTTTGCATTAACTATTTATTTTTATTGTTGCCATTTTCAATATTAGTAAGACTCAAAAGACTCCCACACACAATGGGGAAAAAAATCCCTGTACAAATGTAACAAGCCCTGGCAGAGGCATTTCTTCAGGCAATTCACAACCAAAGAAATTGGGACAAGCAGCCAGATTCAGGAGCCTAGTCCAGCATTTCTGGATCTACACAACCCATTTCTGGCAAAAATCTTCCAGTGGATTTCACAAATGACTTTTGCAGGCATAATTGAGGTGAAAATCAGCAGCATTGGGGGAGGGGACATAAATTCATGAAGAAAAAAAAAATTCAAATAATGGAAAACTTCCCAAGGAAAGCACTTGGAAAAACGAACTGAATGACTAGTTAAATGGCCCTCCTCTGCCCATCCAGCCCTTTCTTCAGTGACAGCTTTTATATCAACAGAACTGCCACTGTACTAATCTGTCAGGATTTCTCCTTTTCAGGAATGGAGATGACTACAAAAAAAAAAAAGGTTTTGTTTGGTTTTGTTTGTTTTTTAATGAGCAGAGTGTCTGTTTTGCTCTGCTCTGTCCTCGCCCCTGAAGGGAACTTCCCTCATGTCTGAAAGATGGATTAATTGACATATGAACAAATCAAGTGCATCATTGAAATAGATGATGATATGAAATAAATGAAAGAAAATAGTCTTTTTTTATATCTCATAATCCACTTTAATCCTGGCATCTTTTTTATAATTTGTATAATATAGACAACATAAAGAGGAATGTATAAAACATTTATTATAAATAATAATAGAACAAACACACTGTTAAATAAGAAAACATTTCTCTACTTTAGTAGTCCCTTCCTGCCCCTCTTCATTATATTATGTCTCTTCCCACAGAGGTGACCTTTATCCTGACTTCTGTGATATTCATCCTCTGATTTTTCAAATATAGTTTTACTATCTATGTAGGGATAAGCTGAATGACTTTGCATGTTTTTATCTGCTGACCTTTCAGTGCTACTTGGGAGATGAAGTCCCTCTTCCCCAGGGTGGAAATTGCAGAGAGGTCATTAAACTCCCACCTCTTTCTCCTGGCCAAGGCTCAAGTTTCCCAGGATCCACATCCCCTTCCAAGCAGACTTCAGTCTCCCTAGTTTACCATTTATTCTATGAGATTCTTAGGCTGAGATGACAGGATGTGTGTGCATGGCCAATAACCAGGGCATTCTATGGATACTGTGAAAATGCCAACCCTGGACCTAGGCTAATGTGGGGGAAGAGAAGGTGGACAGCTGTGTCATGTGAGTTCAAGGCATCAGATCCATAATTCTGTTGTTTTGTTTTGTTTTGCTTTGGTACCAGGGATTGACCCCAGGAGTGTTTAACCACTGAGCTGCATCCCTAGCCCTTTTCTATTTTATTTAGAGGCAGGGTCTTGCTGAGTTGCTTACAGCCTCCCTAAGTTGCTGAGGCTGGCTTTGAACTTGGAATCCTCCTGCCTTAGCCTTCGAAGCTGCTGAGATTACAGGCATGTGCCACCTCCCCTGGCATGGGATCATTTTTTAAAGGCGGACAAAGTGAAGCTATAAAGACAAAGGGATCACTAATGGATACTCTTGAAGAACTGCTTTTGATGACCAAACTGCCAAGACGGATAGACATCAGAAATGCTTTGAATTGGTGGGCATGTCAGCAGTGACTGATGTTTCACCTTTAGATGGTGGTGCTCTTATACCAAGTTTTCTTTCCAAGTTTCTTCTAGAGTTCTGCTGTGAAAGGAAACCCATGATCTATGGAGAAGGTCAGCATGTGAAAGTATTGAAAGAAAATAACTGAAAGAGTTATTTTCAAGGCTTTGGACAGCCCAGCCCAGCAAACATCATTAAGCTATTTAACACCCTAAAGTCTCCTGCAGAAAACAGGAGACTTTGCTCTTATTAGCAAAGCATGCTTAGCAACTTCCAGCAACACAGGCTCCTGAACACCACCCAGGGCCTTGGCTTAATTTAGATTTGAAGGCAAAATTTTATGTCATCTTGAGCACCACCCAAGTCCTCTTGAATGAGCAGTGTCACTGAGATTGGAGCTTGACTGGCCTCACCACTTTCCTATCATGTCCTGTATTAAATTCCACTCCTGCAGATAGTGGGAGATGGAGAACACACAGGCATAAATGATGTGCAGGAGTCAAGCACCATGATTTGCATGTGTTAACGACAAAACAATAAATGCCTCTGTGTTCCTGTACCCCAGAAAATTTGGTTCATTGGACACTTAAAACCCAAAGGTTCTGGTGTAATTAAAAAAAAAAAAAAAAAAAAAACCCAGGACCTCTATGGACCATACTCCAACTGTGCCTTTGTATAGCAGTCCCTAACTTTATATGTTGAAATCACCTGTAGAGCTTTAAAAAACGTAGATGTTTGTGTTCTGTCCTCAGACACTGATCCTACCAGTATGTAATGCAGCCTAGGTGCATTACAAAGATGTAATTTTTAAAGATGTCCCAGGGAAGATTAATGGGCCATCAGAACTGGGATCTAAGATCTAGCAAGGATCTACTACTCACTCAACTTTCTGTCTCTCAGTGTCCTCATCTACTGAATAGGCATGGAAACTGCCTATTTCTCAGAATTATGTTTGTGAAAATATTTTAATTTGATGAAGCAAATTAGAAGCCCTGTTCACTTTCTCAAGGAGGGCGATATAAAATTCTGTTTTATGTTCATGTTTTCCATGATTACAGCTGAGAGCTATTCAGGTTCTGTGATTTTAAAACTCTGTAGAGAGTAGAGAAATCAAATGTCTTTAAAATTAAGAACTGGGTGTTAAAATGGTAAAAGAACACATTGCAATCTGCAGAGTCATTAAGTCTTCATAAGACTTGGATCTCTACAGAGACCCGCAATTGCCTTAATATGACTAACAATTTAAACCCACTTGTTTGAAAAGGAATTGTCAAGATTCTGTGGTTTGTGTAAGAAATTAGTTTCTATGAGTTTTTTCCTTCCAGTACCCACAACATTGCCATTTATTATGAACTTAAAGCCAACTGATATGTAGGATTTTTAGATAAATCCAACAAAATGTTTTTCCTTACCTTCTAAGAACAGGGCTGGGGATATAGCTCAGTTGGTAGAGTGCTTGCCTCACAAGCATAAGGCCATGGGTTCAATCCCCAGCACTGCAAAAAAAAAAGAAAAAAACAACATGCTGAGAACAACATGGTTTCATGCACAGACCACCCCCCAACACATATGTATATCTACAAATGGATTTAAAAATAATCTTCAAATTATATGATAATCATAATATGAAAGTATAGATTTTCCTTAATTAATAGCACTTATTGTAACTTTTAATAGCAACCAAAACAGACAAAATGCAGTTTTATCAAAACTATGTGTTACAATTTTGCCAAACTTTTCACAGACTTTGGTTGACAAGAAAGTCATACATAATTTTATTTTAAATATCATCCAAAATGAGATTTGATTAATATAATATTGTTTTAAATTAAGACATTTAATTGGGCATATAGTACACAAATAATGGAGATCCAACCTCCTATTAGAATTAAATAATATGCCCTTAAATGGTGTGACACAGGAAGGGATGAGAGTGAGGTCTATGAACCAATGTTTCTTCATGTTGGTTCGAAGTATCTACCTGGACTTCAAATTAGAAATAATCTCTCACATTTTGACTGAAATTTAAAAACAAACATCACTGGAAAAAAAAGTTGTGTTTGTTCCAAGGGACATTTTCACTTGCACACAATTCATTTCTTTTTTAGATATAGCCTATATTATACAATTTTACTAAACTTTGCCATAATAATAAAAAAATATTTTGCTGGTCATGTGAGAACACATTTCTGCAACTCTTTAGACTAACTTTATGAAGCAAAATAGAAACTCTTCACTTTCTCGGGGAAGGGTATTTTCCCCTTTGTGATCACTTCATTTTCACTTGTACAACATCAGCGTACAGTTGCCTTTCTAAAGTAACCAAACTTTGAAAAATATCCAAATATTTGGTATTCTGAAATCCTCAGAGTGCAGTATTTCTTAAAATTTCTTACTGCATATAGATTTTCTTTTTTTGAGAAAGCTCACATAACGGCAGAAAAGAAATGAAAAGAGATTAAGTTCAGAAATAAACGCTAATCACAACATCGTGAAAAAAATATGCTCTGAGTTTTGTTCTAGGTATAGCCAATAAGAGCAAGGGAGAACATGATAATGGACATGGGTCAGAACCTATTCTTAGATAACATTAGCATTGCTAAAGAGAGATCTGTCAGGTCCTTGAAATGATTTGTTTTATTATTCCCTGATTCCCGTCCAAGAAGTTGCAAAGTTGCTTCCTCTGTAATACATTATTTGAAAGTTTGAGAAGGTGATGTTATTTAACAATCAAAGTGTAAGTTAGCTGTGAAATTGCCTATTTGCATGTAGGATCTGGGTTTGTGGTGGATGAAGCATGAGTTGTGAACTTTGGTGTGAAATAACTTCATGATTGTATTTCAACCTCCTTCATGTTGTACGGGAAATAATCTATGAATCCAACATTTTATTTAGGTCAGAAAAAAATCTAATTTGTATGAGAAAATAAGTTTGCCTTTGGATAACTCTTTCTTGTGATCTACATACCAGATTTTCTCTAATTTTAGCTGGTTTAAAATCGCAAAATCCTGCAGCATTCCACGGAGTCACAAGATTCTCATGCTGGATGCAGAGCTACTGCACACCTCCACCACCTCCTCAGCCGTCTTTCTCCTTCTGTGGAACACTTGTACATGTGCCCTGGGGCATCTTTCAGCAATAGTATCAGATTTGCTTGTAATTCTGAAGTAAATGTTTTCATGGTCTGTCACCTTGATTTTATTAAAGGTGTTGGGACTAAAGTATTAAGTAAAGTTGAAACAACTCAGAGGTTCTAAAAGTTTGAAATTTATAACTACCAATATTTTCAGTCTTTTATCAATTGTTTTCACATGGGGTAAATCTACAATTAATCAGAAGTTAAACAAGACACCCCAGATGTTTTCAAGTACTTAGCATTTTATTTTTGTGCCTGTAATGCTTAGATTTTTAGGCAAGGCAGCTAGATTTGGGACCGTTTTGAGTCATTTTAGGGAGCATTTTGTCTTACTTGCTCTGGCTAGGATCAAAAGTTTTTAGGGAATATAATCTGAATATTCAAAAATTTCCCAGTTGATGTCACCCTCAGTGATTTCACAACCTCTTTAAAAGATTCTATTTCCAGAAACTAGCAGACTAGAAACTAATTTTATTAAAGTTGTATCGACTTTCCAGGCTTTTGCAATAGACAGACTGAGTCTTGTATTAGTGCTTTGTTATCTTAAATAATATTTGCACAATTTAGAAAGAAAAAACTGCCCTCAATTAAAAATTTTAATTTTGAGATATATATGCGATTTATGCATGAATGATATATGCACCAGTGTGCGATTTCAGAATGTAAACTGGACTCTCTTGTTTGCACACGGTCTACTTCTCTCCTGCTCTCACTCCCTCTAATTTTCTCTTAAAGGAAAGATCCCTTAGAGACTGAACTATTTGGAAGAAATAAACTTTCTACCAACATAGATTCTGAGTTGCTGAGCTAAGTGCAAAATTTAATTAAGTGACAGGAGCAATCTAGTTCCCACGTGAAGAGCTTCTAGTCTACTGATAGGTGAGTGAAGCCAAACAAGTGTAGGTTGCACCCCACCCCCCACCCCCATGCAACACCATTGAATTGCGTGTGGTCTGATAGACGTTTTTTGTCATCCTGTTTGGGAACCAATTCAGGATCTGTTTCTGTTGGCACTTTCCTCCTGTTGTGAATATATTAATTCATTTCTCAAAGTCTCTGCAGACCTGAAAAGCTGGTAATTTAAGCCCCGGGCTATGACAGACGATTCTGTTCCATCAGTTCAAGCAGGGGTGATGAGATTTCTCAGAAAGGAAGAGGTGAAGTCTTAAAAGGAGGGGAAATAATACTGGCCCAGAGTTAGCCATGGTTCTTATCTGTCTTTTAGTTTTTTACCATAAATGTTCAGGAATGCCATATCTCTGGTCCAGCAAAGTTATGAGAAACCGTGCCTGATGCTTCGGTTCTTCAGTTGATTTCTGAGCCACTGCTTGAAAAGTGAGATCAAAACATGAAGTTTCCATAGGCCATAAAACATCAGCTGGTTGTACAAGTCATATTTACACCTTCCCTTATAAACTGTTTATCGCTGTCCATTCCATGATCTTTCCTAGAATCACTGGAAGATTTCATTTCCTTCCCCAACACAATGAGCTCATGAATATGCAGCTATGTGGAAAGATTTTCTTATGTTAAATAAACTCACTTTGTACATATGATAACAGTTTCCTCAGCAATGAGGAAAAAGAAAAGAAAAACTATACTGGTAATTGGCTGTTAATAAACATCTTTCTAATACATTGAATATACAATCAGATTCATTTTAAGTGCACTAAAGTTTCCTTGTATATTCTAGTTAATTATTTGACAAATCAAAAAATCTCAGGGTCAAGTGAATGCCAACTACTCCTTATTGCTATGTTTTTGGTTTTTTGTTTTGTTTTGTTTTGTTTTTTGCGGTGCTGGGGATTGAACCGCTATGTTTTTATAGATGAAGAAATTTGCATGTGGACTTATTTTGTCCACATGTGAGGAAACTGAACTTTCAGAAATGATGAAGAAAAATATCATATTACATTCAGGAGTGAGCCCTGATGGTTCTCTGTATGTTCATTTATGTGAAATTTTTTACTCATTGAAATTAACTATCCACCTGACACTATAAAACAGCACAACCACGACATAAGCCATACACATTGGCCACATCTGCAAATATTTTTTTTCCACCGAATTTTGGTCCCGTTAATGAAGATGTGATTGTGTTTCTATGACCTTTTAGCTCACCTCAAATCCTAGGAGACCTGCTGCTCCTCTTCCTAGTCCTACTGCACCCCATATGTTCCCATTCACACTGAGCACCTCTTATCTCACAATGCTCCCACCCCACAATTTAAAGGAAGGTTGCCCCCTCCTTCAGATTCAGGACTGAAAATGAAGCGTAAATCTTACGGGCTAATAAGCGCGGCAGTTACTTCAATAAAATGTTACTTAAAAGTCAATAGGCTGCACATGTTAAAGACATTAGAGCTGTTAACAGACCGTTGTAAAGTAAGCAGAATCTTTAATAACCTGTGTGCAACATTGAACAATTCCATTTTCAGCCGAGGGCAGGTTGAGCTCTGGTACTGAGGCACTGGACTTCTGGTATGAACCACTCTTGCATTATCAGAATTAACAATCCAACAAGCCTGGATCCAGGGCTAAAATTTCAGGACTCAGGGAAAGCTTCAAACCCAGGAAGTTTTGCTTTGTGCCATCTTCAGCTTAGAGACAGTCAGGTTGATGCTGTGCTTCAAGTCTGAATCCCTGCGCCTTCAGCCTGAGAGGCAGGAGACACAGAACTGAAGGAAGCAACACTTGTTAACAAGAGCCGACTCTGATCTTCTGGAGACACTGGACCAAATCCAAGGGCACCCTTAGTGCAGACTTCCAGAAACCGTAGGCTCAGAGTAGGTGGGTACGAGGGAAGCATAAGACAATAGCAAAAGAACAACTGGACAAATTAGTTCTGAAGCGTTTCATTCCAATTTCTTCTGGAAAAAAAAGCAGGGCACTATTCTAAGGAAATATTTTCACACTGTTCCAAATTGGAACATGGGTGTTTTAAACAGATGCGCTCAAGGACACCCAATCCAACAGATACAGAACAATAAGTCACAAGGTGAAACTCCTAGAACATCGTGTTCCTTAGCAGCACTGCTGACTTTTCTGGACTCTTTTTCACTTACGGAGTATGTAATTTTCTAGACGGAGAAAAAAATAATAATAAAGACAGTTTCCTTCTCATTCAGGCAACTTTTAAATCTGACAAATCTACTAAAAGATGCTTTAGTCTGAATTATTAAAATAATGAAAACAAATTAAACAACCATTACCTTACAACAATTCATCTTATATTCTGATCATCATTTTTGTTCAGAGATGGAATCTATAAATCTTCCAAATTGTGAACAGAAACAAAATAATTGTAATCTGATGTTTGAGAAAACCATGCTACTAAAGGTATTAATAATTTGTGATGGAAAGAAGGGGTGATAAATCAGAATCTGGGTCAAAATTGAGGATTATTATGAAAAGAGTGATGACTTTACAGAAATTATTTACCCATGTCATTGATATTTTTATTTTACACATTCCACTTCAGTCTTTGTTCATAGGCATATGAATCAGTTGGATTGTAATAAATATGGTATTCTGCATTTTTCTTTCCACTTAATATTTTAATCAAAATTACTTTTTGTATTTATTATGATTACTTCATATGATAACTTCCATGGAGTTGTCATACTAAATGTAGCCATTGTACATAAAGTTGGTCAATTTTTTGTGGGAATTTATCTGAGGTACCAATTCTAAGATCAGTTTTTCAGATGGTAATGATAAGAGGGTGAGATAAATGGATGCAAAAGAGGGTTGGGAGAGTTGTTCCTCTAGATATTTCCTCAAATCCACTGGAAACAGAAGGAAACAGAAGATTGTTGATTATAACAATGAAGAAGGGATGCTGTGACAGGCTACAAGGTGATGTGCCAAAAAGGGAACAGAGAATAAAACCTGGAGAGATTCCTGAAGTTCCCCAGAGATGGGATCAACAAAATGACACAAACTAGGATAAGCAAGCAGCCTTAGCATCCGGCTTGGGAGACAATGCCAGATGCAGCAGTAAGAGATCCCGCATTCCCTGGGAAGATCACAGAGGAGACCAGCTCTGTGCAAGGACCGAGACTCCAATGGAGATTTCAAGGAGCTGGGAGAGAGAAGCTGCTGTAAAACTAGCTGTGAGCACTTGTGTCTAAAGCCTTTACTCTCAGTTTAAGAGTAAAAGAACCAGTGAGTTCTGTTTCTACCTGCAACACAGAGTGTGGCCAGGGGCAACCTCTTATTTAGTTTCCCCTCAACTATCACATGAGGGTTATAACTTGGCACTCTCCCCTGGCTTATTGTGTGGGCTAATGAGGGTTGTAAAGCATGATATATGTCTAATGTGTGGTGTAAAATATTTAACACCTCTCTTGAGAAAGAAAATCCTAATTGTCCACCTGAAACTGTCTCCCTTACCAATTAATTCCAGTTTAGGAGATTGACAGAGAGAGTCCCACCTAATCAAGCACATGCCTATGAAGGACTTAGGCAGGTGAGGGCGTAAAAGGCTCTCACTCCAAAAAATCACAAGGCCCCTTGGAGGAATTACTGCCTTCGACAGAGCAGCCAACCTGCCCTTATGCTTTGCAGGTAATATTTTCATAAAATGAGTTTCTTTTTCACTCAGTTTGCCTGGTAAGAACATTTAGAAAGTAACGAGTAGCTACTGAAGCTAACCAGGGACATTTTTCTATCCAGGGAATTTTCATTATGTTCAACATTTGGAAATTTCGACTAAAGATAATTGCAGGTAAGCGTCCACCAACAGATGTATTCATTTTCCATTGTAGTTTCTTAAATGGGCACTCATACACAAAAGACCTCCTTCCTGCTCATTTCAGCCCCCTAGGGTACAATTTCATGAAATTATTCAGCAGCCAAGTTTGCTTTGTATCACTTGACTGGGTAAGGACACAGGGAAAGCTGCTCCCCATGGCACTGAAAGCTGCAAATCTTTTTTACCTAAATGTTTAACAGCCACATTCATCACAGTGTAATAACAAGGCCGCCCACAGACAACATAGCTCACTTGTTTTCACCCTACTGTTAAGATTTTACCAGAAAAAACAACTCAGGTCATAGCACTGATTTGATATTCCAGGTTACAATACATTGAACCATAGTGTCCCGAATGTTCAACATTACACTGATGTGATGCAAATTGATTTTTATTATCCTTTGCAACTTCCTAGTCCATCTATATATAGTTTAGATATTCATACATAATATTTATGTTTTTGAGTAGCAAAATGTTAAATGCCTAAAATCAATTTAATAACCACAATTATGTCTTTGGAAAGTATTTTACCAGTTACAAATCGCTTTAATACATTGTGCATTCTTTCATTTATTCCTTAGAATAGCTCATTAGAATGGATTTAATAATAAAATAACATTTTTTTCCAGAAAATATCTTACTTGCTTCTGTTCTCTTGGATCATCGTTCAACAAACTGGGCAAAGGTTTTCTTCCTTAAACCTTCAAACTTCTGCTGGTAGGTCTTGCTTACTTGTTTATATTTTGTTTTGCTTTCTACTTTTAGTTCAACATTTATTGAACATAGTTTGCCAGACTCAAGACAAAGCTCTTCACATCACTTTTAAACATGAGACCAATAAAGAATTTTTTTTCTGAGAATTCTTTTCTAAAGAATTTTTTTATAGAGGTCCTTCAATCATTTTCCTCCAGAAAATAGTAAACATCGATTTCTCTATGAACGATGCATGGGGATTCCAATGACACCCCATCACCCACAAAGATTTTGGCTATCAAAAAGGGAGACAGAGTTGCCTTCTGAAAGCTAACTATAAAACCAAACTATAATGGAAGAACTTAGGGATATTGAATGAAAAAATAAATGATGATAAGGAAGATAGACTTTCTTCCAGACCAGAGTCAGAATGAGACTTCATTACAAGGATTTATATGCATAAAGGGGAAAAACGGAGATCACTAGAGAGACTAGTCAGCCATGGAAGACTTAAAGGGGAGACTTACAGGGGTGCATATTCAGGCTTAGGGAGCTTCAGGATGAGACTTAGCCAGAACCAAGATGAACTTTACCCTTTGGGGATCATCAGAGTTCCTAATTACCAAACAATTCAGCCACTTAATGCTTTCTGATACCTCAGACGTCTTCTAATGGCTATGTGACTTCCTTCCTAGATGCCACCAGGATAAAACATACTAACACAGCTGCCAATGTTTATAGATCTTGTTGTAAAGCAGTAAGTTAATGCCTTATTTATACATTCATCTCTGTAAGTTCTATGAATCTGAATATGTTCCTGAAGGTGGGCCATGAGCAACATTTTAGGGCTGCAAACCTAAGGACCTCAGTCAGAACTGTGACTGGGGGATACTGTTACTAGGGGAGATGTTAACACTGTGTTCCCAATGTGACTTAAAAAAAAAAAAAACATTATTTAAAAATAATGTTTTTAAAAATAAAAGTTTTCATGTAAGACTAAAGATTATATAAGACCATGACAAAAAAATAAGACATTTTTGATGACTTTTTGCAACAAACCTTCTAGAAATGAGAATAAAATCTGATCTTATATACTTATGAAGGAAAGGATTCTCAGAGAGATGAAATGACTTAATGTCATCAGTTAATTAGTTATCAGAGTCAGAAGTAGACTTGAAATCTCTCCTTTGTGCAAAGCATTCATATTTTCTAAGGAACTATTACTTGTTTTAAGCATTTGAGAAAACAGGTGGACTTCATTTGGCTCTTTGCCCTTTCCTTGCAATTGGCTGATATTTCAAACAACTCTTATCTACCCACTCCTTTATCCCTTCCCACTTCAGTTTTTAAACTCTCTCCTTTTCCCAAAACCCCAACTTCAGGTGAAATGCAACACCTCAAAAGAGACCATGCTATAGAAACTCTCAGAGCCTTTAATTTAATATGGTAAACATTACTTGTGAATCTCCAAGGAGGAATAGAATGCATTATCCTCAGGCTTTTCTGACAAATCCTTATACAGAGCATTTCACTGGATTGTGAAAATACACTTTAGAAATGCTGCATCCAAAATACCATCTTGCATGTGCATTTTTCTTTTTGACATCAAATATTCTAGCTTCAGGAAGCACATGAGGTGGGGGCAATGCAAAGAGTTGAAAGATAACAAGGGTGGTGAGTGGAGAAAGTTAGCAAAGTCATTTAACACGCCTGCCTGTAAAACCAACCAACTAAAGTGCTATAGTATTTCTTCACACTGGTCCAGAGAGGATTCATTAATTAGTGTTTGAAAACAGATCATTGGGGAAGGTACCATGTGAATGTGGTAATCATCAGCTCCATTCACAATCACGTCAATAACATGTGGCAATGGCATGTTGACTCTGATTGTGAACAGTTGTTGCTGTTGATAAAGCTGTGAACTTTGAATCATTAAATGTGCTTGCTTTGTGGTTTCAAAACCCCATAGCAGATGTTATGTAGTAAAGTTATATCTTAAATATGTTCCTGGAGCCCGAAGCTAAGAAAGAAAATCATCAAAGAGCACAATGTACATGACAAACAGGTTTTGACAAAGCCTCTCCCACGAGAGCTGCCATTGAGAAGTGATATGATAGGTTAGTTCCATTGTCCCATTTCTCTTTCCTGTTATAAGAGAATTTTGCCAGCTTAGTTTGCAGTACATTGAAGTTCATAGTGAACTGTCAGCCTTAATCAATTTTCCATTAACTTTTATTCATTCTAAATACAAAGCATCAGAGAAAAATTTTTTGATGATCAAATACATTCCCAAGTGACTCTTCACTCTTTAAAATGGCGAGAGCAATTTGAGAATAATTTATGAAAATGGATAATCTTCTGAAAAGTCCCCATGAGATGTTTTCTGCCCACTCCCACTTGCCAACAACATTGTCTCACAGAACTTATTTTTCACACCAGAAACAGGGGAGAGCAGGAGAGAGAACCAAAACATAGAAATCTAAGTGTCAGCCATTGAAATGAGGAATTTGGCTGGCTGAAAGAGGAAGATCTGCTGTGTTACTTTGTCTTCTAACTTCTGTTTGTCTTTTGGCTTTTACCTAACTTTGATCCACTCCTTGATTTCTCCAATTAGTATCTGAATTGCCCATATGTTAGGCTCTTTTCCTGTGTCCAGAATCCCAAAACCTGCATATAACTTATGGACCCCTTGCTTGCCTTTGGTACTAGATTCCAAATAATCCCTGCTGCCAAGTGTTCATGTAGGCTGGGCATGTTCTAGCAGATCCTGCTGCTTTGCCTTATCCCCTTGGTTCTGGCTGCCATTCTGTTTTAGTGACCAGTGTACAGTTATCAAAAATCAGCTCTGAACTTTTCTCTGTGTACTTTGGAAACAGTGATTAAACATGTGGATGATGTGTAGGAGGAACTTTGTGGGAGAGAGAGAGAGAGAGAGAGGTATAAAACACAGAAATCCATCGTGATCAACATGTTGAAGTTTCCTACAAATTGTGAAATTTTCAGGACTCTTACATGAACATAAAAGTTGCATCCTAGTTTTAAAAGACATGGGTACATAATATCTCCAGAAATCTTTGTAAAATTGATTACTTTTGGTGTCCCAGGAGGAAAGGTCCTTTGCAAATAGTTGCTGCGTATAAATTCTGGGGACTATCATTTAATGGATAAACCTAAGAAATCTCTGGGGGCAAGGTGACTACTTCTAGTGGTAATGCTCCTATTTGGCATTCCTTCTTTATTTTGCCTCCTAAAACTGATGTAATAAGAACTTCAAAATCTCAGCAACCCTTGTAGGCCTTTGAGACAGCCAGTCAATGGACTATGATGGCATAGTCTGATGGAGATCAGGGCTGGTGAAGTTAAGGTAGGAGATGGAGAATGGTGGAGAAACTTGGTGATAATTGACTTCAGTAGTTGCAAACCAACGAATCCCATGCTTTTCATAATATTTGAGGATATTATGAAAGCTCGCTTCAACTTTCTTCATTTTTTATTATTGCGGGACATGATTTGTCATATACACAACAATGTTTACAAAGATCTCAACTGAATTAATACATGAAAGCCTCACGTTTTTGAATTCATGTGACATGATTTATGCCTAAATAGAAGTTCCCTTACTGCTTAATGCATCAAACTGTTGAGGCAAAAACAACTTGACCACATCCAATTGTCTTTAAATTTACGATCAGTCATTTGATGATGTCAGTTGATGAACTATAGGGTAAGACCACATTATATTCAAAGGATGTAGAAGTGTTTGCACCTGCACTGTTGTCTTTTTGGACAAGCCTGTTTTTTGCTTTTTGCTGTTTTTCTTTGTCAACTCTTGCTGTAAGTAGTCTTTTTTTACACTGCCAGTTTAGACATAATGCCCTCCTCTGAAACCCCATCCTTAAGCTGTACTTAATCTGTTATGGGTTGAAAAAACCCTCTGTTTTGTCAGCATTGTCGCAAGGTGAAGTCAACAAACTCCCTTGTCATGAACCTTAGGAAATGGATTTAGGGGCTCCCTTCACAGCCTCTCAATAGTTCTTGAGCAGGGAGCTGAGTTCCTTGTTCTCAGATGAATTCTGAATAGTGAGTTTATCATACAGCTGGATTCTGAATGGGTAGTGTGTTCATCTATTGCAGTTCCAAGTTATCCTATAAAACTTGGAGATTCTATTTCTTTGTTCTAGAGCTCTATGACAGTAAATGCTCAGTGAGGGAGAATTTAATTTTTTTCCTCTACTTTAGCTATTCCTCTTTTGCCCTTGCTTATAAATAAGACGGCATTATATAGTGTTTGTGTGTGTGTGTGTGTGTGTGTGTGTGTGTGTGTGTGTGGGTGTGGGTGTGTGTTTAAGCTCTTTACGTGGATTTACAAATTTAATCCTCATGATGGCTTTCTGAGCAGGACCTTTTGTTATCCCCAGTTTATAGATGAAGAAAATGAGACATAGAGAGGTTAGAAATCTTTCCTGAGTTCTTATATAGCAGAGGCAGAAGTAGAAACATGGATGATCTGTCTTCATCATCTTTTCACTTAATCACTAGGCAACATTGTTTAAAAGTTCATGCTGAACTGCATAATTTAATATATTTTGTCTTCAGCTGAGTCTATTTGCTTTATTCCTTGTGCTCTCTTATTTTGGTAGAATTATTGGAATTATCACCACTGATTGAACATTTCTACCAAAGGCAAAAAGCTTTGCCAATTAATCTCCACACCTATAATTTATTGAGTAATGGAAACAAATGTTTTCCCGTTTGAGTTTCTTGATTGAAGTAATGAATTCGAAAGGGAAGTGTGACTTTATAACCTTTAGAACATTTTCCTAAATACACTGTCATACCTTCATTTTTGTACAGAGTATAGTTTACCAATATTTTCCCAATAATCTTAGAACCAATACCGAACAAAATTCTACCATATCTGTGAACAAATTCTAGGAAGGGCCCAGCAGTAAGTATATACATAACCACATACATATGTATGTAGAAATTTACAAGCTACAATATCCAGACATCATGAGGCTCGGCTCATAATTTTCTCAACCTTGCCAGACTGTAGCAACATTTATGATCTGGAGATTTATTGATTTTAGTTTTTATCCCTTTCATAATAGGAAACCACCCTTTAGACCATTGACCTCCTCTTGTTATAATGAGAGTGGAATAAAGAAATATATTTATAATACCATTCTTGAAAACAGGCAAGCTTTTTAAGGTGTTATAAAGAAGTGCTGGTGATATAACGGCAGTGATTGTAACAAAGGTTATATAAAATAGCCATTTAACACTTGAAAATAGGGGTGCAGATATTGATTAGATTTTTCCCTGTCTTATTACTTAGGTAACTTGACCATGTTTCATTATTTGTAACTAGTTATTTAAATAATTGAGTGAGTACACTTCAGAACATTGTACTTGAGAAAGCAAATGCTCTCCAAACAAAATTAAATGCCAAACAGGTCACCATTTGAATATGGATTATTCTAGGAGAAAAATTTAAAAAGGGAAAAAATTGGCACCTTCAGATAATAAAAGTATAGAAGCAACATTCTTTTAAACTTTTATAATGACCTTGGGGGCAAGGTGATAAAAATAAATGTACAATGTTTGAATTATCTTGAATTTGATGTTATAGTTTATAGCTCAGGATCTGGGCACATATAAGTCACTGTCTCTCTCTATGGCTAAATTCGTTTAAAAGCAAGGTAACCAAGTCTATCCCTGTCTCACAGGAATATCTTCGTTAAAAATAAATACATTGTAAATATAAGCTATTATCATTAAGAAAATTTAAAAGATTTTAAATACCATCTGTTACTAATATTTGAAATTTTAAGATATTTTGCATCCACCTTCTGACCCCAAAACTAATTCAAGTACAATTTGTTTTAATCAAATCAATATGTATTAATGTATACATTTGTTTTACCAAAGAAGTGGTGAGGTGGGTCTGACACAGGATAGAAATCCTCACATTCACAGAATGATAAGATTGCTGAGTCTCTGGGCTCCCTTAGCCAATAATCCTAACCCATAAACCTATTCTAGGACAGAATTGGGGGCCTCTCCTGATTCTTCATGAGATCAGAATCTGCACTCTTGAGTCAGTACACACTGATTCTGCCCAGACCCTACCTCAGCCTGCACCTGGGGGAGCCAGCCAACTCCAGTACTGGGGGTGAGCAGTGGCCAAACTATTGTCATGATAAAGAATCTCTGTAAGACTCAATTCCCCCTATGTAAAATTGAAATGGTGGTAGCATTTCTCCACACATCTGTTGTGAGGGTCAAATGAGATCATTCACATGAAATAATGAGCACAGTTAACAGTGCATGATGAACAGTAGACACTAAGTGCCTCTATAAATTTAACTGTTGAGTTATCATTATTATTATAATTATAATCTTTTGGTAACAGAGTCTTGTCTCATCTCCTTGATTCATAGATAAGAGTTTCATGGCCTGTTCTATCTTTCCTGGTAGCTTGAGTCCCATTATGTCCACTAGTCTTTCCAGCCAAATGGGTACCTCAGTTTCCCCTCTGACTTTCTGACCTTCAGTCTCATGCCTGGGTCCAAGTCTCCCTGGGCCTCCAACAACTGCTTGTATTTGACCCTCAGTTGATGATCAACCCAAAACCCTTCTCAATGCCCCCAAAAATGAAAGGACTCCTCAGATTCTGATTTGTTTGGGGTTTTAATTAATTGATTTCATATCTAATC
Source organism: Glaucomys volans (assembly GCA_020662805.1). Lineage (NCBI taxonomy): Eukaryota > Metazoa > Chordata > Mammalia > Rodentia > Sciuridae > Glaucomys > Glaucomys volans. The sequence continues at coordinate 475,604 of JAJEJO010000938.1, read as the reverse complement.
AGTTATTCTCTGTATAACTTATTGCAGAATTCAAACCAATTCTCCAATTCTCATTGCCAAGTGCTTGTGCATCAGTATCACTTACTTGCGCTCCCCAACTTGTAAGGAATATCTGGCCTTGGTGGTGTTCAGTTCAACTTACTCTGCTACTCCTCAAGCCCAGACTCAGATGTGGGCACATTAATATCATAACACAACTGCTCTGTTACTTTATGAATTCCAAAACCACATTTTTTCTTCTAGCCTTGCAACTAATTTGCAACTTTAATGGCAAGCTTTTCCAGTTCCTGTTCTACCAATGTGTTTTTTGACAAGACACAGAGACTTTTCTCAAATCCTCTCTGCAAGACCCCTGCCACTAATTGGGTCATTCTAAAGTTACCAGGACTAGTGTGGAGACATTGGTGTGGAATTTGAGAAATGTTTTTAAAAATCATATATAGTTATACAATATGTATTGCACAGTTGATTGTATATACCATAATTTATATCTTCTCACAAGGAAGGGATAATCTGAACAGTCCTGTTAAATACCAAAGTTCTCCAGTAGCAAAATATGATTGAAATCCAAATTTACACAGGATGAATAAGTAGCCACCAATGTGCTGTTTAAGAGAAGCTGGTCTGGAATCAGTCCTATGGATTGGTGTCCTGGCTCTGCTGCTTATGAGCTATGTGACCAAGGACAAATTGTTTAATCTAAAACTCAATTTTCTCATATGTGAAATGGGCATTACATTTGTATTATTAAGAAATAGAAGTAATGAAATTTTCATCAAATAAATGGCCAGGTGTCAAAAATGGCCCTGTTATCAAAGTCCTAGGGCAGGGAAACCTGACTTCAGGGGATCCAAATAGACCAGGTATGGCTACTTGCCCCCAAAACCCAAGTCTTGGTAAAGTGGGAAAGGAATTTATTCATTGTAACTATTCTAGGAAGACAAGGAGAGTCAAGCATACTCAGTCCTGTCTTTCAGGGTACAAACAAGAGCTTCTGGTTTAAAGGGAAGGAATGAAAGTAGACATGCATAGTTCAGATGCATAGTTAAGAAGCCTTGGTCAAACTATGGTCTGGTTGATCACTATCTCAGGTCTGGTTCTGCAAAGTTCTGCTGGCCCAGGAAATCATTACAGCTTAAGGGGCAATTTGGTTCCCATCAGGAGATGACTGCTCCTGCTTAGGGTACAGCCTTGTTTCCCATCATGGGGTAATCACCCCCACTTAGGGGTTTAGTCCCATCATGAGGTGATCTGCCCGCAAGGCCAACTGTTCTTGGAATTTTGAAAAGATCTTGGTTACTCTTATCTTGGTGTCTTCAGTCTTGAAAGGGGAAGAGAGAAGTTAGATGAATTTATGACTAATGAATCTTGCATTACAGCTTTAAACAGACAGACACTCCTTAAATGATTAACATGTCTACATGCAGAGTTGAGCAGCAATCTGACTTAAAGGTAGCAAAGGAGGCAGATACAAAAGGAAGGTAGAGATGCCAATCTTTTATCCTGCTTTTGGTTGTCTATCAGTTGTCTTCAGTCCCAAGTGAAGAGTCAATTTTGTTTGCCAAATCAGTGGTTAAGCCCCTATTACAGGCCCCTTTTATTAAAAAGGGTAAAAGTTAGGTAGTGCAACCTTTCAAGCATTCCATTATCTGAGATTGCTACCCAGCATTCTCTAGGAACAAAGTAGTTCATACACAGAGTTGAATCAAACTCAAAACAGCTAGCTAGCATTGAATGGAAGCATTACACCAGGAAAAATACTCTTAGAGTTCTGCAGGCTTTGCACTAACCTATAGTTCAATAGAACCATCTGACCAAGTTCCTTGATTATTCATTTTGACATGTCCAAGTGGTTTGCCAGGATTACATCATGATAGCTCAGTTAGTGGAGTTAGTATGCAAGCATAGTGAGAGTTTCTGTATTATATCATTTACAGATTAAATCATAAAGAAGCATTTGAACATGCTATATCTTCCCAGAGGTGTAAAACTATAGTCACTACATATGTGTTCCTCTATATAGAATGCATGATTTTGCATGATTTTTCTTCTTCTGACTACTTGCTATGCATTTTTATTGTTTTGGAGTTTCAGCTGTTTTTGTTCAATGAATCTAAGTTTGTTCTGATGCTGCTCTGAACTCTTAGACCTATCTTGAACCTTTGATGTGTGTGATAGAATGACTAATGCCTCTGAATATGTCTAAAACTTTAAGAAAATATTTTTATTATTTTAAGCCCCTAAAATTGCAGTTATTTGTTATATAAGAACTAGAAAATGAATATGATTTACATCATTTATTTTGGAAAATACTTGTCCATTATTTCTTCAAATAGTTGTTCTGCTTTGTTCTCTTTCTCTCTCTTCTTCCTCAGGGATTCTCGTCACATATGCTAGATGTTTTTTATATGGTCCCACTTTTCTTGAAAGCTCTATTCTGTTCTGTTTTGTTTCCTTCACTCTTTCTTCTTTGTGTTTTATTTCAGAAAATTTGTATTGATCTATGTTCAAGTTTACCAATTCCTTCCTCTGGTGTCTTGAGTATACTGATGAGCCTCTCAAAGGCATTGGGTGAGGTTTCTTTATCTCAGATACTATTTTTTTTCCACATCTAGCATTTTCATTTGATTCCTTCTTATAATTTTCATTTCTTTGCTAAAATTCATCACTAGGTCTTGCATATTTTTGGGGTTTTCCCTAAAGATTTTAGCATTTTTCATTAAATTTTATCAAACATTTAAATTATCTGTGAGAATGTGAATTTCTAGTTTGTCTGGCTCATTTGTGTTGGTGATGGTGGTGGTGGTCGTTGTCGTTGTTGTCGTATGAGTGGGACTTCTTCTCTTTCTAGTTTTCAGTATCCTAAGAGGAAATTAGGAATTACTCAACACATATATTTTGGGTTTTAAGAGCAGTACAAGTTTATTGGAGAATCCTGGGAAAATGCACTATAATATTGTTTTAGACAGCTTTCGCATCACTTCAGCGAAGAAAAACCTGAAAAGAACAAGTTAGAGGAGGAAAATCTTATTGAGAGTTCATGGCTTCAGAAATCTCAATCAATAGATGACCTGTTCCATTGCTCTGGGACCAAGGTGAGGCAGCTCCTCATAGTGGAAGGGTATGGTGGAGGAATTCTGTTCCATCCATGGCAGCCAGAAAGTAGAGTGAGGGACAGAGTCCCAGAGAAGCTGTACCCTTCCAGGGCACACCCTCAGTGGTCCACCACCTCCAGCCATACCCTGTCTGCCTAAGGTCACTACCCAGTCAGTGCATGCAAACTAGGATGGACTGGTTAGGTTACAGCTCTCTTCTTATAATTATTTTAACTCTGATCATTCCTGAATTAATAGGAACTTTGGAGGACAAATTGCATACAACATGCCTATATTCCTATGCATGGATGAATACTTTGGTGTATTTTTCAAATATAATATACATTTTATAAGAAAGTTTCAGTCAGACTTTGACTCCGATTTGTCCTTTCTCTTTGGATGAGGCTCTTCTCATCTCTTTGTCTTCTACCAGCTCAGTGATATATTTAAAAAGATGATTTTTAATATTTTTACCAAGTTTTTCATTTGTGTTTCTTGGAGCACTTCCTCTGGGTTCTCTCTTCTGCCTTACTGCCATGGTTTGGGTATGCTTTGAGTGTGACTCCAAAAGGTTCACGTATTAAAAGTTTGATCCTCAGTGTGATGGTGTACTAACAGTGTGGAGCCTTTAAGAGGTGCTTCCCATTGGGAAGTAACTGAGTCATTAAGGGTGCTGTCCTTGGAAGGGAATAGAGTAATTCTCCTGGGACCCTGAGTTATTATAAAAGAGCAAGCCTTGTCCATATGCTGTCTCTGACTTTCTTCTCTCCATATAATCTCTCCCTCCTGTGTGCACTACCACCATGAGACACCCTCTGTGATGTGATACAGCTGGGGGAACTTTACAAGAGTCAGTGCCATGCTGTTTGTACTTTTAACCTCTAAAATCTGTGAGTTAAATAAACCTCTTTCTTTACAAGTTACTCAGCTTCAGGTATTTTGTTATAGCAACGGAAAACAAACTAAAATTCCTACTACTGGGAGTAGAAGTCATTTAGTGTTCCTCTTCTTCAATCTATTCCATTTGGTCTTACTAGATAAAAATACTTGGTTATTAGGAATCTTGTTAAGGAAGTCGGTTCCTGTACTGATATGCTGCTGTCGGACCTATATTTTCTTCTGGCAGTTGCAGGATTTCTGGTCTAATTCCTAGGTCTGTGATCCACTTTTGAGTTGACTTTTGTGCAGGGTGAGAAATAAGGGTCAAGTTTCTTTTTTTTTTTTTTGTTACCAGAGATTGAGCCCAGGGACACTCGGCCACTAAGCCATATCCCCAGCCCTATTTTGTATTTTATTTAGACCCAGGATCTCACTGAGTTGCTTAGGACCTCGCTAAGTTCCTGAGGCTTGCTTTGAACTTGCAATCCCCCTGCCTCAGCCTCCCAAGTGCTGGGATTACAGGCGTGCGCCACCGCACCTGACAGTCAAATTTCATTCTTCTACATATGGATCTTTCTGATATGTAGAAGCTTATCCATAAAAAAAAAGAGAGAAAGAAAGAGAGACAAAGGAATAAAACGGAGAAGGAATTTCATCAAAATAGAGGAAAAATCATTAGAGTAGACAGAGGGGATTGAGGAAGAAGAAAGAGGGACGGGAAAAGGGAAGAATTGTGGAAAGAATCTGACTAAACTTTCATATGTACATACATGAATATATCACAGTGAATCCCAACATCAAGTATATCCACAGGACACCAGTTAAAAATACTACAAATATATTACAGAAAGATCAGAAGAGAGAGGGGAATAGGAGAAGGGAGAGAGGAGAGGGAGGAAGCACTGGGGACTGAATTAAAGAAAAATATATTTCATGCTTTTGTGACTATGTCAAAATGTATCCTAACGTTACATATAACTAAAAAGAATAAAAATGCCTGATTATATTTTTATGGATGACATTCTGCTAAAGAAGGAATAACTCATGTTTTAGAAGATTGATAGCTTCTATAGGGTTAAGCAGAAGGTATTAAATACAAAAGGTGCTTAATAAATAGGTTTTAACAAGCATCATTTGTGCAGGTACCCTATTCTCTGGGTTGTTGACATACAGACCAATCAATATGAACAATTATACATACATAGTATTCACACTCATTACAATGAGTTTGCTATATAATTTGAGTAGAAAAGATTTGTTAATATCTTATTGAGTAGGAAAAATTAATTTCTTACTTTGTAATAAAAACCCTACAAAATTTATCTTGTTTATCAGACACAGTACAATTTAATAGAAAATCCATGATGTTGAAGTTGGACATACTTTGGACTTTGAATCCCAGCCCTATACTAACTAGTTAAATGACTTCAAGTGAATAGTTACCCATTATTTAATCATTCATTCAACAGTGCTTATTAAACACCTACCATATGCCAGATATCATTCTAGATATTAGGTAAATAGAAGCACAGACATGATCTTTGTTCTCATGATGACTATACTAGTAGGGACATGCACATTATCTAAGTAAACACAAGAACCAATATTATTTTCAAATAGAATAGTTTTATTTTCATTTATTTCATTCTTTTTGGTTTCCCAAAATAGAGCCTTTCCACCAATTTTGTAAAAAGAATAAATGCATACCCTCCAATATCTAGCCATTGTCCTCTACTAGTCAGACAGAAGACATGGGGTCCTGGAAATGGAAGCCTTCAAGAATCAGTCCCACTGTAAGACATAATATCATTAGTCCTCCTGAATGACTATAGAGCAAATGATGAATCAATACTGAATCTCAGGGCAAAATGACCAACGGCTGGTATAGGGCCACTAATATTGTAGTCACATGGACCACAAATTTCCTTGGTTAGTGTAATCTGAAGATACATATCTGAAAGTAATATGGTATTAGTTACCTGTTGGGGGGCCTGAGGGCTGTTTCATCTAATTTGAAGAACTGAGAAGAAAGCAAAAGACTATTTTTCTTCACTGAATCTAAATCCAGATTTGCCTGAGTTCAAAACTTGGCATACATGGTCCTTGGTGGTCTCTTAAAAAAAGTTTTTCTAAACAAGAGTATTTGAATACTTATGTTCTAAACAATGAAAGGAAGTATATTTCAAGATGGACTTTTTAGGTCATGACCACTTCACTAGGTCCCTCTTTTAAAGTCTAATGTTATTGTTTTAGTAGATCTAGAGTTTGGGGAAATTTTAAAGTGCTATTTAAAAACATTTATTAGGCTGGAAAAGATGACATTTAGCAATAATTTAATCATTATTTGAGGCTTGTTTATATTGCTTTGGGGGAAAATCCTTTGCTCAAGACATTTTCAATGACTTGAATATATTAATTTATGTGATTCAGTGACTCAAATTTTTCAGAATAGTAATAGAATTCCATTCAGTAAACATTCTACATGTTAATTCACAGCCTTTGTGGGCTGTGTTTAATTTAATAGCCACTGATCTATATGAAGGATTGGTTGGCGTTTCCCTTTCTCTGAAGCTTTAAATAGGACTTTCCATAATGAACTTTTTTGCAATCAAACTGAAGAGTTATTTTGGAGTAATTAAACCACAAAATGCTACAAGAATGCAGTTGCACATTAACCTGTGTGGATCAGACATTGTCACACAAACTAACTTAACCAAAATGGATTTATGCAACTTGCAACTTTTCTTCTCACAAATTATGGAGAGAGCCAGCTATTCCCCTAAAGGAGTAGACTCAGGGAATCTGTGAACTTCTGAGAGCAAACACACTTGCTGAGCAGCTGCTTAGTCCCCAGGTCTACCTGAGAAGTGAATTGTTTTGACAGACTAAGGCAAAATAATGGCAGCTGGTCTGTAAGGAAGACTACAAAGACAGTAACCCAGGGTGGTGAAGTTAACAATGCCGTGTTTATCCTTTGATCCAGAACTACTCTCCTCAAACAGAAAGTCACTTCCTTGCCCAAGGTCACACACACAATTAAGGGGCAAAATCATATTTTAATCCATTGTCTTACTGAAGAGGATAAGACTTAATGCCCTTCATAATTCATTAATTCAGTTAACCTACAAATAGTTACTATACTGGGCATCATAATGCATATTGGGTCAGGGTATCCATTAATTTGATATACAATGTACATTAGCTAGATAATCTAAGGGTGATTTTGATATTATTTGATAATTTTTGACAAGCAGACACAGGAATTTCTGAATCTTATCAAGTAAATCACCCCTTTTTCTTCAGGTTTCCCAAAGTTAATATATAGATAAGCAAGAACCAAAAGTATGACTTTCCTATTTTGATGTGTAAATGCCTCAAATACCATAGTGCTGAATTCTGATAAAGTTGGAACATAATATGTGATTCAAGCTCAAATTCTAAGTAAAAACTCTGTCTCCTATATGCCAGAACCTCAGTCTTGGGTTCTCAGGACCCTCTAGCCAGACAATAATATCAAAATTATCTAGCATTCATTGGAAAGGAGGAAGCCAAAATCATTCATAAGGAGAAGAGAAATAAAAAAAAAAAATGGAGACGTGGCAGAACATGATCACTTGACACAAAATGACCCCCACCCATGGCAAACATGGTATAATTATTTCTTATCTGAAAAATTGGATTATGACTCTTCATTATTGGGTAACAGAAAAAGGAAAGAGGACTTTGAAAACTCTCCTTTCCCTAAGAAAGCTATGAATAAAATTATGGAAAAGTGATGACTTCATAGTCATTGCTTGTAAGAAAAGAATATTGGAGTAAGAAAAATTCAGGGAGTAGCAGCACAGCAAATCAAAACCAATAGTGCAATCCACTTTCTGCCCAGGCTCCTATCCCTCTGGGACAAATTATTTATAAAACCTGAGCAGGTTATTTAACTTTTAGGCTTTAGAATCTCATTTTTTTTTAACTAAGAAATTTTATGAACTAATATTGAAGCTCTCAGAGTCTATGATTTTCCAACTATTATTAAAACAATACACTGACAATCCATGAAACAGGGACATGGAAGTAATGCACTAAGTAATACACAAGCCTAGTGCCCCCTTTTTAGGAAATTGTTATTGGATCCACACTAGAAAGAATGGAAACAATCTTCTAAGACTTACCAACAACAAAAGCTGTGTAACTAAATGCTAGTAGACAAAGTCTAAAGACATCACCATTCTCTAAGTTAAAAACTAGACAATCATCAAAGCACATTATTCTATATTGCTGGAGAGGTCGTATACAGAAGACTTTGGATCCAAACACAGAACACACTGCCTAATCCCTTGGTTCAGGATTACCCTTCCCACCTGTTCTTCCATCAAGGAGAAGCTCTGATATATGCCAAGAACACTCCATTATAAAGAGTGGAACTTTGGGTAAAAGGAGCAAAAAAATTAAATTCTCTTTCCTCCTAGCATTGTGGTAATTTGGGTATTACTTGCTTCTCTCTCTTCCTATCCATTATGGGTCCTCTTGGTGCCAGGTCAAAATCCTCTTTACTAGGATTTATTAGGTTGATGCACCCATGCCCAGGGTACTGGATTACAGGCTGCAAAAGGTACACAACTGTCTTCTTACCAGCAAGTGCCCTTGACAAAACAAGGGAGAATCCCCTGCCCTCCTGTGGCCAATTATTGACTGATGGAGGTGGCACAAAAGAACACACTGGCTCTCTTGCCTCATGTTGAGAACAATTCTTCAGTGCACGTTGTGTCCCAGGGCTTCCCCATGGAATCAAGCTGAAACTGGTCCCCAAACCAAACAACTTTCTAATTCAGCTTTCTTCCCTGAGTTACTGAGTTTCCCTCATTCTTCTTCTTTTGAGACATTCCATCAATAAGGTGCTTGAAAAAAATTCCCATTTTAGACTCTCTGTAGGAAACCCAATCTAAGACATCCTTCTAAGACCTGTGATGGAAGTCAGGCTTAGAACTATCTCCTTAGTTGACAATAGCAGACTTCTTTCCTCAGAAGTGTCACTGGACAAGTGATATCAAGGAAAGGACGCCTGAAGCTCTTCCCTTTTGTGGAAGGGACCTGCTACTGCTCACTTTTCATGCATTTTCTCCTACTCTGGGTAAAACAGCCAGGAGGTTAAGGTTCGGATATGAGCCCAAAGAAGCGAGGCAAGAAATCTATTTGATCTGTCTTTCAATCTTATTTTTTTTAAAGCCTTATGTAGTCCACTTTAGTTCAACAGAAAAAGAAATCAAGATTCGGAATTCAAATTCTGGCTATTAGGAAGTGTATGAATTTACCCAGAAGATCTTTGAATAACTTTCCTTGTAATTATTGAACAGCAGGAGTGACAGATCAGAGTCTGTTGTTTAGATTACTAGCCAAATCTCCCTCTTGCCGTCTGAGATCAACTAATACCAGCTCTGCCCCAAACTGGCAATATGCGTGTAACCTGACTACACACGGGGCTTTTGGACCAACCCAATGGTTTCTTCTGGTTCATTGCCAAGTTTGTGAATGACCTAGTGATACTAAATTGAGAGAGAAACATCTCATGACTAGGATCCATAGAGAGACCTAGACCAGGAACAGATAGAGTTAATCTGTATCCATCTGTTTTTTATTTTTCTCCAACCCACTCTGTCAGCCACTACAAAATATTCCCATGTGTTCCTGGGTACTGCTGAGCAAGACATCTGGAAACAAGCATGCTTGTTTTTAAACCATGATAACAATAGAGGAATTAGAAAAATTATGTTAAATGCTTCATTATTCTGATGGGAAAAAGTCTCTAGCCATGAAAACTAAATTCAAGTCCATATTGGAAAGTGTTGTTTTTCTACATGTCTTGGCCCAAAATACAAATCTGATTCTTAAGCTTTTGAAAGCGTTAAGGAACATGATACAAAGAAGCAGGACTGGTTGGGTAGTTTTTAGAATTAAAAAAAAAAAATCAGAGTTCTGAGTTAGAAAAAGAATTATCAAGTCAGGGATTAGGACCTCCAGGCTTACTCCAACAAGTAGAAAACACCAGTGGAATAAAAAATACCAAAAAAGAGAGCATTTAAACAAATAAGACTCTATTATCAAACATATGCATGTACTTAATCCTATTGATTCTGAGATAAAAATTATTCCCTCATCTCAGTTTAAACATAATCATGGAGCCACAGTATTAAAACCTGGATAAGGATTTTGCACTAGTCATGATAATTCTGGGGGGGTTTTTTGTTGTTTTTTGGTTTTGGGTTTTTTTTGTTTGGTTTTTGTTTTTTGGGGGGAGTTGTTTTTGTTGTTTGTTTTTTGTGTGTTTTTACTTTGAGACTCAAAAAGCTAAGGAATAGCAGCTGGAATGAGAATCCAGGGCTCTACCGCCCAGGTTAGAACATTTTACACTAGACTATGAAGGAGGACAACTTCCAACACAATACAACAACTCCGCAGAATCAGCTGTGGTACCAATGCTACTTTTAAAATCTTAGAGTACACTACCATAAAGGTGTTAATGATATCTTTTCTCAATAATATTAATGTATTCAGCACAGAGATGTTAGCTCTGCTTGTATTCTTTTTTTCTTATAAATCAAGTGAAACTATCATTTTTCTCCCCTGTAATGAAATCCTGTTGTAACAAAAAATGTGATGGAATTTAATAACAAAAATGGGTTTTACTGAATTAAAACAAGTGTGACTGTATTGTTAGCACCTTAGTATAAATTATCTTAATCAGACTACTACTGCCTGTGTAGACAGGGCACAGTTAAAGGGAATTATAAAACTACTAGCTTGAGATTTTGCCTTCACTCTGGTCATCACCAGAAAAGTAATTTAATCCTGAACTTTTTGGTTTTCTCAAGCTTTGCCTGGGGAAACAAAATTCAGCTTCCCTACCTCAACAACATTTCATGAATTCATGAGTTAGAATAACTGTTCCAAATAAAGCCTACAGCAGAGTCAACTCATTGCAATTGTGTGTCTGGGGGTTACTTTTCAAACACAGAGATGAGGGTGAAATGAAAATTAAACAAAATCCAAAAGCTCCACTACAGCATCATCAGCTTTCATTCTGTCCCAATGGAGTGAAAGACTTGGACCACCCTCCTGACATCAAATAAAAGTGGATTAATTTGCACTTACTCAGGGTTGCCAGGTAACCATCCCTTTTTTTTCCCAATCATTAAAAGCAGTCCAGATGTGTAAATTCCACCTTACATCTATATTCTCTCTGCAGCACATTACAAGTCCCCTTTGTGGATTTTAATGGGGATAAAAGACCAGGCTGCACCTGGGCAGGGCTAATGCTCAAAGTCAAGGCTTTGAGATTTTTTAGACAGCCAGACATTCACAAGAAGAAAAAGAGCAGATTCCATTTTCTTTGCTTTGGATTCTTGCTTTTGACAAGTCCCATTGAAAAGGGACCGTTTCCTTCCAGCTTCAGTCAGCATGCCACCCCATGTGAACTCTCCTCCTAGGGTCCAATAGAGGCCAGGAACAGCTTTTAGGAAACTGATGGTATGTTCCCTCCCTCTACCCCATGCCAAGCTACCTTAAGGAGGTGTGACATTTAAAGCCTAGCTGGGACTGTTCCTCAACCAGGCTGGGCAGTTGTGCAGAATGAGGAATTCCCACCTACTGGCATTGGAATGTGTCTTTCATTCATTCAGCAGACACTGGCAGTGTGCTTATGGTGTGCCAGCCTGTGCTTGGAGCCATGGACTAAGAGAAGAATCAGAAAGCCCTACCCACCAGGGAAGCAGCCTGTATCAAGTATAACAGAGTCCAGTTTCCTTTCTGGGTTTTATTTATTTATTTCAGTTAGGGCCTCCCATCTTTTTGACAGCATATGGCTGTATATAAGAATCTCTGCCAACTTTGAGGCTTTATTATACCAGAATATCCCTTTCATCATAACTAAAAATCTTATTGGTTCTGAACATCATCTGAGTTGTTAGGGAAAGCAAGGCTTGGACCCCTGAAAGGTCTGTAGGGCCCAGGGTCCCAGTGGACAGAGGTAGAGGTGTAGAGTAGCTGTGTTCATACAATGCCCACACCCAAGAGTCTACCTGGACCAGAAATCTACCCAGATCATCTAAAAGTCACTTCACTAGGTTATTACGTGGTAATATTTTAACAAAATATAATCATTAACATTTAAAGGGGTTTTAGATTTCATCTAGCACAGCTCTCTTTTTTAGAGATGAAAAACTCTGGAGTATGGAATTAAGGAGAGCTTTTCAAGGACACACTGCCTGGCTAACCTTGGGATGCTGGGTAGTGTCTGTGTTCTGATAGTGTGCCCAGGGCTGTAGCCCAAAAGAGAATTGACTGGAGGAACCCAGGAGCCTGGCAGCCTGGCAGGCTGAGGAGGAAGTATTCTGGAAAGGATGTTTTGGAGATATTTTGGTATAACCTGCCCAATTTGCTTCTCAGAATTGTACCAAATAGATGTTGCTCATTCCAGAAAACCCTGCCCTGCAGGTGCCCATGTTGGAACAAATTTTATGGAAAAATTCATGCTCTCTCTTGCTAGAAGAAAAGAAAAGGAAAAAAGCAGCAAATGGATTTTGGTCTGTGCTCTACTTTTGATGTGGTGTTCTCTTTTGGGTTTTCTAGAATTCCTGAAAAAGAAGTCATTCTTTTATTCCTAGAGGGTTCATATAAATACATTTTTACAATGTTCAGAAAGACAAAGTAGTGAAAATTTATTGACATCTTTAGCTGCTGCCATGTTTAACATGACTTCCTTTTCTTCCAAGGCATATTTTTAAGTGCTGCTGGGAAAAGGAAATGTAAGTGTGGATAAGGGTAGGACCATGAGAAAATAAAGATTAAGATTCTTCAAAAAAATCCAGTTTAGGATTAAAAGAAATGAAGTAGCCACAGTAACAGAAATATAAAGTTTTCTATTACATATTTTCAAATCAATTATAACTCTTCATAGAGGGTCTATAATGTTCAAGTCACTATGAGAGATAAAAGATGTAATCACAAACCCTACTTTCAAGAAGAGAATGTGAAAGTGAGGAAGAAATGCACAACAGTTTTACATTAGAGCACGATTCCACAGGGGCTGAGTGAGTGATAAAGACAATCATTACATCTCACGTGGGCCCCATCTTTATCACTACAGCCATGCTCTTTCCTCAACCTTCTCTCCCAGTGTCTCTCCCTCGCTCATCCACGCTAGATACACCAGAGTTTCCTCTGTTCCTGAAATGCTCTTTGCTCTTATCAGTTTCAGGATATCAGAGGATACACTGTTCCCCATAACTAGAACACACTGCTCCTTCCCTCCCACCTCATCCTACTTATTCATCATTTTAAACATCATCAGCTCAAGAGAACTTCCATGATTCTCCATTCTAGGACGTTCCTACATTATCCTTTCCCTTCGTATCATCTACTTTTTCCTCACGTAATTTATCTCAGTGGACTATATGACCCAAGAAGACAAGAATGTTGGTCTGCTTTATAACAACATTTAATAAATGTTGGTTCAATAAATAATTGAACTGGAAATTCAGAGGAGATGTCAGAGCAGTGGTGGTTGAGGTAATGAGGGAATACTTCACAAAGGAATTGGTATTACAGTAAAGTTTTAGAAAGTAGGAGATGGATGGCTAGAGAAAGAATGGAGAAAAGTATAAAACTGGAGTTTACAGGGTTATTTTGGTCATCATTGTAAGTTTGAAATAAAACAGTCCCATCTTTCAGGGTAGTCCCATTTTCATCAGATTTTTTACAGAAACAATTGCTGAGTAGCAAATCAATTTTTGGAAAATCAATTCAATTGATTTCTTAATACTAATCCGAATAGATACCATGGCATTAATATCACCACTATACATGCTTCAGTTGATATTTAAACAGAAAACCAATGCAGATTTGCAATGGTTTCACCACAGAGAATGCAAGTGTATAAAACCATAAAGGAAAGAGGAGATCTTACCTTAAAACCAATATCAAAGAAGTACAAATGATTGCAAGAAACTACCAGGAAAAATTTTACACCAGCATATTTTATAACTTAGATGAAATTGGCAAATTACTAGAAATATATAATCTACCAAGACTGCATGATGAAGAAATAAAAATCTGAACAAAACAATAGCAAGTAAGGAAATCAAAGCAATATCAAAAACTTCCCAACAAAGAAAGGTACAGGACCAGACAATGTGGGTAAATTTTATTAACCATTTTAATAAAAATTAATGCTGATCCTTCTCACACTGTTTCAAAATCTTGAAGAGGAGGGAAACACACCTCTAAACTCATTTATGAGGCCAGGATTGACCTCATTGGGTGCTGAAGAGCATTTGACAAAATAAAGCACCCTTTCTCCACCTTACCCCTTCTATTCAATATTGTACTGGAAGTCTTAGCCAGAACAATTAGGCAAGAGAAAATAATAAAAGGCATCCAAATTGGAAAGGAAAAGGTAAAATTGTCTGTTTGCAGATTAGATGATCTTACATATAGAAAATCCTAAAGATTCCACAAAATGGAAGTAAAAACCTGTCCAAACTAATAAGTGAATTCAGTCAAGTTGCAGGATATAAAATCAGCATACAATTATCAATTGCACTGATATTTATCAACTAACAAAAAAACTATCTGAAAAGAAATAAAGAAAGAAATTCTATTAATAATAGCCCCACTATAGAAAACAACATAGAGGTTACTAAAAACATTAAAAACAGAAATACCACATGATCTAGCCATCCCACTGTGGTTATATACCCCAAAAGAATTTAAATAGCTATCTTGAAGAGATCTTCATTCCCATGTTCATTGCAACATTATTCACAATAGCCAAGATATGCAAACAGCCTAAATGTTCATAAATGAATGAAAGGACAAAAATGTTGTGTGTATATATACAGTAGAACACTATTCAATGATAAAAAGAAGAAAATTCTACTTTTTGCAAAAACATGAATGAACACAGAGGACCTTATGTCAAGTGAAATAAGCCAGACATAGAATGACAAATACCGTATGATCTTGCTTATATGGGGAATCTG
>JAJEJO010000938.1:251535-460200 GCA_020662805.1 Glaucomys volans | reverse complement strand
AAGTGTTCCAGAACTCTGTCTGTTTGGCTCATTTGTTACACATAATATGGAATTTTCATCAGCTCCTTGGTTTAGATGTGTAACATCTTTCCAGTTATCTAGTTTTTAGGCCTGTATTAAGATAAATGTTTTGGAACAGTAGAAGACAAGCACCATTTCATAAGTGCTTTTGCCCAATTTCTAAAATAATTTTTGTCTCTAAAATAAAACTTTTATTCTAAAATATTTGAAAAATACTGAAAAAGTTTAAAGAAAATTAAACCACCTATGATTCCATCATTCAAAGATAACTATCTAAATTATTAACATAACAATATATGTTCTTATAATCTTTTTCTCTACATAAAGATATAAATTTTTTTATTACAACTGTGGTGATATCCCACATACTATTTTTAACCCACTCTCCTGCCTTAATTTATTGTGAACATTGTCCAAATCATTAACTCTCTTCTAAAATAATTCTTAGTGGTTGCTCTGGTTTCAATTATGTTTATACACCATAATCCACTAATCCATTTCCCTATGGTTCGACATTTAAATTGTTTTCAATTTTTTGCTATTACCAAGAGAACAACTTTTTTCTTCTTCCAAAAGAAAGAAAGAAAGATAGAGAAATTACTCTTGCAATTATCAGTGTGTTTTTTTCAGAACAGTACACAAATTAAAATCAGGGAGATAAAAAGTCAGAAAAAAGGATCAGTTTGGTAGCAGTGTTGAGAAATTTTTAGAGGTGGTTAAAACTGAGGGTAAGATGTCTTCAAAGATATTCTAATCACTTAAAGGAGAGATGCCTGGCATTTGGGCTAAGATCGTAAGAGAAGGATGTATCACGTACAGGATGTTAGAAAGAAATGTATGGAAGAGTGAAGAACAAGACAATGTTGAATGCAACGCTGAGACTTTAAAATTATTGTTTAAGAAGAAATTTTGTTGACTTTAATGGCAAAGAATCAGGCACTAAAAGTCGACAGAAAGGCCATGAGATGGTGTAATACAGATGGCAAGTGAACAAGGACCTGAGGCCCCCTTGTTCACAGGTGTGCATTGGATCTTAGTGTCAACATACTAAGATACACACTGATCTGTGGTATTTTGGACATGAACTTGTACCTGAATAGAAGGCAAAAGAGCAAAACCAATATGTCTGCCAAATTTTATCCTCATCCAAGGTGTCTCTAGGAAGTACAACTCCTTGCTTGTGCCACCCTATTTAAAAAACACTGTTTTGATATAATTTTTAATCCAAAGGATTTTCTCCAACTTAAAATGGAAACATGTGAGGATGTGAAGAAAAAAAAATATTGAGCAAGACAGGGTTTTTTTCCAGGACACTCAGAATTGCTTAGAAGACCATGGACACCTTCAAAGAAAAATAACTGGATGTGATTTCCCAAGACTCTTCTCTTGTAAGTACAGTCTGAGTAACAGCCCATTAAGGAGAACTCTGATTGCACCCTTAAATTTGTGTCAAGATGTTGAGTAAAGGCAGTGCCAAGAATTTTTTCACTCTTTAGATCTTCACAGAGAGATGTTTGCAGCCGGGCATTAAACTTTTAGTGACATTAAAAGGCAGCAACCTGTCCTGGCCTACAGTTTGTATCTCAAGTGACTGGTCTGAATTGCCTTGTACTCAGGCAAGCAAGAGAGAAAGTTGAAAAAAAAGTTCAAGGATTAAGTTCCCATGTGTGTCTCTATTCACAACAGATGGCCTCCACACCAACGAGCTTTGCGCGTTTGGCGATCTCCAGATGGGCAAATAAAATGCCATTTTGATCTGATTGTAAATTTGGGAAGGGGATTGTTATAACCTTTCAATCAAACAGGAAAGAAAATGAATTCTTTCCAGCAGGGGCTCTGTACTAAAAGAATAAACATTAAGTCTATACAGGTAGTCTACATGTAAATGTATTAGTCTTCACTGAAGCTTAAGATTTAATATGTTGCAAGCCTTCCTTAGAGAAAAAAAATTATGAGCAATTGTAGAGCAGCTTTGATGGGTTGTGAATATGATATAGTCAAGAAAAAATTGGTTGGTAAATTCTGTAAGTCACTGTGCATTGGGAAAGCAACCCTATTTTAATAGTTTTATTGAACATTTAATTTTGTAATCATCTTTTTATTTAGGATGCTTCTAAAATTATCATTTTCTTTTTCTCTCTACAAGCAGTGGGTTTTCCCTATTATTCCTAAAATAGTTTCTTTCCTCTTCATTTTCACAACCAAAGCACACTCTTATCATCTGGCACCTCTTTGATTCATGCAGTGCAGCACACAATTGATGTCTTGCCTTTGATTTGGTGTTTCATTCTACTTCTCCACCTGAGCCAGCCTCTCCAATATTCTACTCAATTATGTGACAGCCTCATCACCTCCATACACATGCACACTCATGTACACACACGCACACACACACACACACACACACCTAAAAGCATCTGATCTCAGTAGCTACCCCATGACTAAAGTCCAGGATCCTGATTACAGCAAGGACATTTAATGATCAATTGGGAAAAATAGAGTTCTGTTTGAACTTCAACTCTGAAAAGCAACTGCCCTGCTTTGAAAATAGGACAATAATAAGATACATGTTTGTGATTCATAGTTATGTTTAAATATCATAGACTTCACATCTCACATTAAACTTAGCCAACAGGCATCATCTTTAAACCAAACAACCTATCCCAGTGTTAAGCATATGGTCAATTTTCAGATAGTAATTATTTTAGGATATTTAATTATCTACAAAGGTCTTAATTTAAAGTACACCAGCATCTGATAGCTCTAGTATAGCCTGTTGTAATGAGGCTCTGATAAATCTACCCACAGAATAGCTTGGTGAGAAGAAGCACCACCTATTGGTGATGATCATCATCTCCAGAGTCCAAATGACTGGAGTTCAAAACACCTAAACATTAGCTTTTACTGGGGTAAGTTACCTGCCTTGCCGACCCTAAGTCTCCACATAAATCAAGTGGGGAAAACAATAGTCCATGTAACACATCAAGTTGTGTAAGATGGCATTTGTAAAACACTTTGTGCACTTTAGCAATATGCCCCCCCAGACACATGCTAAGAATTATGATTACTTTTAGCATCAATTCATCTTTCTTTATTAACACCTAGAAAAGAGGGGCTCTGTTTTTTCATGTTGGACAAGGTTGAGAAAAATATCTCCGAGGAACTTTATTAAGCCTTTGGTTTATGATGACAAAAATTCTGTGGCCATGTTCCTCCATTATTCCTATATTTCAACTGCGTCAAAAATCTTATCCTTCCAATAAATTCTATGTTCTTTTACACCTCCTGGATTTCACCCCATTTTCTCACCTATAGTACTATTCTCTTTCCCAGAAGTTCAGGGAACTAGCAGTCCCCCTGTGGTTTTCCAGTTAGCACCCACGTATGTAAAGGTCACCGGGCTCTGACACCTGTTACCTCATCCATCACCAGGACTGATGTGGCTGTCTTGGGTTGTCTGCACCTGTGTTTCCTTACTTTATCACACAGTAGTACTCCTTTCCAGAAGTCACATTGTCCACCAAAAAGGTCAACTATTCCTGGGAAACAAAAAGCATTCTTCACTCAGGGTGTAGAAAAGAGTATGCCTATATTTTCCTTGACCACGATTTAAAAGACGGCCTGGGATTTTACCTGGGTTGAAGAATGCCTACAACCCAACCATATTGCAATCCATATCCTTGACACATGGTTGATTCTACAAACCTGGACAAACTGGTAGTCCTTGGAATTTGTGATCCAACCCAAGGAGAACCCATCATCCTCACTGTACGTTGGCTTTACATTACTGCCTGACTTATCCTCCTCCCCACCCCACACACTTTTTGTTCATCTGAATCTTATCATTGGATCTTGCTCTGTGATGTGCCAGTTGCTCCTTATGTGATGTTTCAACAACAGAGTTGTCCACTTTGTTATCTGCTAGAAAATGGGCTTTATTTTGACTTTTAAAATACCTTCATTAGTTGAACATTCTGAAATTCAAAGAAAGAGTCTTTAGAATATTTGAAAAGAAAAATCGTACAGGAGCTTGTAGCAGAATGTAGTGGAAGAAGCACAAACTTGGAGTCAGACCAAGCTGAACTAGGTGAGCTTTTCATCTATTTCCTCACCTGTTAAAGGAAGGTAAGCCTATCGATAGCATAAGTTAAGATGTGGATGGAGTGAGATAATGCAAGTATGTCAAGTACCTGGCCTAACACATGAGGCATTAGTAAGGACATCCTCCCTTCCTGCTCCTCTTTTCTTCTCTAAGTGAGAGGATAGCTCATGAAAAGGCAGTGATGTAGGTCTGTATACGCTGGTGGCACAAGGCTCAAGTTCACTTGTCATTTGCAGGGATGAAGACCTTGTCAGCACATTGAGTAAAAATAACAATGGGTCTATTCTCCTGAGCAAATTCCAGCTAAGTTGAAACAATATGTCATGACTGTTGTGCAGAGAAAGGTGCTTTTCTTTTCCCATAGGTCTGATAAATGAGCAACTTCTGAGCATTTTTTTTTAGTTGTGAAGAATTGCAAGGAATGTGAAGCTGAGCATTAGAGTGTCAGAAGATGGGAGCATAACTAAAGGACAAACTTTATATCACAAAGCATGGTACATGTGCTTCTTGCAAGAAGCCAGGCTTCTTCCCCATTTCTGCTTTGTTTCCCTACTGCTCCTTCCAAGCTCTCCCCAGATAACCCTTTCTTCTTAAAAGGATATCCCAGGTTTGGGTTCTAATGCTGTGGCAGAGCCTGCCTCACACCCTGGGGGATTTGGGGGGGGGGGGTTGTTTTTGGTTTGGGTTTTGGTTTTTTTGGGTTTTCTGTCATTACTAAAATGGCTTCTTCCTACCACTGTACTTATTTTTTCATGTTCCCTAATTGCTTCATTTTATTCTTAGTAAATATCTCACCCTGAGTATTTTTCACCGGATATGAACTCTTTAAAGCTAGATCTTATGAAAGTATCTTTCAGCTCTGCAGTTGGTTTAGCTCAGTGGTCAGAGAAGATGATTTATGAAAGGTAGGGAGACCTTTTGTTTGAAAACTTGCAGTGGATTTCTTTCTATCACTGTCCCTCCCCAACTCCCAGTTGTTAGGTGCCCAGGCTGCCTGACAGGGCTGCAGATTCTTGCTTTGTGCAAGTCTTGGTCCTGATTCTGTAGAAATCTCAGATGGACAAAAAAAAATCGATTTTTCATATATTTATCTGAACATTTTACCTTGTACCCCAGAATTTCTGTGAATTCTAGAATATTTAAAGAGGAGTGGAGGTTTTTTTTAATGAAAAAAGGTAGCACTACAACCTCAAGATATTGTCCTCTAGTTTTGTCCCCTACCACTCCCTGATACTCACTGTTAAATTCAAATGAGTTTCCCTGTAAATTCAATTGAATTGGTTTAATACATTAAAACTGATAGTGCAGACATTCAGTTCTTGGAAAGAGAAAAACTATGGTTCTTGGCAATTGTTCTTTTCTTTGTTTGTTTTGTTTTGTTTTTGCAAAGATGTCTATGGAACCATCTCTGAATTCCTTGATCTTACACATGGACATGGGAAGTTTCTAATTTACTTATGTATCATTCTAGAATCTAGATCTAAATGGATACCCCTGTGAATTTAGATACCAAACTGTTCATCAATTTTCATGATCAAGAAAAAACAAATAGATTATTGTGACACTTAATCAATATGTTAAAAGTGAAAGATGATCCTGTAGACTCTATGGTCTGATCCTGGCTGATGCAATTGTGGCAAGAGTCCCTGTAAAAGTAATTAGGGAAGTTGAAAAAGTGAGCACTCCCCAGATGTGATCTTACCAGTGGCCTAATATATGACATCAATGAGTTAAATGAGGAAACTACCAGAGGCCAAACATCTAGGTTTTAAGTTTCAGACAAGGTTGTTGCTTGTGCTCACCTCAGGAAATGAATATTGCATTCATAAATTGTTGTTCTTATCCAGGAGATGAACCGTAGCAGTTTCATTTAGCCCTAGGGTATTAAATTTCTTTAACACTTTGCCACATTAGAATATGTTTTCCATCTGAATCTGATGATGCAATATTTGAAGGGAGAAATAGCCAAGTGACATTCCATAACAAGCCATAAAAGTTTATGATGCACATAGTAGGATAATTGGCACAACAGGAATTGAATACTTCCTTATGGATAATATTTGATAAGATATGGCATATATGAAAATCATAACATTTCAATCAACCAACGATGACTACTTTAGAATGCATTTATTTTATCCTCTCCATAATGGATTTTACAGTGCCAGAATTGGTTCGACTCTACCAGAAAGATGAAAAAGGACCGTATTCTTTTCCTTCTACATTTATTTTCCATTGTAATCTTTTGCTTGTGCAGTTTATTCTTTCCTCCTACCACCACCACCCCTTCCTTGTTTCACCACAAGCTGTTGACAAATGATTTGCTGAAACCCAAAGCTGGAGGACAAAAATGTTTTATTTTTCTACTTGAGTCAGCATTCTTTTGGATAAAGTCTTTTTACAATATTAATTAAATCATTCATAGACAGTGTCCTTTCTCCCGGTCTCCAGATTTTCTAAACCTCACACCTGTTTTTCTTTGGGTTTTGTGCTGTATCAGCTTATAAATCTTCCTGTATTTCCCAGTATAGCTTCTTATGAAATAACACTCCCCCCGCTTCCAAAACTTTTGCTCAACTGTTTTCAATAGTGGCAGTCAGGCCTGAAGTTGTCAATCAAAGAACAGCTTATCAGTCTGAGCTTTTTCTTTTCAAGATTTTACTCAGTGACTTTTGAAACCTGTCAACACCCAGTTGATTTTAGCCCTAACAATAAAGTCACACTCTATCTCCCACATAGAAGCTTTAAGATTAAATTCTGATGTCATATACGTCATATTTACATAGTTAAAACTCATAACAAGCAACCCACAGGCAATAGGATGTAATAACCATGCAACAGAGCCATTTCCTGTCCCCCTTTTTTCTCTCACACTATGTTTTGTGCAGTTTATTGGATGTGAATGTTATGAAAATGAAAATCGTCTGGGAGAAACCTGCAGGCCAGGTCTGAGGTTTAGAAGAATTCAACTGGAGGAGTATATAGAGCTGTAAATGCCTGGCCACCTCTTACGTTATAAAATGGGAACACTTTCAACATTCCTTTCATTTCCAGAAAAAGGAAAGATGGGAGCCCACAATTATAGGCACTAACAACCGACATTTAACATTTTTAATTCTTTTCATATTAAAGCAAAACAACTAACTTGGAGTCAGAAAAGTTGAACACCAGAAGTTTTACAGTTTTGGTTTTTAAACACAAAGTACCTACTTCATATGCACTGCAAGGTGGACTTTAATAATGGATGCGATTTAGGAGTCAAATCTATGGTGGTGCTTCAAACAGTCAATTTAGGGAGTTACGCATTTTCTTGGCAATCACCTTAGAGCTAGAAATACGCATGTCATGTTAAAGTAAGAAAATGAAAACCACTGTCTGTGATTTAATATGAAGCCTCTGTCACATCAAAAGACTAGACTCTAAGACAAAATATTGACAGGAAAATAAGGCTCTAATGGAAAGACATTATATGCTATGATGTGGATACTTTTTCTGTTTTTTTTTTATTTAAAAGGGAGAGAAATGAAATCATTCTCTACTTTGGAAAACCCTCTGTATATATAAAGTCTAAAATTCCATTTTGAAATAAGTCCTTATTCTGTCTGGGGCTAGTCCTTCTTATTATTCATGATAAAAGATTCACACTTAAATCTAACATTATGTTAGAAAACCTCTAGTACAATTGCTCCACACATACACCACACAGGCTTGGCATGACTTCAGAATTCAGATAAGACCTTCTTCGCCTAGACCTGCAAGCTTTCTTCTCACTGACCCACCTCTTGGACTAGGTTCTACTCACAAAATTAATTCTCCCTTCATATGTATTTTGTCTTTACTAGCTCTAGGTTCACAATAAAATATTCGTAAAGTAAGAAATTGTGGAGCCCATGAAGGATCCGCATCACCACCCTGAAGTGCTAACACCCTTAACTAGTATTGGCCATTAACAGTAAGTATGCTGAGAATAGCTTATATTTAATTCAAGAAATAAGTATTGAACATGCGTGAATTTTGTGTGGAGGGCACCATGAAAATACCATATGATTAAATCTGCGCCCTAATGGGAAATGAAGGCACAGGTAGATCTCCTCAAAGACAAGGAGAGTAAGAAAGGAAGGTTACAAGGAAAGGGGCAGAGGGGAAGTTCTAAGAGATAAAGAAGGTCATTGAAACAGGAAAATAGAAAATGTAAAAAACAAATTTCCTCTTTCACAGTTTTTGATAGCATAACCAAAGAAGCACCACAATTTACATGCTGGAGTTTCTCTAGCTTTTCTTCTTTAGAGGCGAGAGTTTTGTGGAATATATGAATAATCATGCCAAGGAATGATTTTAATTGCAAGAATATATTATGTTTTAACCCAACCATTCATATATATTATTAACTATTCTATAGAATTGCAATTTTTTACTTAAGATTTTATGCAAAATTAAGTTAGTTATTAATACAATTGCCCTGGAAACAAGTCATACCTCTGTATAAAAAAGCAGCCATGTTGTCTCTGCACGATTCTTTCACTTGTGTGCTAAAATAAACTAAGGGTGGAGGAAGTTTAAAACAGTTTCTTGAAGCTGAATCCTGTCAAGTGTAAACCACTTAGAGAAGAAGGGTGATTGGCCAAGGATTATTGGTCTCTTCATGCTCTTATGAAATGTAAGTACTAGATTCAATGCCTGGGGGTTTCTGATAACAATTACAGATGGAGTGAACTTCAGACATTTGGAGCTTTCATTTATTCAGAGTCATGTGTGGCATCTTGAGATCTCAATATGTTCATGAAATCACAAACTGCATTGGAAATCTCATGAAATAAGTACAAAATATCACTCTTTATGGGTAGAATTATAAAGTAATAGGACTGCTTTTTGAACCAATATTGCAGAACTTATAAATGCAAGTCAAGTGTTGTCCCTTTAAAAACAATCATGTTGGAGGCTTTAACATTCATCCAGTTGTTGCTGCTAGAAACTGTGCCACATGGCCTTTACTGGAAAATGGAAATGCCATTTACCTTGAGGGTAAATATAAAATTTGAAAATGATTGAAGTTGTGCATCCCAAATTCTGGTAATATAGTAATTGAACTAAGGTATAGACTTTAGGACAAAATTCAATAGGACCATATATAAATGAAGTCTTACTAAGAAAATTTAAATATGAACTGTAATAAAAGCTAAGACCTGAATTCTTACTGAATGCCACTCCACTCAGTATTTGACACCCATGATTTCATGCATCACCAACCCTCATGGTGCAATTTGCATCATCACTGTGTAGTGTTTGGGAAACTGAAGCACAGAGAGGAAACTATAGTTCAAGATCACACAGCTAGTAAGCAGCAGAGCCACAGAGTCAAGTCTGGCAAGTCGGTCTCCAAAGCCCTTGCTTCTTAATCACCGTGCTATACTCATAAGACTGGCTCTTAAAAAAAAAAAGTCCTAGTCAAGTTCTGATCCAGTGCTACAGACTATTAGACTTGATATTTACTTATTATCAATGCTCCAC
This sequence comes from Glaucomys volans, assembly GCA_020662805.1. Taxonomy (NCBI): domain Eukaryota; kingdom Metazoa; phylum Chordata; class Mammalia; order Rodentia; family Sciuridae; genus Glaucomys; species Glaucomys volans. Next base: position 450,569 of record JAJEJO010000938.1, on the reverse strand, counting down.
CTTCATGCTGTGATAATTTTCAATTATTTCAAGGCTTGGAGCTGAATCTTTTTGGCTAGCTTGCAGGAGCATATCACATTAAATAATTGAGCCTCACTGAGAACCCAGCAATCCTGTTTCAGCATAGCCTCACAGCAGTGGTAAAGTTTATACCTTTATGCCTTCTTAATGTGGGGTTTCAAAAGTTTTCAAGATACTGTTGCGATGGGCTGACAGATATGGCTCCATAGAAATGTTATATGCCAGGCTATATGGGCAATGACTAAACAGACTCCATTTTGCTCTGAGACTCCATGTTATATAGGAAATGAGCTTCTCCCATGGGAACACCCCACCTCAGTACTTATCAACAATTGCTTAGCTTCTCCCATGTGAATACACCACCTCTATACCCATCATCAGTTACTTAGCATGATATGTTTAACAATACAAAATGGCAATTCTTATATGATGAAAAATTATTATCTTTTGATTCCTATGTTAGTATCCATTAGGAACCATTCTTTAGTTTGTACTAGGTAAGGGTCATTTTGACCCACTTTCCCCTCTGCTAATGATTTCATGATGTAAGTTTGTAATTTAGAATCATAGCAACAGACACTTATGATTGAAGTGATTTTTGGTATAAGAACCCCTGCAACCCTTTGGCCTGGGCTGTTCTCTCAATAGCCATTTTTGGGGCATTGTGTGAGACAGTCAGCTGGCCAGCTTAATAAAGACTCTCAAATTTGGACTTCTCAGTGGTGTTATTAAGTTGCGCCCCATAACACAGGTTTTGCAAATATCAGACTCTTGTAGGTACACAAATTTTCATCATGAGTATTTTCAATTACAACATTTATTTGAATATGGTAACTTGGGGATGTTTGGAAACACTCAAAAGAATGAGAGATCAGGGTGAGAGCAAGCATGCCTATTATGTCCCTCAGCTTTTTTGCCACATGGGGAGCAGAAAACATGATATGCCAGCAAGAGTACAGACTTCAAAATCAATCAGTCCTAGGTAGATATTTAGTCTTCCACTTACTGGGTATGTGACTTTAGGTAACTTAATGGACTTCTCTGAACCTTCGTTTCTTCATCTGTAAAATGGACTTCAATGCTGCTCACAGGGTGTGTCAGAATTAAGTAAAATACATTTAACTTAATATTGCATGGCACATCTGCAGTATTACACCTTCCATAAATGAGTTCTCTTTCTTTTTCCACCATATCCTTGGGTTTCCCCAACTGAAAACAAATTATCCTCCAAATCATTGACTCAGCCTTCTCAGAGCATTTAAGAGTGTAATTGTGATACTATAATTTAGAGGCACAGAAGGTTATTTTTACTGGTCTTGTTCATGATTCACCCCTGCTATTTTATTTGCCTAATGTTTAGTGGCTGCAGCAGGCACCAATTGGGCTCCAACTGATAGACAGCACGTGGGAGGAGGTGTGGGGTCCCACAAAGGGCTTGCAGCTGTTGAGAGAGCAATTGGATTAGGCAGCCAAGACCAGAAGCATCTGGTAAAACCGACATTTTTTCACAAAATTGACGTCTCTGTCATAAACGATAATTCCCAGCTTTATTTTTACTACATTTAGGAAATACTTTTGTTAGTGGGGGAATGAGAAAATTGGGGTAGTTCTCTGTTTGGTTATCCCTTTTTGCAGTGAAAGGGAGGGAGACCCTTTCTCTGGGCACCATAAAGGCAAAAAAGGCATGTGCCTTTGTCTGCAGAACAGGGAAGGCAAGACATGAGGGCAGACATGGGAATTTTTTTCCCTTTGTGGGTCCAAGGAAGCTTGAGAAGTTCGCTAGGGTGAATCTCAGGGGAAACTATAGAAACTTCACTAGTGAGAGGTGTGAATCAAAATTATCCATCAGAAACCATTGACCATCGAACATCATTAAATATGTGGATATCTCTGAATTTGTTTTCAAACTTTGCCCAATTCTCCTTTTCCTAAATATGCACAGAGTGCCATGTTAGTTAGCCTGAGGAGTGGTTCCAAGGGAAAGATGCAGAAGGAAATGGATCCACAACAAGCCTGAGTCATTCCATTTCTAATTATCTCTTGGGAAGCGGGAGTGTTCACAGGAACAATGTGGTGATTTTGTTGACCCCAAATAATGCTCAAGTTTGAAACCTAGGACAACCTGAAAGCAATTCTAGCATAGACTGGGCCTAGTTTTCTGGCCTAATGATGCTTCCCTAGCTTCCCTACCCAAGTATAACTCAAAGGTTGACCTGCCATTGCTCATAAAGATTACTCTCTAAACATTTACTGAATACCTACTGCTATTGCTATTAGAAATTAGAACAAACAAAAACCGTCCTCTGGATCTTAAATCCTGGTAAAGAGGAGGTGGGGAACAAGTTCAATAAATGAAATATCCACTATAGTAGATGGTGCTATACGCAGAAAAGGGGAATAGAGAGTGAAAGGAGTAGTTTCAACTTAAATCAGGAAGGTAAGCAATGGTCTCACTGAGAACAGATTTACTTCAGTGAGGAAAGTAGCCTGTAGCTAGCTGAGGGCCACACACTTCAGGGAGAGGCAGCTGGAGCTGCTGTGCAGGAGGCAGTAGAGGCACAAGAGAGAGGTCAGTGCAAAGTGATCAAAGGAGAGAATAATCCATGAGCTCAAGGGTAATAAAAGTAGGGACACAAGCTATGAGAGCCTTTTGGCTTTCACTCTGAGTGAAGTGAAAATGGAGTACTTACCATGGTCCATGCTTTGAATGGGGTGCTTTTTTTTCTTTTTACAAATATTCCCTCTAGTAGTACCCAACAGATACTATCAACTTCTTTATCAGACAAGGCAACCACAGTCAAAGCTCAAAATCTTAAATTTTCCCAGGATCACACAGCTAAGAAATGTAAGAACCAAGGAAGACTTAATGCTTGCCAGGGCTTTCACCTAAGCATCCTGCAGGACTGGCAACATTCAGAGTCCCTGGACAGAAGAGAACGGGACAAACTGAGGCTGCTTAAGAGCAGTACTTTTGCAAAACAGTGGCCATAAAGTGTTCCTATAAGTAATTAAATTTCTCTTAGATCACAAATGCCACCCACTTTGGAAAACTCTAAATTTATGGTTTCCAAGACAGGTATGTTTGCAAATCAGTTGGAGAACTTTCTAAAAACATTTCAGTGTCCCATCCAAGACTATGAATAAGGAAATTATGGATCCCAAATTTTTTGTTTCAGGTTTTTTTGTTTGTTTGTTTGTTTGGTACTGGGGATTGGACCCAGGAGCACTTAATCACTGAGATACATTCCCAACCTTTATTTATTTAGAGACAGGGCCTCAATGAGTTGCTTAGGGCCTTGCTAAATTGCTGAGGCTGGCTTTGAACTTGCGATCCTCCTGCCTCACCCTCCTGAGCTGGGATTACAGGCATGCACCACTGTGCCCAGATCCCAAATGTTTTTGATGATGCAACCCTTTTTTCTTGAAATACCTCATGGAGATAAGTGTTAGGAAGAGGACGTTCTGCAAGTAAAACCACAAATATAAATCTTCACCCAAGGTACAGAATTAGATGCCAACAAATTAAGAACTAAAGTAAATGCCTGAGTGTGGTTTAGCTGATTGTTCAGTTAATTGATTTATCTGTTAATTTATTTTTACATTTTTGGCTCATGGCTGTGGAGTATGCCATAAATGTACTCAGCTGATAGTTTTTGAAATAACCTTTTTTGTAGTCTCCTTACTACCTTTAATAAATGCAGCACTTGACCTGTTAAAAACAAAAATTCAAAGTCAAGGAAAATAATTGGTTTATACTACCAGAAAGTTTTCACTACCCTTTTTCAGGCTTATAATTTCACCATATTTATAACAGAGAAGTTATATAATTCTTTCTTAAGAAGTAATAGGATAGTCTCCCAAAGATTGACATGAACAGAAATTGTTTAAAAGAATCCAGATCAACATAATGTTTATTTAGATACATGTGTTGGTTTACAAAAAGTGTTTTGACAGTGATCATGAGATGGCTTTGATTTATAAATTACTGCAATGCTATCGAGCTGGGATCACTTGCTTTTGGCACCATATGAGCCGGAGATTCCCTGCCATTGCTGTTGAACTGAGGGAGGCAGAAATCTCCTCCTGAAAGAATCTAAAAAGTTGTATGCCCTGAAGGTGCCAAGACCCTCACACTCTTCCCACCACCCTTTCTGCTCTCAACGCCCAAGCACAAATGAACAATCTGTAACACAAACCGGTCCCACCAGTCACCACGGCACAGTTCTCTGGTTTGGTTTCCTTTGTTTCTTTGTTTTACAGGTTGGTAACTGTAAGAACATCTTCTACTTGAAACAGAGCAGAGCAAACATTACAGAATCCCTGCCGACTGAAGATCAGTGAAAGTTCATTTTAAAAATCACTTCCAGATAACTTCTCCCACTTGAATCCTTTTAAGTATCAGAATGTGTCTTACTCAGAAATGGCTGAAATGAAAGTGACTCTTGTCTGCTAGCTGAGGGAATTTTAGTTTATAGAAATGAAATGGTCATAAAACCCACATTCTGAAAAGCCTCTTTACTGACAGTTTTAAGTATGTAGGTGCTGATTGCTGCTTGAATTCTCAGTCCTCCTCCCATTGCAGTTAAGGAGAACAAGTGTCTAGTCCTGGCTAAGGGTGGAAAATTTCAATTGCCTAGGAAAATCCACCAGCACCTGTCCCTCTGCTGTGTCAATCACAGAGCAGATTCCACACGGAGATGATAGGGACCTGAGATTAAGATAACTGGATTCAAGGGTGATCAGATGGAGAACTTGCAATAGACTTTGTACAAATAAAAATAAAACCTTTGTTGTGTTAGGCTACTGAAATGTAGGTGCTCTTTGTTATTAGACCATAGTCTGACTAATGCAGTATATACTAGAGAAAAATGTCAAATAATGCCAGCATCATAGTAACTTCATTATAGAAGAGTTACCAACAGACATTCTGTATCATGGTTAAGCATTTACAATGATTTTTCCCCCTCATTGTTATTTCCAAATAGAGTTCCTTATACATATATTAGAGTTATAAAAATGTTAGATCCTCTGTTCTCTTATTCCTTGATTCCCCACACTACTACTAATTGATGCCATCTTTAAAATAAGCTCATATAGCCATCTCTTTCCACAGCAAATGCCTGGTTAACTACACAGTCTTTACAGCGGAGCAGAGCCAGACTTCAGCCACTTACTAGCTGTTTTATGCTTCAGTATCTTAGTGCAGAATGTCAAAGATCACCTTATGAGTCTTGAGTTTTGTGTTTGAGATAGACAAGACAAATCCACATGAAGCATTTAGCATAGCACAGTGTCTGAATAAATGTTTCAAGTGATTTAAAGAAGAAAACTCACATTTGCTAAATAGAGGTTACAACTTTGCATAAATTGTCTTACTTAAAACTCTCAGCAGCCCTGCAAGTTAGGTATCACACCCATAAGGACATAAAGACTCAAAGAGGTGAACAAATTTGCCCAAGTTCACAAAACAGTCAGTAAGATAGCTGTGAGGAGGCCAGACTTGCTGCTTCCATCTCCAACCCAACCTCTTTCCTCACCATTACACAGCACTCTATGAAGGAAGTTTTCTGGGCATATATTTTTTAAAAGTATTAAAAGGTAACAATTAAAAATTATTGTAAAAATTCACCCACAATGACTAACCAGTAAGCTATACATAGTATTATTATTATTAAGCCACATTTTAATTACATTAAAAATAAGTCAACTTTGCACAATCAAGTACCACTTACTGACATTTTTTCTTCCTTAATTTTTAGTTCCTTAATCCTGTGCCTCTTTGTTCAGAAACACGACTGGTTAGGTTAAAGCCACTTAGGAAAATTTGTTGATTTAGTGAAACTGATAGTTTTCTCTTTATGTAAATCACTTATGAAACACAATTAAAAAAATTTCTAGCCAACGTCTTTTGCTGAGAACTTTATGAGAAAGAAGTAAATGTATTGGCATTCTTTCCTTCTGCAGGTGTTATATTTCATTTCTCTAATTCCCTTGGGGGGGTCTTCCTGTTATCTAAAGAACCCCTTTAATAATGATTTATGAATTATTAAAGACCTCATCCCACAGGTCACCAGAAACCAAGTTCAAGAAAACTTTAAAAAAAAAGAAAAATCAATTGCTTATGGGAAGAATGTTACCTTGAAATTTGAATTTGTTTTTAAATGACCTCAAGCTCTACTTGTGCACTCATTATTAAAATGTAGTTGATCATAATGAATTATTCCTGAAATGGCAACACAAACAGTACCTCCATGTATGTATGAAAACTGCAAAGAAAGAACTGCTAATCATGATTTGAGGTAATTTTTTTTTAATGGCCAGTCCTGGCCATTTTTTATGACTCCCAAATGAATTTCAGTCTGAAAGGGTTTGGAAATCAAGGTGATAAACAATACATCTAATTGCTGCGTTAATATTTTACACACCCTTAAATTTTTGGTTTCATATCATTTACATTTAAAATAAAAATAAATAATTGACCTCAAGGCCACTGCCAGTGCCAATGCATCCGGCATGGAAAGGAAGGCTCCAGACCTGGGCAGTTGGTGGGCACCTTGCTCCACTTCTTCCCGAGACCTGCTCCATTCCTTGAACCAGAGAAATTAGAACTGTACCTTCTGCAACAAAGCACTACTTTGTTTCTGTTCATAAGTGGTACATATATTTTAGCTTTCAAAATAATCTCTTTTCTGGAACAAAAACAATCTTCCTTTTATATTTATGACCTCCTTTAAAGGGCTTGATTGTCAAACTAAAAGTTAGTTAATGTCTTGGCTTCAATAAAGCTTGATTAAATCTGAAAGATATAAGAGTTACAAAATCAGAAGAAATAGAAAAATAGCACTGGATTTTTAACCTAAATCTCAGCAAGTGTCTGGAAAGTAGGATTTTCTAGAAAGAATGAAATGGCAGCTATTCTTTATGCAATATATTTATAGTGTTTTGTAATTCCCTTGAACCAGCAGAAAAATAATATTTCTAAGTATGAAAAGAGGGTGAAAGGATATAGCATACAAACTTTGTTAATATTTTTAAAAATGCAAAGGATTATGTACTATAAAATAATTTGTTATGTAAACCACTTCGAACTTACCTTAAAAATGTAACATAAATGGTTATACCTGCCAAGTGAATGCTGAATTATCTTTGAAGTTAAAATCCAGAATTTAATTGAGAACTAAATGAAGATTTGAGACTTTTTTTTCTTTTTGGCTTAATGAACCTACTTCAAGTTTAGAAAAATGCATCAAATTAAAAACAACCCTCAATTTAGGCTGCAACACAAAAACACCCACAGACCTCAGGAAATCGCCAGGCTCATTCACCTTGACCTTTGGCCTCTCACACATTCTAACGTTCAGCTTTCTTCCCTCTGTCCATCTGCTTGAACCATTAGTGAAGTTCTTTTGCAACGACTTGCACAAGTAAGCCAGCTGTCATCGGAGCATATTTAAACTCTGCCTCTCAGTTTCCACTGAATCATGTGTTTGCCCACAGGTCTCATTAAATACAGGGAAGGGCAGTAGAGCAGTTTTAAAATGCTCTAGGGGAACAAACTGTCTATATAAAAGGGGGGTCCAGAAGCCCTTGGACTAATTTGCTTGCTTACATTTTTTTCTTTTCTATCTACCAAGAAGTTTCATATAGAGAACAAGATAAATGGAAAATATAGGCAATGTGAATCTATCGCATAAAGGACAATAATACATTCATAAAAGTAAAAAACTTTCCTTTAAAATCAGTTCCTTTAAAAATTAGTTCTAAAAAAATTGAAGCCACAAAAGATTGTTACACAAGCTCCCATTGCTTGGTTTGATTTAGGAAATAAATGAATCATTCATGACAATTTCCTGATCCTACTACCAAGAGCCTAGTAGTGGAGGCAATTCAAGAAAATGGTTAGATGCAGTCAGAGTTGTCGAACCTACTGCTTAGAGGTTAATTGAACTGTCTTTAGGAAAGCCCACGGAAGCAAATGAAAATGTGTTCACTTCCGTACCATGGAAAGGGTTGAAACATTGGACTTCTAAATGAACGGGATCTGAAATTTAAAGGTCCATTTTGAGGGGTAGGCCAGGAAGCAATTAGCACCAGGTAAACCAGGCAAATTAGAGTGGATATCAGGGCATTTGGGGGTTCCATTTTTCATACAACTATATAGATATTTTGGCTAGTCTCCTAAGTACCTTTCATTTTTCCTGCCATCAGCCCAAAATCAGACTGTAAAATCAATCACAATGAATATTAACCAGGGCACACTCTGCTAAAGCCAGCCCATCAACAGAATGTTCAGAAACACAAATCAATAGCAAGGCTAAGGGGTTTCACCAGAGCATCACTGGAATGGCCATGGTGTGTGCATCTAAACCAATATCTTCTACATCAAAGGCAATATTAGCAGACATTCCCCAAGTCTCTCTGAATGATTCACAGCGCTGATGGCTCAGAACTTTCAGGCTCTCTCTGCATTTTGGTTTCTCGCTCCTTCTCTTTGTAAGGCACACTTGTATACTTAAGGCACCTGGCACCTTTTCTATCCTGTCACCACTTACTATAAATTAACATGTCAGCGTCTTCATGGAGAAAGTTATTTCACATAGAATTCCTTTCTGTGCTATACACACACTTTAATTTGAACTCATTTTGTGGTTCTTTATGTTTCTACATTATTTTTTTCCTTGATTACTTAGAAGACAAATTCTCAATGGGAATATTGAAACATTTTTAAGATTGGTGGGCAAGGGGAATCTACCTCTTCCCCTTTTCTCACATTTAAACTGCCCATAAAAGCCGCACTTTCTCTGGACATGTGAAATAGCCCCAGAGAAAGGACATATCCTCTCCTCTTTCTGACCTTCTACTCCTGAGAGGATGAATATACAAACTGACAAATCTTACATCAAATATAAAAATAGAACTCTAGCCTGCACCTGCAGCAACCTGCCCAGCAAGCCTTATCTATAACAAGGAGCCACAAAGCCATTCTGCTGTAAGTCAGACCTGTGAGAAGTCAGACCGTTATCTCTAGGAAAAATCCAGGAAGCAAAACAAGCTGTGTAATAATTGGCCCAAAATAGCCAGTATTTGATTAATAACTGACAGCTTCCTTAATTTGGCCCCTACTTTCAACTTAGAAGCTACTAAAGAAAACCAAGTATGAACCCCTACCAATCATATAGGATGGCCTCTTTCAAGTTATCCCATGTATAGCTTCCCCCTGCTAACAGTTTCTAATCAGGGCACATTTAAAGCCTTCCTTTTTTCCCACTATGAAGCTTTCCCAGTCTGTCTGCCTTTGAGTCTCTGTAGAAATGCATGTAATGATCCTTTGCCATAGCGAGCTCTGAATAAATAGTCTTTGCTTATTCTCATTTGGTTGGTCTTTGCTTATCCCACACTTCTAAGGAGAAATGAATGAATCTGAGTGTCCAGTTTGTGTCTTGGCTAAAGCACATTTTTTTCAGCCTTTCTGGAAATAACTGAACTCATACAAAAATCAGCAAAATCTGTACTTACATGTCTTTCCTTCCTGCAATTGCTAAGTATATCCTCCATCTGCCAAATCTCCACAGGGGAGAAGGTTAGAGGTACCTCCTCTCTCAACCCATTGATGTGCCACATGGATTCCATTGGGTATAGGTTCAGGCACTAGCATTTTGGGCCAGATTGTCCAAGGGTAAATGAAAACCCTTTCACTTGATATAGACAGTCACAGCACCACAGACCTATCTGGCTTTAGATAGTGGCTTCAACAGCTGACTTTGGCTCCTGTGGGTAAAGATGGTTTATACTGTAGCCACAACTGTTATTGCAGGCTGATATTAGATTAGCAGAATTTGAATGCCAGAGGGGATGGGGAATCAAATACATAAATTCTATTATAATTTTATCATTCCAGTGTTTCACATTTGGAAGCTTTAAATAGTTTCTATCAAGTGTTTCATAAATAGGTGGCTCTTGGATTCATCCTGTTACTCACTGACTCCTTGGATACTCAGTACCGAGGTATTTAATATGTGAGGCTATTCATTTGCATAAGTACTAGTCTAAATCAAAAGGGACATCCGAGAGAAACTTTTTAACTCCCTTTCTCTCCACATATCCCATTAGAGTGAACCTGAAGAAGCATATTAGAAAATCAGTGACTGAAACCTAGAGGAAAAGAAGAGATTGGTGCATAGGCAGTATTTGCCCTATCCATGGTAATAAAGAAATAGAACTATTTTAGGAAATGGTTTAAACTTTTAAAGGCTTTGTAGGGGCCACTTGAAAGATGGGAAAAAGAACTCTACAGAGAAAAAAAAAAAAAACAGAATGTTTCTGCTGCCCTTCAAAGAACACACATTTCCAAACAACTTCAAATAAGGTGAAAAGCAAACATTTAGAAAAAGACAACATCACAGAGGCTTATTAATTCTTAATGTGCAACTGAGGACACAGTATTCAGAATTATCACTAATGGCTTTAGTGCAAGAATCTGATGGACAAAAATTAAGGGCACCCAGTGGAACATTCCTTGGAAAATATGATACTTGAGCTAAAGATTTTCCAGAGAAAAGTCCATGAAAGCAGCCAATAGAAGTAGAGAAAGCCCAGAGGATACTGCTTCAGGAGATCCTGCAGAGGATGGAAAGACAGAGCAAATGTCAGATGGAACATGGAAAGTCAGCACCTTCTTTGAAGCATGCTCAAAGAGATGCCTTTTATACCATGCTGACAAGAAAAATTGGCACCTGTGATCACTGAAAAGAAACTCCACTGTGTCAAAACTGGTATTCCAGGAACACTAAAAAATCAAATGGATTTAAGTATGTAAATGAGTACTAAGGGGAAGAAGGTAGCCTTGGAAGTTGAATACAGAGAATGTGACCATTTTGTAAGAATACAAGCTTGTCTCCAATGCCTCTTTTTGATATAAGATGCCACAAAACAGGAGGATTTGTTTTCCTACGTATTGAACAGAGTTACATTTAACTTATTGAAAATTTTCACAAATGGATTTTAATTTTAAAGTCAGAAAACTAAAAAACAAACAAACAAAAACAAAAACCTGAATATTTGATCTAAATAAGGCTGAAAGCATGATTTTCTTCTCTTTTCTCTTGCTTTTGTTTGGACAATGCTTTTGCTGTAAGAGTTACATTGTCTTCAAGCTGTGTTGTTATGGAGTTTGCTCTTGTACATGATCTCTTGGTGCTTTGGAACTTTGAAAAGTCAGAATTGGAGAATGACAGGATATATTCACCTTCAGAGACACTGAAGGACAGGTATCTATTATTCTACTGCCACCTATTCTAGTTCATGTCATAGGCACTAGAAGAATCCAGGATTTTGAATGAGACCCTTCTTCATTCATCCACACATTTGGCAAATAGTTATTGAATGCAAATGAGTAGCTTGGAATTGTTCTAAATTCTGGAAATGTAATGGTAAACAAAATGCAGTCCTTGGGGAATAGGCAGTAAATAATCACCTGATGAATACTCTTTCCAATAGAAATAGGAGTTCTAAAGGGAAAAAACATCTTTGGTGTGAAACTTTACCAAAAGAACCTACATCAGAGAAGGGTCTCTTAAGGAAATAGCATGAACTGCAATCTTTAGGAAGAGCAGAATTCACATTATGTGGGAAGAGAGAGAGAAATTTCAAGACAGAAACAGTCCTAGAGAGGGCTGAGATTCTGAGGATCTGATCAAGCCAGTGCTGGTGAAATGCAAAGAGAATGAGAGTGAGAGAGGAAACCAGACAGAGAAGTACTGGAGAAGCTGTGCAGAGCTATAGGGGCCAGGTTACAGATTTAAGTCCTTAGGAACATTAAGAAGCCATTGGTAGGTCTTAAGAAATGAGATGGCAGGGTCGAATTTGTTTGTGAAAAAGTTTATCCCCAAACCCAACAGGATGAAGAAGCAAGAAGAAATGAAGCTGGAGGATGAATCCAATGACTTGAAATAGAACAGAGGTGTAAAACGCTTGGAGTAGGGTATAAAATGGAGAAAAATTGATGAATACTAAAAAATTTTTAAAGTAATAGTTGGCAGGACTTGATTATAAACTAGAGGTGAGTGTGGAAGTGTGGTTTCTGAGTTAATTAAATGAATGGGCACCAGTATAATTCATTGAGACAGGCAGCACTGTACAGGGAGGGAGATTGGAGGGGAGACCATAAATTCAATCCTGACTTTGAGAAACCATTGCAACATCTAATGCCAAGTAGTCATAATATATGAATCAGGATCTCTGATGAAAGGTTTTTCCTTGAGAAATAAATGTGTAGCTTATGGTTGTATTATTATAAATCAGAAATCAAGCCATGGGCATAAATGATAATTGCCTAAGGAGCAACTAAGAGTGGGAGCAAGGGGCACTGAACTGAGGCTCATGGACCTCTACAGCAAATGTCCAGATGGGTAAAGTTGATCTTTCCTTCAAGGTGAAGGGTGACTGAGAAAGGGAAGGAAGAGGAAAATCAGAGGAACATAGGTCCTAAACCTCTTAAAAGACTGATTTCCATGATGTGAGGGTATTTCAAATAGAAAATTGACCCCCATTTCAGATGTTTCTGGTTGATTATGTGAGATTTAATGATATGAAAGTCAATAGTGATCAAATGGAGAGGTTTTAATTTAAGAAACATGCCAGATTGGAATTGGTGGAGAGGGGTAGATGACAAAGTTAAGCAATGAATTTAGAACACTTTTTAAAATAAATTTTACTCCAAAAGTAAAGAGACAGATAACTTTTTTATTGGAGTTTTATGGTTATACATAGTAGTTGGGTTCATTTCAACATATTTTTACAGGCATAGAAATTGATTTCAGTTCATGATTCCCCTTTTCTATCCCCTTTTTTCCTACTGTCTTCCTCCCTCCCCAACTTCTCCTTCCTCTAGTCTACTCAACTTCCTTTCACTCATTTATTAATTTGTATTTGATTGGTTCCTTACGTAATCTTATTCTTCCCTCCTGCTTTTCTTTATTTTACTCTAACTTCTGCATATAAGAGAAAACATTCAACCTTTGAGTTTCTGAGTTTGACTAATTTCACTTAGCATGATAATCTGCATTTCCATCCATTTACTGGCAAATGCCATAATTTCATACTTTTTAATGGTGAGTATAACTTCATAATATAGATAGATAGATAGATAGATAGATAGATAGATAGATAGATGATAGATAAATAGAACCGTCTAGTAATCATCTATTGATGGACAGCTGGGTTGATTCCATAATTTAGCAATTGTGCCACAATAAACATTGATATGAATACATTGCTGTAGTATGCTGATTTTAGATCTTTGGGGAAAATACCCAGGAGTGGGATAGCTGGGTCATATGGTGGTTCTATCCCTAGTTTTTTGAGGAATCTCCAAACTGCTTTTGAGAGTGCTTGTCCTAGTCTGAAGTCTCACCAACAGTGTACAAATGTTCCTTTCTCCCCACAACCTTGCCAGCATTTATTGTTGTTTTTATTCTTAACCATTGCCATTCTGACTGGAGTGAGATGAAATCTTAGTGCTGTTTTGATTTGCATTTTCCTGATTGCTAGAGATGTTGAACATATTTTTATATATTTATTGGCCTTTTGTATTTCTTTTATTGAGAAGTTTCTATTTAGTTCTTTTGCCCATTTATTGATTGCATTTGTCTTTTGGTGTTAAGTTTTTTGAGTTTTTGTGTTTTCTGGATATTTATCCCCTGTTAGAAGAGGAGCTAGCCAAGATATTCTCCCATTCTGTAGACTTTCTCATCATGCTCTTAATCATTTCCTTAGCTGTGCAGAAGATTTTTAGTTTAATGGCATCCCACTTATTGATTCTTGCATTTTGGGAGTCTTACTAAGGGGGTTTTTTCTTGCATTTTGGGAGTCTTACTAAGGAATTTAGTGCCAGCATCTAGATGATGAAGTGTTGACCCAATGTTTTCTTCTAGCAGTTGTGGGTTCCTAGTCCAATTCCTAAATCTTTGATCCAGTTTGATTTGAGTTTTGTGCAGGGTGAAAGGGTTCTAATTTCATTTTTCTACATATAGCCATCTATTTTCCAAGAACAATTTGTTAAAAGGCAATATTTTCTCCAAGATATATTGAACCTTGTCAAATACAAACCCTCTAGGATTGTGGGGTTTGTCTTTGTGTCTTCTATTCCATTGGTCTTCATATCTACTTTGGTGCCAATAGCATGCTGTTTTTGGTTACTCCAGCTCTGTAGTATAATTTCAGATCAGATTCTGTGATACTCCTGCTTTGCTTTTGTTCTTAGTATTGCTTTAACTACTCTGGGTCTCAGTCTTCCAAATGAATTTAGAATTGCTTTTTCTAATTCTGTGAAGAATGATACTGGTAGTTTGATGGGGATTACATTGAATATGTATATTGCTTTTGGTGGTATGACCATTTTGATAATATTAATTCTGCCTAACCAAGAACTTGGAACTTTCCATCTTCTAAGGTCTTCTTCAATTTCTTTCTTCAGTGTTTTATCATTTTCATTGTAGAGCTCTTTTACCTCTTTGATTAGATTAATTCCCAAGTATTTTATTTTGTGAATGAGATGGTTTTCCTGATTTATTCCTCAACTGAATCAATGTTAGAGTATAGGAAAGCAATTCATTTATCAGTATTGATCTTGTATCCTACTACTTCACTAAATTCATTTGATACAGATAATTTAGGAACTGGAGAGGGTGTGTGTGTGTGTTTCATGATTCCATCTATCCAGAATGAGAGCAAACTGTTGACTGTATATAAGGAAGCATAACTAGCAGTTTAAGGTGAGAAGTGATTCACTCTAAAGCATGAACTAAATGGGTAGATAGACAGATAATACAACAGAGAATGGTACAGACATGGCCACAGGCTTATCTGAAATTTAGGGCATCTCTTCACAGGACACTCCACGTGATAGCTTCTTTTTTATTTTCTGTGAAGAGACAAAGTTATCTGCAAAGAGAGGGAGGTGTGGTCTCATAGTGAGCAAAATATAAAACTGGAGAGGTAAAAATTTTCAAAATACAAAATAGGGAGAGTGGAGTTTTGGATGATGATTTACAATGAAGGTGATTTCATTTTAAAGGATTGTTTCATTGTGTTAACTAAGCTTGTTGAAAGTATCTCAAGAGCTTTGCTGTGTATTGTCACAACATAATTGGAATGGGGATATACCATAGAGGATGAATTTGGGGCCTAGTATGCAGGATTAACTTAAAAGTCTTTCTCTGATCCATCTCAAAGGCTTTGGGACAATAGATAAATTACTCATCTTATTGTTTTAGAATATAGGAGGAGCAGAGCAATATTCAGTGAGGAGAAACACATGTATGGGCCAGGAGTCACCTCATAAACTTCTGACCTTCTTTTAAATAGGACATGGCTTATCCTGAGCTTGGCTAGAGGAATTAAAAAAAAGGTTCAGGTAATGTCAAGAAACTGGAGAATTATTTATGATTTTCCTGTGTTTCTTCCTCAGTCAATAAAAACTATTTCATCCTATCTTTCAAGGCAGGAGAGACTTCGGAATGAAAGTTCCCTTTCTTCTTTCCACACTCATGGACAATCAAATCTGCCCAAAGAGATTTTGACCTGCTAAAGCTTCATGTCAATTGAGCCCCATGCAGTAGGCAGAATCCCAGCATTTAAAATAAAATGCATCCCTTTCTCTCTGTATCAGCTTCCCTGCCCACATGCAGGGAGACAAGTCAGGATGGCATTTCAACCAAATATGCTTTTGTCTTCAGTTCTGCAGTGGGATTATGGAAATCCCATTTTGGCTTCCTGGGTTCTACCAATGCTGGTATTGGAATGTTAGGCAGTTGCTTATATTCATATAATTGGTCATTTTCTTCCCATTTGTTTGTCTCTGTGAACTCCACTAATAAATTCTCCAAAATGATGATCTCTTATATTCTATACTAAAAAAATTCAATGAAATTTCTCAGAATAAAGATAAAGAGTATTAGAACTTAAAGGGGTATTATAAATCACCTATTCCAAATTCCTCATTTTATGAGGAAATTGAGCCCTGAGAAATTCTCTATCTTACCAAGGCACAGAGTTGGTAAATGGCAGATACAAACTTAGTAGTCCCTATATGAAGAGATTTTACTATTGGACAGAACTGAGTTTGAAACACATCTGTATCAGTTAGAAGCTGGAGAATCTTGGGCTAGTCATTTAACCTTTCTGATACTGATTTTTCATTGTCAATAAAATGGCAATTTAAAACCTACCTACTGTGAGCTGAATGTTTTGCCCTCCAAAATTTCGTATGTTGGAATCCAAACTTCCAATGTGATGGCAATTAGAGGTGATTAGGTTATGAGTACAGCCCTCATAAATGGGATGAGTGTTTTATAAAGATTCTTTACCCTTTCTACCATGGGATCACACAGTAGAAAGGCACCCCTGTGAACTAGCCCTTACCAGAAAATGAATCTGCAGGTGCCTTGATCTTGGACTTCCCAATATCCAGAACTGAGCAACAGATTTCTATTGTTTATAAGCCACCCAAGTTTATAATAACCTATTATAGAGCTCAAACAGAAACACTACCTCATAGGCCCATTTTGAAGAATAAATAAGATGATGTTTAAAGGTTTTAGATAATCTGTGGCACAAGTTAGTTGCTAATGCTGATAACAACAGCAGCAGCATCATCCCTATCTCCTGATTCTTATCACAAATCCTATTCCATGCCACCACGCTGATTCACATAAGATTCACCATTGTCACTACAATTTATAGAAAGAAGTCAGATGACACTGGCACAAGTAAAAGAAGGCAAAATTATTTTCAAACTCTTTGAATCTTGACATTTATTCCCACATATAGAAAATAAGAGGAAACTTAGATATAATACTGTACTATCTTTCCATAGGTAAGGAATATGAATCTGAAAGATTTGTTCCAAGTCAAAACTACAACTCCAAGTTTCTAAGATATATTTTTGGTTTTACTTTTCTTTTATGTAATACACATTTTATTTTGAAATAGTTTAAGATTTATAGAAAAATTGTAAAGATAATGCAAAGAGTATCCATATCCTACACACCCAGGTTCCCTGGTTACAAATTTCTTAGTATTTGTCATAATTATTGAACCAATATTGATTTATTATTACTAATGTCAATACTTCATTCATACCTTCTTAATGTTTACCTAATACCATGTTGCCTGTTCCAGAATTTCATCTAGAATACACTGCATTGGGTCATCCTGTCTCTTCTGGCTCCCCTTGGCTGTGATGGTTTTTCAGACTTTGCTTGATTTTTATAACCTTGACAGTTTTGAAGAACCCGGAGGAGTATAATGTAAAAAAAAAAAATTCTCTCCTCAGGATTTATTTGATGTTTTCCTCATAATTTCCCTAGGATTATGTTTGTGTGGAAGAAAGGTGAACAAGTATCATTCTGATCAACGGCATCCAGATGTGCAGCTGATGCTGACCTTGATCACCTGGCTGGTGCTGATTGTCAGGTTTCTTCACCATAAAGTCACTCACCCCACCCTGCCATCCTTTTAATATTTTCCTCTTTCGAGGAAGTCACTAAGTACAAGTCACACTTAAGGAGTGGGGCGTTTTGTTCCATGTCCTTGAGGGAGGAATATTGACATAAATTATTTAGAACAACTCAGAATTATTCTCCCCCATTTCATGTACTTATTCAATCATTTATTTGTATCACTATGGATGCATGGATATTTATTTTATGATTTGGTTATAATGCAAGACTACTTTATTAATTTTGTTGCTCAAATTGTTTCAGCTTTTGGTATTGGGAACATTTTCAGTTGGTTGCTGTGTCCCTTTAATAAACCCCCATCATTGTGTTTTTTTTTTTCTTTTCTGAGCACTCCATTACTTTATGGAACTCCAAAATATTCCAGGCTCATCTTGCAAGTTCCCAAGCTAAATTTTCTTCCCCCATTTCCATAACACTAATATTATACTTTGATATGTTACTATATCCCTGCAAATTTCAAACAAGTTACTAAAATAAGGTATTTATTCAGATTCTCCAGAAATTTTTAACTCCAACATCTGGTAACTAATAGAATAAATCAAAAACAGCAAAACAACAGCAACAACAAAAATCATGAACATACTCCAAAGATATGCCAGTAATTATGTAAAGCTTTGGAAGATGAAAGACAGTAGGAAGACCCTTTCTGAAAAACAGATTCTGGAACTCCTATTTGCTTTTGGTTGATGAGAGATCCTGACAGACCTTTTTGCTGAATCACTTAAAATTCAGGGTAAGTTTTAAAAACATCTTTTAAAATATATTTATAATCTGCCAAGGAGGTAAGACATTTTCAGACTCCAATAACTAATGGAAAGAAGGAATCCAGAGTGATTAGCCAAGAACTAAGAAGAAATTGCCTTCAGAAGACTGATTCCTGGCTTAACTGCAACTTTGATTTTCAAAGATTACCAAGCTATAGAAGACAGGAGAAAAAAACAAGGACCGGCCCACCCTATCTATAGTTGAAGCCCTAATGAGCTAAACCATCCACACTATGGTGAGTTATAGATAAACACATGCTTCTTTTTCTCAAGGAACAGCAAGGGCAATTGTCTCAGGCTGGGAGAAGAAGAAAAAAACACTCTTCAGAAAATTTGTTAACGAGCTTGCCTTACGTGGGCCATGGCCCAAATTCCCACTACCTTGAGGTATGAGGAACTTCTCATATCCAGAACTTAGTTCCAAGTGACTACAAGTTGGTAGTTGACTGACTGAACAGATGCAAATCATCTCTGGAAAAATCCACCTTCAAACCAGTCCTCAAAGAATTCATTCAGATGAAGATGTAAGGAATTAGAAATCATAATAAAATTTCCAAAAAAATACAAGGAAATAAGTCACCATGAACAGCTACCCCCTAAAAAATAAACCATCAATTGTTGTTATCATTGTGCAAATTATAAATTAAGTGTGTTATATATGATTTAAAATAAAGTGGGAAGTTTTAAAAATGAGAATGAGGGAAAAAAAACTTTTTAAATGACCAGACACTTATAAAGCTATAGAACTTCAAAAAATAAAAATATACTATTTTGAATTAAAAATTCAATGGAAAGGTTCAACAGAGCTTAAATAGAGTAAGAATTAATGAAAGGAAAAACAGATCTAAAAATGCCTGTAATCTAACACAGAATAATACAGTCAAAAATTATGAAAGAGAAGTGACAAGTCATAGAAGACAGAATGAAAAGTTCAGAGTGCCAAAAGGGGGAATGAGTCAGAACTGGGACAGACTACCTCTGAACAGACAATGATTAAGAATTTTTCACCAATTTTCTTATTCAACCTTCCTATACAGGAGGCCTAACTATCAATCAGAAAGAATATAAAGAAATCCAAACCTGAACATGTCATAATGAAAGTACACAATGCCTAAGGAAAAATGTGTAAAAATTGCCAGAGAGAAAAGACAGTTCACCTAAAATGAAATGACAATTAAACTCTGAAATGACTTTCCCAAAATAAAATGAAGGCAGAAGATTGTGGAATTGTACCTTCAATATACTAAGAAAAATAAGTACATAGAGTTGCACACTCAGCAATATGTATTTCAAGAGAACATAAAGACATTTTTCAAACAAATATAAATTGAGTTTGCCACCAATAGACACTCAACAGGAAATTCAAATTTCATTATATATATGTTACATATCATTATATATATACTATGTATAATATATAATACATGTACATACACATATATGTAAATAGTATTGTTGCTACTTAGAATGTCCTATATTTCATGTTTTACAGTTGATTTTTTTTACAATATAAGAAATACTATTCATTTGCATGTATTTTATGTCTGATAATTTTACTTACTACATACTGCTTGTAGGAGTTTTTCATTTACCTTTTGCTTTTGTAAACCATATAATCTATGATCTGAAATAAAGATCAAATCCCCTTTCCATTTATGTTATCTCATTTCATTTTTCATATTTTATTTCATTGTCAGATATTTAAGAAAATGCTAAGTAATAATAATTATCATGAACATCACATTCTTTGTACTAATAAGAATGTCTCTATTATTTTGATATTAAATATGGTAGCATTACCTGCTGGAATAAAGCAGATATTCTTCACCAAAGAAATATCTTCCATTTCCAATGGTTCTTGTTTGCTTGTTTGTTTTGTGCATTTAAATCAGGAATGGATATTAAAGGACATCAAGTGCCTGCAATCTTATCAGAATTTTGATGAATGTATTAATAATTTTTAATGTTAATTTTTGCGTTCCTAGGGAAAAACCAGATGGGTTGGGATAATATATAAATTTTAATAACATCTGCACCTTTCTTTAGCTAGGCATCTTTAAAAGAGAAATCAAAGCTGTATTTGTCAAATTCTGTTATCAGAATTTTCATAGCATTACAAAATTCATACATTAGAAAATTAATATATTTTGTATCTATTGTAACAAAATTAAACAAAATGAAAATTAGATTCTTCTGTAGTTTAACATACTACCAGTTGGATAAAACTGTGCCTTCTACTTTTCTAAAGTAGCTCTCTCTATAACAGAATTTTCTTTCATAGTTTGTAGTCAAATATTCAACTTCTTTTTTATTTTATTATAAATGTATATATTATAATTATGTATGATGACATACAAACTGATGTTATATGTATAAAATATGGAATAATTAAATCAAACAAACTAATATATCTATTACTCTGGAGTCTCCTCACATGTTCTGCATGGGCAAGGAAAAGGGATCCTGTTGGAGGGATGGGCTGGCTGTAAATTAATTGCTAAGAAACTTATTTAATAGAAAAAAACCACAGGAGACAATTATCTCTTCTGAATCAGGGGCATGACTGATCAAGCCATGCCAAGATCTGGCTCTAACAAGAAGGTGGAACCAGTAAGTACAGATCAAAGGGGGATCTTGAGAAACAGGATGGGGTGGAGTTAAGCAAGCCATTTTGCTCTAGCAGGTCATATGACACATCTACAACATGCAAATTCCCACAGTGAGCCACTCTGCAAGGAAACCACATACTTCAGGCCATCTAAAACAATCTCTTATGATTGCCAGTTCCTGAAAGCCAGATTTCCATGTCTGATGGCTCAACCAAGCCGGATTTTGCTAGTTATAGATGACTTCCTGCACATTACCTCAAATATTTACCTTTTTTTATGGTAAGAACATTTGAAATTCATTCTCTTAACAATTGTAAAATACATAATACATTATTATTAACTATAGTTACCATGTTGTATAATAAATGTCAAAAATTTATCCATCCCTGTCTAACTGAAACTGTACCATTTAACCAACATGCCCCCATTCCCACTACACCTGCCTTTGGTAATCACCATTCTGCTGTCTGCTTCATGAGTCAGAATGGTTCAGTTTCTACAAAGATTATGTGGTGTTTGTTCTTGCTGCCTGGATTACTTAACTTGACATGTCCTCCAGCTTCATCCATGCTGTTGTCAATGATGACTTTTTTTTTTCTTTTTTAAGGGTAAATAGTATTCAGATATACATAAAAGAATATATATATAATCACATCTACTCTATCCATTCATCTATTGAATCTATTATAATAATTTAGTTTTCAAGGCAATCATCTAATCTTCAAATCTTCAAATCTTCTAATCATCTAATCTTCAAAGATCTTCAAATTCCTAAGTAGACTAAGAAGGAATAGTATATTCTTATTTTGCAAATACTTATTTGCCTCCTATTTCTTGATACTATTTGTGGTATTTTTTTCCTATTTCTGATATGTTTGTCTGCTTTATTTTCAAACAATCTATTCCTGAGCTTTTTCAGCAACTAATTCACCTGGTAAACTTGTTTCTTTAAAATTTCCTACCCTACAATATATTTTCAGTGTCTTAATGTTTAACAGCTCTGGATTATAAATTTATTGCTCAACTTTTATAATTTATTATTAACCAAAAGTTACAGTTATTAGCAAACCAATCTACAACTGGCAATGATCCCTGGAACAATAAACCCAATTCTGTTTTAAAATAAGGTATTCATTAAAGTTATAACAACCCAGGGGTCAACAAAACCATTAGACTTCATTGATCAATATTTTGAATTATTGAAAAATAATTGGCTGGAAACACTGATATTAATGCAGGCAGTTTTAATTTAGGCAAATTTGGGTATAGAGATATACTTCAACTTTTTCTGGGGTTATGTCCTAATAAATCCATCTCAAGTTGAAAACCTTTTAAATATACATTTAATTTGCCTTGCCCACCAAACATCATAGACCAGTATCACAGAATACTACAGAGTATCAGTTGCTTCCCCTCATGATTCTACAATTCCACAGCCACTACCCAGCACCAAGAGTATTCCACTGCATATCACTAGCCTGAGAGAATAATTGTATACTGAACCATCTGTAATTCCTAAACAAACAAATATCTTTGCCAAGTAAACCAATTACATAATATGTCAGATTTGAACTCATTGTCCAGTCATATTTTTCTCAGAGAAGTCGCAGTGGCACAGAGCTAGCCATCACCCACGGCTACCACTAATAAGTGCTTGCTATGTGCCAGGCATTTCACCAAGCACTATTTCAGTGCAACAAAATCTCACTGAAGAAGGTACTAGAATTGTTATAAATGAAGAGACTGAGGTTTTTAATTAATTTTTCCAAGGTCAGAAAGTTCTAAGTAATAGAATTGGAATTTGAGCCCAAATTAATCTTTCAACAGTATATCCTGAAAACCTGCCATGTGCCAAGGCTTTGCTAAGTGTAGAGAATTCAGAGGTAAATAAGGCAGACAAGACCTCTATTTTCATGTATTTATTTATTCTGACAGAGGGAAGTAGACATTAACAAGTAACAGGTAAATATTTGTGTATATATGTGTATACATATGACTTCTATGACACATATGTAATTATTTCAGAAAAAGAGAGAGCTATGAATATCATCTATTTCAGAGTCCTGATATAGAACCAGACATTCATCTAAAAATGTAGGGAGTGAGCAGGGATTCACATTCCTGATTATACAAACTGCTTCTGAAGAGGTCGAAGGAATAGCAGCCACTGTGAACAGAGGTTTTATTGTTCAAAAAAAGACACCTAACTGAAAATATTTTAAGGTAGCAATATCAGTGTAAATCATATCCTAGAAATTGTTAGCCTAGCTGTTAAAGAAAAAAGAAAAGATACTAGGATGGCCCTAAAGCCAAGACCTTACATAGCTTAGCAAAACCTCTGTAGTCTGTTCTGCTCATTTGGTACTACTTTCCACTCCCCATCCCTACTCCCTGTCTGTGCACCCAATTCATCACTTCACAATTCTGCATCCAAGAGATGATGAACACAAAGATGGCTCTGGCAGGCTCTCCTGGCAAGGTAAAGGTGGAAAAATAATTTAGCCATTGATGTCAGAGGAATACAGGAGATGGGAATGACTCTAGTAAGGAGCAAAGGAACTTACAATTTCCATCTTAGCCTCATAATTTGGGGGTAAACTTCCTCTGTTCACAATGAAGTCTTCTTTCTTGCCAGTTATTGAACTCCTTCCCCCTGTCAATCAACTTCGCTTCAGTTGAATGCAAGCCATGTGGATTTCATCAGGGCCTCTATTATAAACAGTGTATCAAGGAAATTGTTCTGTTTGGATTTAAAATATACACAGTGGATGCTCTTGTAAAGAGTGACCCTACTATAGTATATAAGAAGGGGAACTTGTTTTATGTTCTCTAGCTCTTTTGTTGTTAAAAGTGACATGGTACAATTGCAGCAATAAACTTTACACTTAGCATGAGGACAATTTCTGACTCTGATGTTCCATTCCCAACACAGCACCAGAGGCCACCACCAGCACCACCCAGCAGGAAGAAGAGTGCTTGTTATCCCCTTGAGGTGGCTTAGTTTCTAGTCAGCTCTTTATTGAGTTTTACCATATTTGGACATGAGAGTTTTTTTTCTTGCTGTCTGGAATGCCAAGATGCCTTTATTCATCCTTTCAGCAGCATAAAACCCTGTGAACATATCCTAAGAGGCCTGTATGAGTCTGAATCATTCTGCAGAGACATCCATTTCTAATTTAAAGGAAATAAATTAGTGGTTTTGATAGATAAATCAGTGCTAACCAACAAATGTTAGCATAAATGTTCATACCTTCTGCTGTGCCCTTCTTTAAAGTTTTATTTATATTTTTCCATATTTGTTAAAATATTTAATCCAAGTTTTTTCTTATATGTGTTTATGTTTAATTTATTCATCTGTCTCATTTCCAAAACTGGTTTAGAGCAACTTAAAATAAAAAGAACATAAAACATTATGACATTGGCCTTGATAACCTTTTAGGGAAGTTTTATTCAATTCATAGCAATTAATTTCACAGAATGAGCAATTACTATTATCCCAGATTAGGTAATTTTCTTTTCTCTTTAAATCAATTTATTAACCTAATTTATTAAATGTATATTGCCCTAATAGCCTTCAAAAGTAAAATAAGTAATAAGAGATGATCAAATGAAAAGCCTCTTTCCTATGCCTGCCCAAGTTCACCTAGTTCCCTCTTCTACTCTCAAACCATTCTAACAAGAACCACTTGATTCTTGGGATTTTTCTTATGTATCCCTTAGTGAGTTTCCTTCTGCATAATAAATATTCATGTAAATCACATATATATGAATGTATATACATATATCTACACACATGCATATATAATATACACAAAACCTTTATTACACTGTGCACTCAGTTTAACATCTTGCTCTTTTTTCACATATATATTTTGGAGGTTCCCTCAGTACATAAGAGCAAGACATCATACATTTTTACAGTTGAGTAATATTCCATTATATAGATGTGCTCTAATTTATTTAACTACTCCCTTTTAAATGAACATTAGGTCATCAAACAATGCCCATAGCTTTATATTTTCATGTATTTTTTAAGTTATTCATGTTTAATTTTTGTAGCTATTACTGAATTACTTTCCATAAATGTTTATCAAGTGACACTCATACCAGCAGGTCATAACCTTTTTCCCACAAACTCTCCAATAACATAGCATTATCTTCTATTGGATTATTTGTCTAGGAGCTTCTAATATATTAAATAATCAAGGTTTCTTTCCCTCTGATAAGAATTGCGAGTATTTTTTTCCAATTTTGTTATTTATCTTTGTATTTTTCTTAAGTTATTGGTTTTTGCCATGTAAAAATCTCTTTCTTCCTTTGTACATGGTCTATTTAATTTCTCAATCTTTTCCTTATGGTTTCTAGATCTTAAGTCATAGTTATAATGGTCTTTCCTTCTTCAATATTACAAATGAATTTTGCCACATTTTCTTCTATTACATTCACAGTTTCAGTTTTACATTTAAATTGCCAATCTATTTTAAAGTTTATACAGGGTATGATGTGAGGTGAGAATTTAGTTTTAGTTTTTCAAATGCCTACCCTGATGTCCAAATATCATGTAGTGAAAATTCCATCTTTTCTTATTAACTTGAGGTGCAGCTTAGACTCTTTCATCTATTCCCTCGTCCATCTGCCTATTTACATGCCAATACCACAGTTAATCATGGAAGTGTAGTGTATTATATTATCTGAGAGGGATGGTCCGCTCTCACTGATCTTTTCTTTTCAAAATTTCCTAGCTTTTTTAATGTGTTTTTTTTTGTTTGTTTGTTTTCATTTGAATATTAGAATCACCTTCTCAAGTTTCAGGAACATATGAATCCTATAAATTAATTTGGAACATATTAACATCTACATGGTATGGAGGTTTTCTATCTAAGAACATGGTGTGACTTTGCATTTTTAAATATTCTCTTTTGTGTCTTTCAGAAGTACTTGAAGTTTTCTTCATATGTGGTTTACACATGTGTTAAAATCTTTATTCCAATTTTTTTCATAGTTGTTATGGAAAATGGGATCTTCTGTTTTAGTTTCTAAATTTATTGATCATCTATTATGTTAGCAATAGTGATAAACCCTATGCACAGCACAGAACAAAACAGAAAAGACCCTTTTCTCATGAAGCCTGTCTGTTATAGAACCATACATTAAGTAATCACTGCAACCACCATATAATTTCCATAGTAATAAAGCCCATAAGGGGAAGAACTGTGACTGAGTATCATAGAAACAGAATCCAGACTGTAACATCAGATGGGATATCCCTGAAGACATGTTACTTTAAGGTTGGAGAGGCATGGTCTAACCTGGGTAATTAGCAGAGGCTGAAAACTTCTTGTGATCCTTTTGTGCTCAGCATGGACACAATATACTGTGCACCTGAAATGTTGAGGTACTCAATGAAGAAAAATCCTCGTTCTGTTGCCAATATGCTTCAACATGCCAGTTTCCAGAAATGAGTCTCAAAGCAAAGTATCTCAACCCTTACTAGAGTTATCAGATAAAGTGTCCTTATATAAAAGTATAAAAGTATTTTTTCCTTACATAAAATTCAAATTGAACTGGGTTTCTTTTTTTTCTTTTTTTTTTTTTTTACTTTTTAAATCTGATAACCTTAAACTTCATAAGACAGGCAAAAATAAACAATAGCAAATTATTATACAATAAAAGCAAAGATATATCATGGAAGACAGTGAAAATATATAAATCTTAAGTTAAAAATAGAAAAATTAAGTTGTAGTATGCCTCTTTGCAAAATATTCCCTGATTCCTAAGTAGTACACATCAATCATTGTCCTGTATTGTTAGAGATACATATAAAGAGAATTTCAAAAATAAGTAACTTAAAAAAGGAATCTCTAAGGTTTTGTTTTGGGGTGGGTGTGGGTATGTAAGTGCCAAGATTGGAGCTAACTCTACCATAAGGAAAGTGAGAAAAAAATTAAAAATAAATAAGTAAAAACACAACAGATTTATACATTTGCTTAAAACAGGTTCTTCTGCATGAAAACATCACCAGTTGTGCCCAGGCTCATTAACAGGACAAAACAGAAAAGAGCCTTTTCTCATTAACAGGACAAAACAGAAAATATCCTTTTCTCATGGAGTCTATGGCTGTTACAGAACCATACATTAAATAATTACTGCAATCACCATATAATTTCCATAGTAGTAAAGCCCATAAGGGGAAGAATTGTGACTGAGTATCATAGAAACAGAATCTGGACTATAATGTCAGATGGGATATCCCTGAAGACATGTTACTTTAAGATTGGAGAGGCATGGTCCAACCTGTGTCCATAATCCACATCTTTCCATCTTCTCAGATTTTCTTTAATTTCTTTCTTTGGTGTTCCGTAGTTCTCATTGTAGAGGTATTTCACCTCTTGAGCAATAGTAACAAAAACAGCACGGTATTGGCACCAAAAAAGACAGGTAGATCAATGGTACAGAATAGAGGACACAGAGACAAACCCAAATAAGTACAGGTATCTCATACTTGACAAAGGAGCCAAAAACATACAACGGAGAAAAGATAGCCTCTTCAACAAATGATGCTGGGAAAACTGGAAATCCATATGCAGCAAAATGAAGCTCAACCCATATCTCTCACCCTGTACAAAACTCAACTCAAAATGGATCAAGGACCTAGGAGTTAGACCAGAGACCCTGCACCTAATAGAAGAGAAAATAGGTCCAAATCTTCATCATATTGGCCTAGGACCAGATTTCCTTAACAGGACTCCCAAAGCGCAAGAAATAAAAGCACAAATCAATGATTGGGATAGAGTCAAACTAAAAAGCTTTTTCTCAGCAAAGGAAACAATCAGCAATGTGAAGAGAGAGCCTTCAGAGTGGGAGAAAATCCTTGCTACACACACTTCAGATAGAGCACTAATCTCCAGAATCTACAAAGTACTCAAAAATCTTTACACCAAGAATACTAATAACCCAATCAATAAATGGGCCAAGGAAATGAACAGATACTTTACAGAGGAAGATCTACAAGCAATCAACAGGTTTATGAAAAAATGTTCAACATCCCTAGGTATAAGAGAAATGCAAATCAAAACCACCTTAAGATTTCATCTTACCCAATTGGAATGTCTTTTATTAAGAATACAGGCAACAACAGGTGTTGGCGAGGATGTGGGGAAAGGGTACACTCACACATTGCTGGTGGGATTGCAAGTAGGTGCAGCCACTCTGGAAACTTGTGGAGTGTGGAGATTCCTTAGAAAACTTGGAATGGATCCACCATTTGACCCAGCTATCCCACTTCTTGGCCTATACCCAAAGGACTTAAAATCAGATTACTACAGTGATGCAGCCACATCTATGTTCATAGCTGCTCAATTCACAATAGCTAGATTGTGGAATCAACCTAGATGCCCCTCAATAGAAGACTAGATAAAGAAACTGTGGTATATATATATAAATGGAATATTACTCAGCCATAAAGAAGAATAAAATTATGGCATTTGTAGGTAAATGGATGATGTTGGAGACTGTCATGCTAAGTGAGATCAGCCAATCCCCAAAATCCAAAGGCCAAATGATCTCTTTGATAAGTGAATGATGATGCATAGTGGGGGGTGGAAGGGAGACAAGAATGGAGGAAGGATAGATTGCATAGAGGGAAGTGAGGGGTGGGGTCAGGGTGGGGGGGTAAGAATAATAACAGAATGAGACAGACATCATTGCCCTGTGTACATGTATGAATGCACAGATGGTGTGACTCTACTTTGTGTACAACCAGAGAAACAACATCTGTATTCCATTTGTGTACAACGAATCAAAACAAATAAAAAAATTAAAATAAAATAAAATAAAATAAATCAAAAAAATTTTTAAAAATGAAGCAGTGTCTGTTGTCAGTGTTTACCAGACTCTTCTGCTGGTTGTCTCCTCTGGGCTATGTGGAATTTAAATTCTTTTTTATTGAAAATGACTTCCCCAGATGTTATTCCTTCAGAACCCTGAAGCTAGGTGCTCCTTTGATTTAGGAGGTTCAGGAAGTCAGTATTTTTGAAGCATATTCCAGTAAGGGGAATCCCTGTTCACCTCCTTTCATTAAGGAGAGCTGAAGTGCCCAGGCTAACCAGAGATGCTGGAGCCAAGGACTGGCTAAGAAGAGGCCTTTTTTTTGCCATCTCTGATGGGCAGTAGTTGTCTAAAGCATGTCACTGAGGAAGGTTCCAAAGCACACCCAAATTGTAGGAGAAAGTGCACCCACAGGGATCTGTCATGTCTACCGTGGGCACTGAGGGAAAGAAGCAAAATGTGAGCTAGTGGTCTGCTATTACTAGTCACAA
Source organism: Glaucomys volans (assembly GCA_020662805.1). Lineage (NCBI taxonomy): Eukaryota > Metazoa > Chordata > Mammalia > Rodentia > Sciuridae > Glaucomys > Glaucomys volans. The sequence goes on along the minus strand of JAJEJO010000938.1, from coordinate 421,338 downwards.
TTGCTCCACAAATTACCTTCTAAGAGAATACTTAAGAGCATCTAGAACTCTCCTGGTTCGGAAAAAAAAAAATGAGATTCCTGTATTCACGCAGATATAGAAAATAGTAAGGAGTTACATCCTATTGAGAAGGTATCTGTCTATCTTGGCACAAGGCCCTGACTTTGAAGGGAAAAACATTTTGATTTGACATTATCTAGAGAGAAATATTTGATGAAAGGAGAAAAAAAGTTCTCATTTTTAGATTCCTGGCACACAGGAAGAAAACTAATTTTAGTTGCTAAAATTAAAGAAACTTGCAGCGAGTCAAAACTTTCCAATCCTGTAGTACTTTTTTATAATTATGTGGAAAAATCCACAAAGAATAAAGCAAGGAATTCCCTAGTGTCCCACAGTGACTGCCTCTCTCTCTGGCCACCAATGGAAGAATTGTGCAAATGTTTGCTTACTGGCTTCTCACCTCTGTGGTGTTTCCATTTCCTCTTGGTGCTTTTCTTTTTTTTATTTTTAATAGAACCTACAGTACTTAATGAAAGAATGAATAAAAATGTTGGGATTTTTAAAAATTGACAAAGCTTAAAGAGTAATAATACTTCACCCATGGGTCACCAAAGCTTTTAAATTAGGAATTGGGCTTGTACCTTTAATGATTCTATTTAAATGCTGAACCATTACTTCAATACAAAGATGCTGCACAGATCCAGTTGGTATGGATCGAACTCCAACAACAACACCAAATTACCAGACACTTGGCCCAATGTTCCTACCACATGGCATCTGTGGCAAGAGGCAGTTCTCTTGGCTAGTCAGGATGACTGAAAAATCACCAAATCTTTTTCCACATGTTGTGCCAAACAGTGCACTCAGTGACTCCGAAATCCCGTCCACTATGACACAAACATACTGCATTGGGAAAGAAAAAAATGTAGCAATCATCTTTTCTCACTTTAATTTCTCATTTGTTCTTTGGCATTCTTTTAGCATTTCAACATGTTTGGGAGTGTGCAGCAGGGGAGGGAATGAAGAGGAAGAGGCAGAGACTTCCCCTAAATTCTGGAATCCCTCATGGTGAGTCAGTTACATGATGTCCAAAGTGGGTCCAACCCCTTTCATTAGGGTGTGGTAGGGCCAGGACTGGGTTTGAAGAACCTGGAAAGTGGTAATAGAAGACTCATTGTGACGGGCTGACAGATTTGGCTCCATAGAAATGTTACAGGCAAGACTATGTGGGCAATGACTAAACAGAGTCCATTTTGCTCTGAGACTCCATGTTATGTACGAAATGAGCTTCTCCCATGGGAACACCCCACCTCTGTACCCATCAACAGTTGCTTAGCTTCTCCCATGGGAACACCTTGCCTCTGTACACATCATTGGTTACTTAGTATGCTATGTTTAGCAATAGAAAATGACAATTCTTATGTAATGAAAAATTGTTCTCTTTTGATTCCTATTTCTCCTAAACAATGCACCATATGAATGGTGATGTCAATAATGAGTGTGTGGATGTTAGTAACCATTCTTTAGTTCATACCTAGGTAAGGGTCACTTTGACCCACTTCCCCCTCTGCTGATGATTTCATGATGTTAGTTTGTAATTTTGAATCATAGCAACAGACACTTATGATCGATGTGATTTTTGGTATAAAAATTCCTGCAACCCTATGGTTGGGGTTGTTCTCCCAATAGCCATTTTTTGGGGCATTGTGTGAGACAGTCAGCTGGCTGGCTTAATAGAGACTCTCAAATTTGGACTTCTCAATGGTGATCAGTCTGTTTTTAAGTTGTACCCCATAACACTCACTGCAGAGCAAAAGGGCTCTTCTGAGATCAGAGTAGGTTTGAGAGAGAAAGTCGGGGAACCATTCATTATATGGTTAGAGAAAGTATAAAAGAGACATACAGTCACAAATCCTGAAAGGCATTTTACCAGGGTGTTCCAAGAGAGTGGAGAAATGTCAGGTGCTTGGGTTTAGCAAATTACTTCTGAGGTTTTGCCATTATTTGGTAATTTGAAAGCACAACCTTCCAAATTTGTGAGCTAAAAAAAAAAGCATAAATCATAAATACTTGATACCTTTCCAAATTCTAGGTTTCTTAATCAAATGTGGGTCCTAGAGCCCAGTAGGGTCCAGTGCTACTTCAAATCAAAACAGGTAGGGAAGTTCTCCTAATATCTATCACACTTTCCACAGTCAAACCTCGCCTATGTGTGTTTGATTCACTAACCACACCCCAGACCTCCCTCATTTACCCCCAAACTAATCATAACCCTGAACTTAACCTCACACAGAGAGTAAGATTATGGGGAATTTTGAAGATTTGCCAGGAATTTTATTGAACCACTACTTTCAGGTTTCACTTGCAGATTAAGGAGTACCTTGTATAACTTCATTCCACAGCAAATCAGGTGGTGCAAGAAAATACCTGTCACGGTCTCTGGTCCACACAGATGCTAAATATAATTTTATAGAAGTAATTGCCGTAATACTGATTATTATGTAAGAATACCAGAGTAGATTAACAAGTCACTAGTACACTCAACTTTTTTGAGAATGAAGCGTTTTATTTTCTTAAGAGTCTGTCTTGTTCAACCTGCATGGCAGTTGGACCTATTTAATTCTAAGCAATCTCAGAAATCTAAATTCATGCCCATTGTATATAGGTAGCTGACTCTCTCTGTCTCCCTCTCTCCCTCCCTCTCTCCTGTTTCTTCTCCTTCCTCTCTTCCTTTCCCTCCCCTTCTCTTTCTCCTTTTTTAAAATCCAATTTCTCTCCACATAAGCAAAATATCCACTTGGCTCATATCTTTGTATCCAGTGTTCTGAAAGAAAGTAGTGCAACCTCCTGATATCTACATGGACTTTCAGAAAGACTTGCAAATGTCTGTATTATGCAGTGTACCCAACTCAGAACCAATTGCTTTGGTGAGGGATTATAGTCCTCTGATTTTCCTGCCTGCCCCAGAGCTAGAGGTGCCTATTAATTGACAGTGTCTAAAGTGGGAAGGGCAAATTCCCAAAAGGAAGAGGTGAAAAACAAAGAGAAAACTAAAAAAGTATAAAAGGACACTGTAAAGGCAGATTAGGACCTAAAGCTAAACAATTCTAAAATTAACTACTGCGTAATAACAAATCAAGTATATTTGAGATATATTTTATTGCTCTTTTTGTACCATTTTTACTACTTCTTTGCTAATGGTTATCCTAGTTCAATTCTCCAAGTAGTATCTGCTTGGGCTTCTTGTTGTTGTCTAGATATAAACACTTTTTTTTCCTGACATTTGTGGATTTACCAAACACACTTGGATTGAATATACATGTCTATTTTATTTTTCCTTATTATGAGTAATGAAGCAATATTCTGATCTCCTTGTGGGTCTTTAACATGAATAGCAGCTTCTGTCTAAGGGCCTTTGTTCTCTATCTGTGGAGTCCCAAGGTTGGTTAGAGATCAAGCCTCTTTGAACCTGAAACAATGTCCTTCCAAGAAACTGGTCCCAAACATGCCTGGTACCCTGTTTCTTTCACTCTGATTTAGGCAAGACTCTATACATGACCAGAAAAGGGATGGCACACAGGCTCTGCCCCTGACCAGTCAACCTACAGCAAGCCCACTGCAGGAGGAAGGGGAGCCTCCACATGGGGCTACAGGCCCCGGGAGCAGTGAGAAGGGAGTTGTAGCCAGGGCAGAAGCCCTGCCTTGCTGTGTCCCACTGTCATTCCCACTGTGTGTGCAGGGCCCAGCAGTAAGCTCAACTACCTGCAACCAGGACACAGCAACAAAGGTCCTTCTTCTGCAGACCAACAGCTTATCCTCTGGTGGCCACAGGCCTGCTGTACCCAGTAGCCCAAACTTCACCCCCACCACCCCCAAACACATATTCTCTAAGTGTTGGCTGTGGAAATAAATGCCACAATGGGAATGGTCACTTTGACCAACAATAGCACTGCCTGACCAGCTAAAGGGTATCTGAGGTAGTCCCCTCTACTGCCAGCATCATTCCCCCTCCTAAGAGCAGGTTGGTGGAGTGGCAGTCCCTGTTCACCTGTTGGAAATCAAAGGCCATGACTATGGCCACCCAGGCTCCAGTGAGGCAGTCTTTGTGTGTGCCCTGCTATGTAGCATGGTGGCAGGGTGATCAGTGGCCACAGAGAAGACCTGGAGCAGGACGCCAGCAGTAGCCCTCCCACTTGACTGCACAGAGCTGATCCTGCCTGCAGAGATGCCACTCCCAGCACCAGGTGGGATAGGACTGTACTCCACTCCGCCCCAGGCTTGGGGGCCATGGCACCACAGGTGGTAGTGAGTTCAAAGAGACAGAAAGGGGATCTTCATCCCCAGAAGCTGGCAACCTAGAGTCCCAAGAATGGCTCTGCGGAATGCCACTTTCCATGACTAGACGTTAGCATAAGTTCAGTCCTAAACTTTCCAGAGCCCTGAAGCCACTGGACATGCATATGGAGAAGCAGCACTAATTGGAATGGCAAAGAGAGGCAGTCATGGGCTGGAATCTGGACTGAGTGGCTGAGTGAGTGTGAGCCCAAGTGGGCCACAAGTGGGCGAGACAGCTGCCAGGTGTGCAGATCCTCAGGGCAGCCTGGGACAGGTTCCAGAACTGGGTGACCGTGCAGGCCTGTGGGTGGCTGGTGGTGTGCAGTTCCTGACTATGGTGACCTGAGGCTCAAACCTGCCCACCATAGGCCCTGCTTCCTCAACCAGTCTTGGGTGAGCCTGGTGAGCCTCCGCACTCTAGCAGCCTTTGCAGAGGCATTTCCCTCTGCTGAGATTGCTCTCCCCAATATCTGATATCTGCGTGGCTATCCCTCCCATCTTCTTTAGGTCTTTGCACATCCTAATCTAGCTAAAATGGTAACGGGTCTCATTCACTCCAGCCTACCCCCATGAAGTACTTCTGCCGTTTCCTTTTTTTTTCCCATAGGACTGAAGCCAAAGTTGAGGGCAGGCAGTTAGTGTAGAATAGGGAATCTGGTCAAACCAAGGAATGGAGGCCATCAGAGTCTGTGAGGTTAGAGACCACTCCTGGGAAATTGGAATGTCAGTATCTCCAGTGCCCTTTTGATCACCAAGGTTACCTAACTACCCCTATCCCCTAAAAAAAACTGCAGGCAGGGAATTGCTAATTAACATCCCCTGGGCCCTTACCTGCCTGAATCCTCCCTGCTGCCCTTCATCCTGCCATTTGCTTCTCACCTTTTTTGCCATGTTATGGCATCTCCTGGGCCTAGTCATGTAGGCAGGAAGGAGAGAGATAAGCGGGGAGAGAACAGGAGGACAAAAGAGACCCTAATCTATAAAAGATGTAGGGTGTGCTCACTTCTTGGGACTCTAGAACATCAGCCATGGCCCCCTTCTCCCTCCTGGAGAAGTCTGTATTATTACCTTTAATAAAACCTGCATAATATGCTTGCCTTGGCATGCTTCTCTGACATTATACTTCAACATCTGAGGAAGCAGAACTCATTACGGATAAATGGCAGTATCAGGGCTTATCACTTTTTAAGATATTAAAAATTTACCTATTTATTATTTTTCTTATACATTGTTCAATATCCCATTCAATGCAAGCTCCAAAGGATAGGAAGGATCTCTGTGGTATTCTAAGCACCAACAATGGCGCCTGGCTCATAGATTCCCAGTAAACACTGGAGAGATGAATGTGTTTCCACAAAACACCAGAAACATAACTGGGCTGCTATTGATGTTCTAGAAAATTTAACACAGTAAAAATTACAACTTATAGCTTTATATTAGATATATGTTCTAAAAATTCAGTATAGAAAAAAATCATTAAGAAATTCCTGAGCCTCAAGGAATTTCTTCTCTTAGTTTATAGCCCTTTTCATGGCTTTTTAAAAAGCCCTTTCTTTTTGTCTTCTTCATCACTTCAGAAGAACTCCTGGAAAGTTCCACATTCTCCTCTGTATTAGGCAGAACAAAACAGTCTTCTGTTTCCTTATCTTCTTGAGTATGATACGCCCAGAAGACCTCATGTTATCAACTACAAGAGCCCAGCAAGAAATGTCAAAATGTTTCCCAACAGAACTTTCCAGTTTTCAAATGATGCCATTCTTTCCTAAACTGTGAAGCAAACACTGAGGCTTTTGCTTGGTTCTTGCTCTAAGCAGGACTTTCTTCTGCTACACACATCAATATATGCAGAATGTCACCACCCAAATAGTGACCTCAATGTGGAAGGTAATGATGATTTTTGACTATTTATCTTATTTTCTATTTATTCCAAAATAAACATGGTACTTGTGTAAGAAGGAAGGAAATTCTAATGTATTTTTCTCCATAATATGAGTCTACATATATAGCAAGTAAGCAACTAGCTCTTGAGACATATTAGTGATAAAGTAAAGCATATGTGTGCTAAACCTAGGTAGGAAAGGATAGAAAGAAAGGGCCATTTCTAGTTAACATGAAGTAAAAAAATCTCCCTCCATAAGCAATTAAAAAACTGAACAAAAATATGAATTAGTGATTTTCAGATACTGACAGGCAGCATAGGACAGTCATCCTTGGGAAAAGGAAAATGTGAGGATAACAGGAGAACAGAAGAGAGTTTATTAGACTCTCCAGACTGTAGAACAAGGTGGGGGAACTCAGAATTCATCAGCTGCTTCTCTGAGTTGAAGATACAGAGAATTCGGAGACTGGGTCAACTATAATTTTGGTAGTAGAGAATTGAGAAGAGAGAGCTTAGTGGAGAAAAGAGAGCTGTAAGAAAAGAGAATTCAAAGAGCTAGAGATCTGCACAAAGTTAACTAGAATTTTCAGCTGAATGCTGGCCAGCACATCTGTAAGGAAACTGCCTGATGCTAAGGATAGAACCCCAGAAAAGGAAAAAGCAGGACAATACCCAGAGCTCACACAGGGTCAGGAAGGGTTTGTGTTTCACTAAACATAGAAAGAATCTTTATAATCTATAGGGAATCAGGCAGAGTACTCTAAAAGGCATGGACTCAATAGTGGGTAAAAATGAGCCTTAGACTAAATTTTTTCTTACTCACCTAACAAAGTTTAAACACACACCTTGAAGGGATAAATCTGTTCCCAAGTAACTTAACTGCACCCAAAAACAAAGCTCAAGGATATGTTTTAAAATAGAAAAACATCTAGTATCCAACAAAGTAGCATTCTCAAAATTTGGCATGCAGCAAAAAACTACCACAAAAGCAAGGAAGCAAAATAATGTGACTGATAAAGAAATATCAACTACTAGAAATAGACTCACAAATTACATAAATGACAGAATTAGTAGGCAAGAACATTAAAATAGCTTTTAATATGTTGAGGAAAATATAAACTATAATAAGGAGAAATTAGAAGATAAAAATAAGTAAGCCAAAATTGAACTCCTAGAATCAAAAACAATGATTACCAGGTGAAATTTTCAGCAGATTAGACACAATAGAAGAAAAAGTTGGTAAACTTGAAGATAGAGAAATAGAAACTATCAAAAAAAATAAATAAAAACTGAGAATAGGAAAGTAAAAAGAACATCAATAAACTGTGGGGAAGCAACTTCAACTGTGGGACAACCCAAAAAACATGTAATGGTAGTCCTCAAAGAAGAACAGAGACAGAAGACAGAAATATTTGCAAAGACAATGACTGAAACATTTCCAAATTTTTAAAATCTACATACACATATCCAAAAAGTTCAGTGAACCCAACATAAAAACAATGAAGAAAATCATAGCAAACCAAATAGTCTAATTGCTTAACCAATAATAATAGCAACAATAATAAAACTTAAACATAGCCAGAGAAAAAGACAGGTTCTATACAAAGGAACATGGATGACAATCAACTTCTTATTAGAACCAATACAAGCCAGAATTTTAAAAAATAATGTCAACCTAAAATTATATACACAGCAAAAATATTCTTCAGAAATAAAGGTAAGATAAAAACTTTTTGCTGTCGCACAAAAGTTGTTAAAATTCCCCCATGAGACTACACACATACACACACACACACACACCACATGATTAAAACAAATCCTTCATGCACAAGAACATTTATACCACATGGAAACCTGGGTTGACACAAAGGAGTGAAGAACATTGGGAGTCGTAAGCACATGATAAATGTTTTTTATTATTTAAAAATTTCTTTAAAAGAAATTTTGAGGACTGGAGAAGCTGTGGACCAGCCAGATATCTCTATTTATGTAGCCTCAGGGCCACTTACCACTAAGCACAGGCAAGTTTGGGCTTTCTTATGACAAGGAAGTGAACTCACGGCAACTAGAACACCTCTCTGTTGGCTCAGGACTCTAATTTAAATTTTACATCAAGCAAAGCAGAAGCTGTATGGGTTCTTTAAAAATAATTGTAGTAGAGATATCCAAGACGGGAGACTAGAGGGAGGCTACACTCCTTGTCGCTCCGTAACTCAGGATTCAAGCAGAGGAAAATCCATTTCTTCGTGAAGGCAGTCTTTGCTCCTCATCCATCCCCTGCTGTTTACACCATACATCTACCTCAATCACCTACAGTCTGCCAGTGTATGGACTACATTTGAGTGCAGATTGCTCACTGACTGCTGCCTATCATCCACCATTTTCCTGTTTCCCTGCCTCTGGCCTGCCCATCGCCTGCCTTTCACCTACCCATCACCCACCAACCAAGGTTCACCTGCCAACCATCTGCCAGTAACCTGCAGAGCCCACAGATCGTCAGTGGATTGCCAGCTGCCTGCTGTTGACTGGAAGTCCACCATCACAGTACCCACAGCTTTGGTTACATGTGGCTGCTGCCATTTTGTGGAAACAGCCAGGAACTGCAGGACCCCACACCCAAGTGACCACCCCCCACCTCCAGGGGCTCCAGCCTGACTGACCGCACCCTGCACAGACTTAGCTGCACATGCCCTATGCTGCATCTCCCCATTTGCCAACATGTTTGGAAGCCAGTGCAGCCATCTTGGATTATCCGCAAAGTGGAAACTGTCATTAGGTGGGCCAAATCCCATCCTCAGATGCCTGCTGGAGACTGCAAGCTCATTGTCAGGTATCTCTCATGCCTCAGGCTACTGAAGACTGGAAGGCTTGAATAGTATATGACTGTTATAGTGTAGATTTTTTTTTCTCCTTTGTGAAAAATTTTAAACTTTTATTTCTTTATTTTTCTTGCTATTTTCTTTTTGTTTACCTGTTTCCTCAAAGTCTCTTTCTCCCTTTTCTCATGCTAACAACCAACTTCTTTTGACAACACTTTCACTCTTCCTATGATCCAGAACTTCTTATACCATTAACAGTTGCATCCTACACCCCTCCCCATCCTCTTTGTTGTCCATTAGAAACTGCAGTCCTCATTGCAAATCTGCTTGTTAGACTATAGATAATAATTGAACTCATACTCTCTGCTTATTATGACAATATTGTTAACATCTTCATAGGGGGAATTTGGTTCACAGCTGCATATTGTCTGTACTGGGTGTTGCTAATATTGCTCTCCCCCCTTAAAGAAGAGGTTTTGGAAAACTACAGGGTCACTATAAAACTATAGGGCAGAAACTGCAATACCTCAGATCTGCATTGCTAGAGGGGAAGATACATAAACAACATGAAAAAACAAGGGAAGAAAGTGTTCCAAACAAACCAAGATTCTATACTAATAGAATCCAATGACAGCATGGTAGAAGAAATGTCAGAAAGAAGTTCCAAATAAACATGATTAAAAGGATTTGCAAAGTGAAGGGTGGATAAGAGAGCAAATGCAGGCAATGATTGATCACTCCAATAAGCAGTTGAAAGAGCAACTACAGGAAGCAAAAGATTACCTCAACAAAGAGATAGAGATTCTGAAAAAGAATCAAACAGAAATCCTTGAGATGAAGGAAACAATAAACCAAATAAACTCAATGGAAAGCATCACCAACAGACTAGATCACTTGGAAGACAGAACCTCAGACAATGAAGACAAAATATTGAATCTTGAAAATAAAGTTGCGCAAACAAAGATGATAAGAAATTCTGATCAGAACCTCCAAGAACTATGGGATATCATGAAAAGACCAAATTTAAGAATTATTGGGATTGAGGAAGGCACAAAGATACAAACCAAAGGAATGAACAACCTATTTAATGAAATAATATCAGAAAATTTTCCAAATCTGAAGAGTGAAATGGAAATTCAACTACAAGAGGCTTACAGAACACCAAATGCACAAAATTACAGCAGATTCACACCAAGACATATTATAATGAAAATGCCTAATGTACAAAATAAAGATAGAATTTTAAAGGCTACAAGAGAAAAACATCATATTACAAATAGAGGGAAACCAATATGGATATCAGCAGATTTCTCAGCCCAGACCCTAAAAAGCTAGAAGAGCCTGGAACAATATATTTCCAGCTCTGAAAGAACATGGTTGCCATCCAAGAATCCTATATCCATCACAGCTAACCTTCAGATATGAAGACAAAACAAAATCCTTCCATGACAAACAAAAGTTAAAGGAATTTACACATAGAAAGCCTGCACTGCAGAATATTCTCAGCAAGATATTCCATGAGGAAAAGCAAAAAACAACAATGTAAGTCAGCAAGGGGAGGAACTACCCTAAAGGAAAAGCCAATCAAAGGAGAAACCCTGTCAAGATAAAAACCAAAACTAAGCCAACATGACTGGGAATACAAATCATATCTCAATAACAACCCAGAATGTTAATGGACTAAATTCATCAATCAAAAGACATAGACTGGCAGATTGGATTAAAAAGAAAGACCCAACAATATGCTGCCTTCAAGAGACTCATCTCATAGATAAGGACATCCACAGATTAAAGGTGAAAGGATGGGAAAAAAACCTACCATGCACATGGACTCAGTAAAAAAATGGGGCTTTCCATCTCTATATCAGATAAAGTGGACTTCAAGCCAAAGTCAGTCAGAAGGGATAAAGAAGGTCACTTCATGCTGCTTAAGGGAAACATAAATCAAGAAGACATAATGATCATAAATATATATGCCCCAAACAATGGCGCATCCGTGTACATCAAACAAATCCTTCTCAATTACAAGAATCAAATAGACCACAACACAATAATTCTGGGTGACTTTAACACACCACTGTCACCACTGGAGAGATCTACCAAACAAAAACTAAACAAAGAAACCATAGAACTCAATAACACAATCAATAACTTAGACTTAACAGATATATATAGAATATTCCATCCATCAATGAGCGAATACACTTTCTTCTCAGCAGCACACGGCTCCTTCTCTAAAATAGACCATATGTTATGCCACAAAGCAGCCCTTAGTAAATGCAAAAAAGTAGAGATACTACCTTGTATTCTATCAGATCATAATGGAATGAAATTAGAAATCAATGACAAAAGAAAAAACAGAAACTACTCCAACACCTTGAGATTAAATAATATGGTATTGAATGAAGTATGGATAACAGAAAACATCAGGGAGGAGATAAAAAAGTTCTTAGAGGTAAATGAGAATGATGATACGACATATCAAAATCTCTGGGACACTATGAAAGCAGTATTAAGAGGAAAATTCATTGGTTGTGTGCACTCAAGAAAAGAATAAAAAGTCAACAACTCAATGACCTAACCTTACATCTCAAAGCCCTAGAAAAAGAACAGAATAACACCAAAAGTAGTAGAAGACAGGAAATAGTTAAAATCAGAGTTGAAATCAATGAAATTGAAACAAGAGAAACAATTCAAAAAATTGACAAAAGAAATTTTGAAAAAAACAACAATGGAGTGAGGTTTACAACACATAGAAGTAAAATATATGGCAATATTACAAAGGCTGGGGACAATGTAAATATGTGATTATGCTATATTCTTTTACTATATCTAAAGTGATAAAGCTTTACTTGAAGATACTCTGCTACAAAAGTTAAAAAGCAAGCTGTACACAAGTAGAAACTGATGAAGGACATATCAACATTAAAAAGAACTTTCATCACATAATTACACAAACAACCCAATAAAAATAGGCAACGTAAATACACAGTTCACCAAAACACACATTACAAGATACTCATTAGTGATTATGGAAGTAAAAATTAAAACCATAATAAGATATCATTACATACAAAGTAGAAAGATAAAATTAAGAACACTGGCTATACAACTGTTGTCAAGACACATAGCCAGTAGTCATTGGTACTCTCATATATTGCTGCTGAGAATACCACATGGTATGACCACTTTGGAAAACAATTGCCAGTTTATTAAAAATATTAAACATTTACCTGTTATGTAATCCAGCCTTTTCTTTTTTTGTTTTTTGTTTGTTTGTTTGTTTTCTGTGCATTTTTTTATTGGTTCTTTCTAATTATACATGACAGTAGAACCCATTTTGATATAATTATACAGCTGGGAATACTTCTTTTTTTTCACAATGTAGATTCACACAATTCATATAATCTTACATATACATAGGGTAATACTGTCCAACTCAGTCTGCTATCTTTCCTTCCCCAAACCCCTCCAGTCCCATTTTCCTCTACACCATCCATACTTCCTCCATTCTTTTCTTGTCCCTCCCCATGACCCCTCCTGCCATCCCCCCCTCATTAAGTATCAGCATCCTGTGATCAGAGAAAACATTTGGCCTTTGGATTTGGGGGCTTGGCTTATTTCACTTAGCATGATATTCTCCAACTCCACCCATTTACCAGCAAATGCCATAATTTTATTCTTCTTTATGGCTGAATAATATTCCATTGTGTATATATACCACAGTTTCTTTATTAATTCTTCAGTTGAAGGGCATCTATGTTGGTTCCACAATCTAGTTATTGTGAATTGAGCAGCTATGAACATAGATGTGGCTGCATCCCTGTACTTTACTGATTTTAAGACCTTTGGGTATCAACCGAGGAGTGGGATAGCTGGGTCAAATGGTGGGTCCATTCCAAGGTTTTGAGGAATCTCCATACTGCTTTCTAGAGTCGCTGCACCAATTTGCAACTCCACCAGGAATATATGAGTGCCTTTTTCCCCACATCCACACCAACACTTGTTATGGCTTGCATTCCTGATAATAGCCATTCTAATTGGGAAAAAAATCTTTTCCACACTCTTTAGACAGAGCACTGATCTCCAAAATTTATAAAGAGCTTTAAAAACTTTACACCAAAAATACAAAGAATCCAATCAATAAATGGGCTAAGGACTGGGCAGACACTTCACAGCCTTTTTATTTCTAGATATTTACCCAAAAGAAATGAAGGACTTTTTCCCCAAAAGGCCAGAAGGAGTTATACATGAGTGTTCACAGAAGCTTTTCTCCCTGTAGCCCATAACTGGAAGTGATGCAATGACCATCAATGAATGAATAAACAAATTTTGGTCTTTTTATGTCATGGTATGATACTCAACAATAAATAGTAATCCACAATTAATATTCGCAACAACATGGATGAATCTCAGAAAAATTATGTTGATTAAAAAAGCCAGACCAAAAAACAAAGAGTACTTTGGGTATGTTTCCATTTATAAAAATAATTATGGAAAATGCAAACCATCTATAATTACAGAAAGCAGATCCTTGGCAGTCTGAGAATGAGACTTGAGGAGGCAAGAAAGATCGATTACAAAAGGGAATAAAAAAAACTTTGGGGGATGCTGGATATGTTCATTATCTTGATTATGGTTATGGTTACATATATATGTCAAAACTCATCAAATTGTACACTTTAAATATGTGGAATTTACTTTAGGTCAATTATACCTCAATGAAGCTGATACTTTCAAACTTAATTCTTGAGAATAAAAACATGATATACCAAATGTTAATGATCACTAAGCATCCTTTAATAAGCCATTAGTGACCTCATTCTGCCAGAGACAAACAGATAAAAGCTGTGGCTACTCAGCAAGTATGAGTGAGCTTTACTTTCTGGCTTTGCATACTTTTCCCTACATCTTTCCGATAGAACAGGTGTTTTTGGCTCTGTCTGCTGAGACCCCTTCTCACCCTTAAGTCTGGATCGTATAACCACACAGACAGCAGAAAAGTTAGATGTGGCAGAAAGACAGAAGACACATATCTCAGGATCAGGTCAGAGCTCCTAAGCCTATCTGCCTGCTATCCTAAGTGTGTCCATCCACACCCTGTCTTTCTATTGGTTTCTTGCTTTATGCTTTAAATTGATTTGATATACTCTGCAATGCATGCATCTTCATTTGCTTGTGAGTCTTTCTGTGTCTGGTCTGTGAGACCACTAAAACAAGCTCTGGGGTTCTGACAGGGTGAGCATCCCTGGGAGAGTGGGCTTCCCACCTCTGTATTAATCATTTGTCCTCTGGAAAAATGGATATTAAAATATGTTTTGCACAAGTAGTCAATCTCTCTCCAAAAATATTCTACCTGCTTTGTAGATAAATTGCTCGCTGGGAAGAATTTTTGTGTGTGAACTAGTTCTTCATGCACTGTACTTGAATCACTTACCTTTGAAAACAGAGAATGCTGGTTTCAGATCTCACCAATAATCTTGTTCTGATTACTAAAGATTTCTGAAACTCAGTATTCATGACATAGTTTGGATCTGGGATGTTTTCCAAAGGCCCATGTTTCCAAGGCTGGATCCCAGCCAGTAGCACTACAGGAAGGTGGTGGAGGCCTTAGGTAGTGGGGTCCAGGGGGAGGAGTACAGGTCATTGGGAGGCATGCCTTTGGAGAAGACTGCCGGCCACCAGTTTCTTCCTCTTTTTCACTTTCTGGTCATCATGAGGTAAGTGGCTGCGCTCCACTGCCTGCTCCTTGCCTTGCCACCAGCCCAATACAACAGGGCCAATCCATCATGAACTGGAAAACTCCAAAACTGTGAGCCAAAATAACCCTTGCACACGGAATCTCACGCCAGAGATTTTATTAGGAGGGAGGGAGGGAGTGTCCACTCCCAGGGCTGAAAGGAAGAAGAGAAGGGAAGGAGATGGGAAGGAAGCCTCTTTTGAATGGTTTCCTTTTCACAGGCTGAAGACGTTCTAGCCAACGGTTGCCAAGGATGTTTGCAGACAGAGGACCAATGGCTGCTGAGGATATTGGGGGGCGACAAGCTGGGAGGGGGAGGGAGAGCTGCAGCAAAATGGGTGTGTGGTAAATAATTGTGGCTTCATCTTACAGACAGAACCAGGAAAGTCATGTGAAGGAAGCCCATTCTGAATGCTCAGGGGTATTTAATAGAAAGATCAAAAACACAAATTTTTTGTCAGCATGCTGATTTTTTTTATTTACTGTGGTTGGTTCCTGTATTACTTTTAATACAAATAACAATATTATTAGGCCTTTGCTTTGAGGTTAATTTGCACTGAGACTTTAGGCTTATGTTTTAGCATATTTTATTTTAAAGCTTAATTTGTGAGTGTTTTAGGAATTTTTAAAGCTTAAACTTGTTTTTTTTTTGTTGTTTTTGTTTTTGTTTTTGTTTTTTTGGTAGATGGACACACTACCTTTACATTATTTATTTATTTATTTTTATGTGGTGCTGAGGATTGAACCCAGGGCCTCATATGCTAGGCAGGTGCTCTACCACTGAGCCACAGCCCCAGCCCTAAAGCTTGAACTTTTAAAGGTGTCCTTACACATAATGTTAATAAATGGAGTAATTTCCCCAAAATATCATTAATCTCTTTGGAAAGACCTGGAAGAAAAGTATATCTTTGTAACAGGCCTGACGAAATTTTTTTTTTATATATATTTGGTTTTATATATTTGGGAGGACTGGTAGCACTTTCTACACTATTTCATTTCCTGTTAAGGGTGTAATTCTGAGTGACTTTCCCTGGCTTTTCCACACATCTCCTCGGATGGCTTTCATTTCACATTTTCCTGGGTGACTTCCTTCTGTTGGGAGCCATGTCCTCAAAATTCTGATTAGCCAAACCATGCCTTACTTAAATAGCCTTCTCTTTAGGAAAATGCAAACTTTTTCAAATGTCAAGCAAATTTAAATTCAAGACTCCAAACTCTATTGCATTTTTTTTTTCATTTTAAAATATAAAAATGATGTTCCTTTTCTATGAATGAAAAAAAAAGTTATTGAATAAGTAAGAAACAAGTGAAAAGCAAGACAAATACAGCTATGTTTAGAAAATAAACAAAACATTTGTTTGTAACCAACAGAAATATCATCTGTACTTGTGTTTACAGGTAGAATTTCATTTTCTTAACATTGTTCTGTTTTCCAAATTGGTTTTAATATTTTACATTAAAAATGTTATGTAGAATACCCATGATATTTTCAAATGAACACTGAGTTAACTTTTAAACTTCTTTTCACTTTTTGCTATACTATCTTGTTAGTAAATTAGATGCAGTAAAACATATCGATTTATGAGTGTGACATTTCCTGGGAAGTTCTGTAAGGCGTTTTATTCTCAACTTAGCTAAGATTTTAAACATAAAAAGCTTATTTTGCCTTAATAGGAATACTTACTTCTTGACATCATTGAGCACAGAAAGAACTTGCTAGCAAGAAGCTGTGCAGTGGCTGCTCTGGAGCAGACTGGACATCTCAAGCGCTGTCATCTTCTAACAGGACCCATGATCTCCCACACAGGCCAGCTGGGGGGTTGCTACAGGTCCGGCCCAGGGCCTCCTGGCCCCTCCTGTTATGATTGGAAATATCTGAAACAGGTCGGGCATTTTTCCAATTTCCCTCAGTGGTGTGCTCTTTTAAGAGGGATACAATATCTATCAGGAAACAAGAACCATGACTGCTGCATCCCCAATGACCAAAATTGGTCCTGACATTGCCAGATACTCTCTAATAGGTGTTAAGTGAATGAATCAATAAATGATATCTAAGAAATATGTAGTACTTACTCAGGGTTCCCCACCTGTGCCGGTTATAACAAAGTACACTCTCTTGACAAGAAGAGGAAGCCTAAATATCTAGCACAGGGTGGGTACATAACTAATCAAGCACTATCTAAAGTTCCTAAGGTACAGGGTAGTATTGTGGAAACGGGCAGCATAGTTGGTAAGCTTGAAAGTTTGGGCACAGGGCAGCTGGCCTCAAATCCCAGCTCCACCTTATTCTTTGTACATCCTTCCGTCATGGAACCTCGCCTCTTTCTTAAAACATGGAGACAGCACCAACCTCACAGGGCATTTCCAAGAACTGAGTAGGTCAAAATATGTGAAATTCTTAGACCCAAACGCAAAGTGTTTGCTTTATAATTATTAATTTTAATGTTTATACTAAGTTTGAAGTCTTCCAATAAACTAGCTTCTTAAGGTTTTTTTGTTTTGTTTGTTGTTGTCTAGTTTGTTTACTCTCAGTGAAACATGACTTCCTGTGTCTAAGGGGCCAGGCGAAGCTTTTAAAAATTATAAAAAGACTCAAAGCCTTCTTGGACATCAAATAGCTCTTACAAAACAACATTTTGATGAGTTAAGTGTAAAGGAATCAAAAACATACGGATTAAATTTCCTTTATAATACACATGGGCTTAAAAATGAAGAAAAAAGTGCTTAGCAAAACACACTTTGGTTTGCCAAACCCAGAACACTGAAAAACAGTTCAAGACACTCTGAGACCTGGAACAGAACCAGGTCCCCCACAACCCCATCCACGGTTAAAATCTCCACTCACCTGGACTTCTGAAAATCAAACTGCTCCGCAGCTTGTCATCTTCTGATCCATCTCAAAGAATAACCTTCCCCCAATTTATAAACAGGTACGGTGCACCTAGGACATAACACAAAGCAGTTTATAACTTAGAAGATTAAGAAGTTATCATCCTCGTATGATTTTCACCTTAATATTTTATTGGAGATAATATATTTGACTGCAATAAGAAGTATTAATTTTAAAATTAAGAAGTAGATAATGTCTTACGATAAATCAATATTTTATTTTTTGTTTGCAACATAGCTAATGAGTTGGAGCCAATTTGGGCATTTGAAAGTATTATCATTATCAAATAAAATTCTAAATTTTGTTTTGTGCATAAAAATCCTTTTTCTAATATGACTTTCTGGTTTTATATATTTTTAGTTGTAGACAGACACATTGCCTTTATTTTGTTTATTTATTTATTTTATGTGGTGCTGAGGATTAAACCCAGTGTCTCACACATAGGAGGCAAGTGTTTCACCACTGGGCTACAACCCCAGCCCTCTAATATGACTTTCTTATTGAGTATATTAACACCACTCTCATTGTACACGTTATCATGATTGGAAAACATGTACTTGCCTGCCATAGATACTCTTTCCTCTTGCATTAAGTCCATGAAATGTTTGATAGTTTTACTTTAAGAAAAAAAAATGTTTCCAATTTTACATTTCTTCTGAAACAAATTCCTAATCTGAACCCTTTTACAGACTTTCATAGAGGATAAAAAGAAGAAGAAAAAAAGCAGCCTGTAATACTAAATAATGCTCAAGAAAAACCAACAGGAATCAAAAGTCTATGCTAATAATTTTGTGGTCACTTCTAAAGAAGCAATTTTTTTTAACAATGAAGGTAGGTATATGCATGGCACGATCTTTTTGTTCTCTGCAAAGCCCTGTTACATTTGAGTGAACTAGATCTAATACTTTAAGACTTAATGCATCAGTTAATAATTCTAAATAAAATATGGACTAAAGGAGAAAGAATTTAATGTTTCTGAGTACATCTTGAGATTGGAGTGTGGCAAAACTCAAAACACATTTCTCTATTTTGAAATGTATTCTGTCCTTTTTAATCGTTAATGACTTAACTAAAAAGATGGTGATGTTAAAGTATTCTTTATTTTAAAGCAGTTTAAGGTGGCCCCTTTCTGTAGAAACTCAGTTTCTTTCCGAGTAGGAGTTTTTCTGCTAAAAGAATTATCTTAAGAATGAATATTGATCTTATATGGCACAAACATTGTCTCATTTTAAGGACTCATCAAAATTTGATAAAAATAGATACTGGATTACATTTCATTAGTTTTATACTAATGTCACTGAAGAACTCTGTACAGGATCTGTTGTAATCAGCACCAATACCCAGCATACCCACAGCTCTGGTTTGCCCAAGAAATTTTTTCCAACATATTCAAGATCAAATTTACTGAAGATGTTATTTTGGCCCCCAAGGCACTGGGAGGTTCTTGATATTGCTCTTCAAACAGAGTATTTTATCATTCCACATGATATAAATTTTGATTCTAATGATCAAAAGAACCTATCTATGATGTATTCAGTTTTTATCTTCGTAAAATATAAAATATGTCAATATTTTCGAAATTTTTTCCATCCTTAGAGAGAAGAACAAGTCTAAATTAGTTCAAAGACTACTGGAAAATTTTCAAGAATTAAAGTTTTTGAAGGGACTCAATATAATCTAAATTACCTTGCCTGAATTTTGGGGGACAACACATCAGTGATTACCTTGTCTGTCTGTGTATACCATTATGCACATGTGAGAATTTCTGAAATAATTTTATATTTGTAAACTGTTTTATACACTATAAAAACTTTCAGAAATCTTAATTGTGATATTAATCACTTAAGAAAGAGCTGTTCAATATGGAAAAAATTCAGCCCAGTCACTCTCTAAAGAATCCAAAATATGAAATAAGTCAAAATCAAATTAGTGAAACTTTATCAAAATTAAAATGCCCACAGATACTCACTACTCAACCTATTTTATAATAGTTCATGCACAACCTGGATCAACTATTAACATCAATAACTATAAGAACATTTGTAGTCTCTGACTACTTGCTGTCACTCAAATATGTAAGTGTTATAGCTATTGGATCACATAGAGATATTTAAAAGCCTAAGACACAAATCAACTTCATTTCTCTAGTGGAAGCTGATGAGAAGTACTCTATGTTTACTTATTCATTAAACATGTACAGAAGATCCAGTAGGTGGTAGCTACCAAAGAACCAAAGAGGAACAAAATGTCAGTTTCCCCATGGACTGTTAAGGTACTTAAGGTTAAGGCTCAAAAACCTCAAAAACTACAAAACAGAGATCTCATCTCTCATTTTAAAGATGAGGAATTGAAGTCGCAGAGTGGTCAAAAAGATTACTTAAACTGAGTGTCATTTGGTGTGCATACAACCTAGAAAAGGATCATGTTTTCTTGAAACCTCTGTAACACCTATTACATAATTAGTTTATGTAACCACCATTTATAACTTTATTGCCAGATAATTTTCTATGTAAGGCATTGGCTCAAAACAGTTTTGTTTATTGTTTCCTTTAAGCACATCTCTCTATGAACATGCGACTTGGAATAATGGTAATTAAAGTCCTAGGCTGTTTCTTGTTTGGACTATTTAATTTTGTTATGTGCCATCCTTGTCTTAAGTCTGGTCAGGCATCTCACAAATATGTTTGAGGTAAACTAGAAAGGAAAGCACAGCTAAATCAGAAAATGGGGAAAAAATCCTTTTCTTTTGTGAGAAAAACCACTCAGACTAAATATACTATAGATCCTACAATAGCCTACCATAAAAGATAGTAACTTAAACTTTCCATATGATTGCCCTATTACAGGTTCCAAGATTTCAAGCTAATGAAATATGAGAATAGCTTGTAATTGATACTTCAAAATCTGATTCGATTAGTATGATTGATTGCATGCACGTTCATAAAAAATTAGTCTCATTATCTGAAGTCTACACCTACGTTCTTAAAATACTTCCTCTAAAATCTGCTTATCCTATGTATTAATTTAGATGATTTTTGTTTTTAAGTACTTTACAAAACTTCCAAACAACCTTTGTAAACGCCTCTTGAGATACTGTAAAAATTCTCAAGCTCCCAATTCCTGGATTAATGCGTGGCTATGATGTCCAGGGGAATTGACTGTGCATTTTCACATGCTCAGACAAGAACTGTGGGAGATTCCACACACTGAGCGGCCACCCCTGGTCAATTAGGGATGGGGTAGGAACATAGATGCTTTACTCTTTTGTCATTCACTTTCATCAGACACTTCTAAGATGCTTTTCACAAAGCTTCTGAAAGGTCTCAGCCTCAGTTAATTGCCAGTGATGGAGCCTTCTCCATAAGTACCCTTGTTTGGTATTTCCTCTTTTCATTGCACTATCTGTCCTCCACCACTGCTCCCTGGGATCACTTTCAAATTAGCTACCTGCATGGCAAGACTTTGCCTAAAACTCAGCTTTCAAAATCCCATTTTTATTAGTTGGAATATATTTCTATTTAAAGTTTTTTACTTCAGTTTTCAGTTTAAATTTTAATAAAGTTGAAAATTAAGTAATAAAAAAGTGGGAAATTGGTGCCATTAGTAGTTTGGGGTCTTCCCAAATGCCCAGAGAAAACAAAGAGAAATTAGATAGCAAAACCAAAAACTCATGAACAACATTTCCAAAATAATTAGGCAAGGTATTTTAACAACCACCAAAAACATGAAAACCACCAATAGGCACAAAATATAAATGTTGGTATCTTTATGAAGAAATCAGAGGAAGGCAACAAGGCATCTCACAGATCCAAGGGGAAAAAGTCTAGAATAGAAACTGACCCTGAGCAGGATTTTGCCCACTCCATTAGTGCTGAGTGCATCTACCCCTGCCCTTGTAAATTCTCAGAAGTGACTAGGCTTTTCAGGACAGGGCTTCACAGTGAGCAGACACTCTCTGCAGAAGATTCAAAATTGAGAAGGATAGGGGCAATGAAGACAAAGGAAAATATTCCAATAAAGTGAAGTGGTAAATAATGGAACATCAAAGACAGCAAGACACCAAATTTTTCAATACTATATGAAAATAATGGAAGAGTTTGCTCTGTGGTGTTAGAAACTACATCTGAATCAAGCCACCTAAGTTATAGAAAACTGAGTTCACATAAAAATAAGCAGAAGGAAAGTATTAAGGTCAAATCCCACACACAGTTATCATAATAAAAAAGAGGAAATAAGAAGTAGAATCACAGTCCTATAAATAATTACAACACATTACCAAAACATGCTCAAAAAACAATCAAAATTATAATATTTCAAAATGAGCTAATAGACATTAAGAAAAGGATAAGATGTGTTTATTAGAGAACATTAACTGGAAGTAGAAAATTTCAGAAATGGATGACAGATTTAAAGGAAAAGTTGAAAATAAAACTATTCTGTAAGTAAAGACTAAACCAGAATTATCACAAAAGAAAATAAACGGATACATCACATTAACAGAATGAAGGAAAAACAATCAGAATCATCTCAATGGATGAAAAAAAACCCAAACACTTTACAAAATATGAAATTCTCTCATGATAAAAATTCTCAACAAATTAGGTAAGAAAGGAGTGTACTCCAATATAATAAAGGCCATACATGACAAATCCATGGCTAACATCATATTCAACAACAAAAAGCTGAAAGCTTTACCTCTAAGATCAAGAATAACACGAAGATGTCTATTCTCTCCACTTCTATTCAACAGAGTACTGAAAGTCTTAGCCAGAGCAATTAGACAACAGAAAGAAATAAAAAAAATCCAAATTAGAAGGGAAAAAGTAAAATTACCGGTTGCAGATTGTTTAATCTTATATTTTTAATCCTAAAGAGACCACCCAAAATTTTTAAACTAGTAATCAAATTCAGTAAAGTTGCAGGATGCAAAGCCAACATACAAATATCAGGCATCTATACAGTAACAATGAACTATCCAAAACAGACTAAGAAAACAATACCATTAATAATAGCAACAAAAATAATAAAATACTTAGGAATCAATATAACCAAGGAAGTTACAGATCTGTGAACTGAACTCTAAAACATTGATGAAAGAAAATGAAGAAGACAGAAATAAATGGAAAGATCTGTTCAGAGATTGGAATAATTAATATTGTTAAAATGTTCCATAGTAAACCAGCACCCAGGAGGCTTGGGAGGTTCAGGAGGCTGAGGCAGGAGGATTGCAGATTTGAAGCCAGTCTCAGAAATTTAGTGATGCTGTAAGCAACCTAGTGAGACCTTGTCTCAAAATGATAAAATAAAAATTTTAAAAAGGACTGGGGGTTTGGCTCAGTGGTTAAAGTGTCCCTGGATTCAATCCCTAGTACCAAAAAGAAAAAGAAGAAGAAGCAGTGGGCAGGGGTCAGCGGGCGTGGGAAGAAGAGAAATGAGGAGAAGTTCCATACTACCCAAAGTGAGCTTCAGACTTGATATTATCCCTATCAAAACTCCAAGGGCATTTTTCACAGAAACAGAAAAAAAAAAAAAAAAAGAAGAACCCTAAAGCAAAAGGAAAAAAGAGGCATCATGCTGCCTGATTTCAAAATGTGTTATAAAAACATATTTTATTGCCAAATAACTGGCATAAAATGGGCAAATAGATTAATTAACTAAAATAGAGAGCTCAGAAAAAAATTCATGCATTTATGGTCAACTGATCTTGATAAAGGTGCTAAGAACACACAACGGGGAAAGGGCTGTATTTTAGTAAAAACAATGTGGAGAAAACTGGATATCCACATCAGAAGAATGTAATTGGAGTTTTATCCCACACCATATACAAAAATCAACTCAAAGTGGATTAAAGACTTAAATGCAAGACCTGAAACTGTGAAATTCTTAGGAAAATATATAGGGAAAAGGCTTCTTGGCAATATAACCTGTATTAATCAGCTTTGAGTCACTGTGGCCAAAATATCTAACAAGAAAACTTAGAGGAAGGAAAGCTTATTTTGGCTCATGATTTTAAAGATTTAGTCCGTGGTTGGCTGAGTTTATTGCTCTGAACCCAGGTGAGGCAGAACATCATTGCAAAAGGGTATGGTAAAGAGGAAAGGTACTTAGCTCATGGCAGCCAGCCAGGTAGCAGGGCCGGGAAAGAGGCCACAGAGAAGATGCATCCTTCCAGGGCATGCCCCCAGTGACCCACCATTCAGACTTTTTTTTATTTTGTATTTTTACAGACAGCATTTTGATTCATTCTACACAAATGGGGTACGAATTTTCATTTCTATGGTTGTGTATGATGTAGATTCACACCATTCATGTGATCATACTTGTACATAGGGTAATGATGTCTGTCTCATTCCACCATTTTTCATACCCTCCTCCCTCCCCCTCTCATTTTAAAAGAAGGAAATACTGCCATTTGTAACAACATGGAAAACACTATGTTAAGTGAGAAAAAGCCAGACCCTGAAAAATAAATACCATGTGATCAAACTTCTGTGAAATCTAAAAAAGTCAAGCCATTGAAGTAGGGAAAAAATTGTAGTTACTAGGGGCTGGGATGTGGGGAAAATGGGGAGATGTTGGTCAAAGGATCCAAGTTTTAGTCATGTAGGACAAAAAGGTCTGGAGGTCACCCAGAATAGCAAGTGACTATAGTTAATAATACAGTATTGTGCACCTGAAATTTTCTGGGAGTAACTCTAAAGTGTTCTCACCACAAATAAACCATGGAAACAATGCAAGGTGATGGATATATTAATTAACTTGACTATAGAACTAAGATTTAATGACAAAGGTATCGTACTGTAATGGCTAGGTAATGTTTAACATAGATACAGTATAATGTTTAAAAACTGATAGGGGAAGAAAAGCAAGAGCATAAGGAAACAAATTTGACTGCTTTTAGTAATCATAATGGTGACCTTAGTTCTGTTATTGCTGAGGCTGTTATATGTGTAACTTGGGAAATAGAGTATTCTTGGGAACATCCTATTCTATCATTCCCTAAGTCCTGGAGAACCAGGACTCTCAGTGTAGAAAGAAGACAATACAGATGTAATATGGAAAATAAAAGGAACAGTTCTGAGATCCTATATTTGAATTAGAAATATTAGGATAAATTTGATGGGGAAAAAATTCTGGAAGACATGTCAAATGTAGGTCCAATGGATAATCCTGGAGAATAGATTGTGGTCTTCATAAACTATTTTCTATTGAAAGACACTAGGACTTCTTAGAGAAACAACTGATTTCAGTTCTGGAGTTAGAAATGTTCGAGATGATCTGAAATATTTTGACATACCAGAAATTAAGGAAAAACCATTCTACAACGTCAAAATGAAAGAAGATTCCTTTGGCTGAAGATGGGGCAATGAAAGTATTGGGGAGAATAAAATTTAAAAAACTTATCAAATATATTTAAATCTACGATTTTACAATGATATTTAAGGTAAAATTAATTGGTCATCCTTTGAGGATGACAGAGAATCACTTCATAACCTTGAAAATGTACTAAGAAAAAGAATTAAGCATTTATGCTGCCTCTCCTTTGGAATTGTATTACTAGGTAAACAAATGGTAGATGAGAGGAAATGTCTTATAAGATTATCCCAGCTAATAAATGAAAAAGAGGCAGTAGATTTATACTCTTACCATGTTTTGCGATTCTAATAATGTGTATATGCTTTGAATATTAACTATTGTAAACACTTAAAAAGAGCAAACAACAGACACTATGTGCTTCTTAAAACTTTTCATTTTGCCCAAGAGGCTGAACTTAGGTCCAACTGAGTGTCTGGACCCAGCTACCCATTCACAGGAAAGACAAAGGACAGAGGAACATGTGGAATGACACCATAAGTGTGCAGTCAGCAATGTCCAAACCATTGATTCTGGATGGTCAAATGCCTGGGTTCCTCATAGATATGTTGTAAGAAAAGGAGATCAATGCCTAAAGAAGTCATAGGTTAAAAGGGGTAAAAAAGATAATTCAAATTTTTAAAAAATGGGCAAGAGTGAACTGTATAATATCTATGGATATTCACTCAGGTGACCAGACCATTAGGAAATGCAAGGAAGTGCTTACCATGCACATCAGGATCATGGTTACCTTTGGAGGGAAGTAGTGCTATGACTGGGATGGATCTATGGAGGCATTCCTGCAGAGCTCCAATACTCTATTTCTTAAAATGAGTGATAGTTAGAAAGCTGTTTCCTTTATGATTACTTGCTAAAGTCCACATTTGTTTCATGTGGTTTTATGTAGCAATACTTTATTTTACAATAAAAGGTGAAGAATAAAATGTAAGAATATGCCATTTCAAATATTTATCTACATGACAGTTACATTTTTAAGGCAGGAATATTTTTACATGAATTGTGTACAGTGTTCCAAGTGCTGCACAGAGTCCAGGATCTTTAACACAATAGGTAAAATTTACAAATATGGAAAAACAGACAGTGTCTTAAGCATTTTTGTGTTCTCCTGTGGGCCTAGATTAATGATGAGAATATGACAGGTTCCATGTATTGGAAGTTTACTGTATGGTAGGCATTGTGCCAATTCCTTTACATGAATTATTTTACTTAATCCTCCCTATGATGTTAAAAAGTGATTGTAGTTATCTTAAGCAATATTCCAGATAAGGAGAACAAAGTTTGGAGGTTAAGTCCCATCCCTGAGATTCCCAGTTCCAAGTGCCATAGCTAGAATTTGAACCCTAGAAATCTGACTCCAGATCAAGTTTTACCTCCAAACCTGATGTTCAACAAATACTACAGTGTTTTTAAAAAAGCAAAAGACATTTGCCTTCCTATTTTATGTTCACTGCCTCATTTTAGACATAAAAAAAATCAGGCAATTATACTTGTGTTTGATTGGAATACATTATAAAAATTAATATAAATAATATATCACATTAATCAAATATAGTATATCAAATCAACATTAAATAAATTTTAAGAAGTATCATAAACCCACATACAATGAGTATTTTGGCCTGATATTTAAAAATGAAAGATAAAAAGGAAAGAAAGTCCATCCCTAAATTTACAAACTTAGGAAAGTCATTTACTCTCCTAAAGCCTACTTCCTCTTCAGCTTCCTTCAATTTCCCATTGCTTCTCTTAGTTGACACTAAATAAACAAACTGAAATCAAAAGTTGCTCAGAAGAATCATTGTCTATGTTGATCATTTAAAAAAAAACATGTTAAGTGCCTAAAATTAAAATATTAGTGATATTGTTCTGTTTTAGCTAATGAATCTTTGACACAGAGGATTTTCATACTTCTAATTGATTATAATGATATATACAGGAAAAATAGTATTATTACATTAATATAATTTTTTAATTAATAAACATGACACTTCTGAGTGGGACTGTGGTAAAAAAGTTGTTCTATTCAAATATCACTATTTCACTCAACTTACCCTTAAGGGTCCTCAAAACAATTCATATAAACATGATTATTAAATAATGAACTGCCCACAGGAGGGAGGACTCCCAAAATACCTAGATTTGCAGTTGTTTGAAGACAGTTTACAGTATTACTGGAAATGGTAACCCAAGGAATTAATTCCTTATTGAACATCAGTCCTCAATCAGTCTCTTCAATTAATAGACTTCTGATGCATTTCCTTGTTACAATAAAGAGTGAAAGCAAGGAGGAGAAGGCAAACATGAGAACAATTCCATTCTAATAAAAGTCACAGTTGGCATTATGAATTGACACTACAATATCTGAATTTCGGTAGAATATATGATTTTAATAAAATTGTACACAAACACTACATGAGAGAACCTCGCTAATTTTAATGACACTCTAACATTATGCAATTAAACATTGGAATCCATATAAATATCAAATAGTATTTATTGCACAGTGAGGTGTTTATGGGTACATTTATATATCTGGTATTACAAATATTAATACTGAGTTCATTAGAAACAAATTGCTTTTTCTTATTTGTACTAGGTACAGACCATTTGGTGTGACTTTGGTACTATTGTTTCCAGATTCTGGGTCAGTTTAAAAGTTAACTTACCCCAAAATATCAAACTCCTGCTCTGTAAAAACTTTTTCTTTGTTCCTCCTTTCTTCTTCCCTCCCTTCCTTTTTTCCCCTTTATCTACTGAACAAATGATTACTGACTGCCTGCAGTATATCAAAGCATGTTGTGTTTGACAAACAGCATGGTCCTGTGCTCACGTTGCTTAACCTGGGGAGAGGTATAAACAAATAGCCAAATACCCAGGTGAATGTCTTCAAATATAATATTTGCAAAACAGAAATAAGCACTGGATGGTTTGGGAGCATGAGAAAGAACTGATCTCAGACTGGTAGGGGAGATGGAGAGGGACACTTCTTTGAATATCGGCACCTTCAACAATGAGGGAAACCGCTCCAAAGTCAGTAAGTAAAATCAAATCTTTTTCCCTCAGTTAGTCTATAACCAGACCTGTTTTCTTTCCACAGCCTCCAACTCCATGTTCTCCTGAGCTGTCTCCCCATTTTAAAGCCCCACTTTAAAAGATGTTGCCCTTAAAGAACTAAGATCAGGAAACTGACAGCTCACAAAGCAGTCTGCTGGCACCAGGACTCACAGGAACAGGCCTTAAAAGCAGAAGTTCTACTCGTTAGCCCAAACATGACTTGTTACAATCCCTTTCTGCCTTCTGTGCTTCTATAATGCAGGCCTTCTTCGATTACAAGACACTTTGAAGATCTCACCTTCTCCCATTACTTGTCTTCTACATAAAATGCCCACAGATGTGAGACTGTTAGAATGTGTGAGAACTGCAGTTGATAATTTATAAACCAATACTTCCTATGGCTTGAGATTTGTTTGGATTCAGACCGTAAGAGGACCTGTTGCTGCAGGAGCACCCCCTACTGACCACCAGGGGAAGTGCTGCAAAACTGGGGGTGGAAACCGCTCTGCTTGAAATAAGTCAACACTTACTAGCCAATAATAAGCAGTTATTAACTAATGCTCTGTGATACAAGAAAACTGAGATTTACATTCAAGTGGCAAAAGTAATTATATCATTTGTCATTTACAAAACTAATACTTTTAACCTTTTCTAGAACAACCATCCCAAAAGAAACTTGGTTTGACTGAATTCAAGCATCATGGAGGTGTTTTGTTTTGGGTTCTGTTTTTATTTTGTTTCCTTTCTAATGTAGACAATTCAGGTTGTGAAAGATGGAATGACACAAAGGAAGACCTAAATAGACTGTTCTTGGGTGGGGGGTGTGACAGTATGAAATTAGCAACTATACCAGATGCATCTATAAATTCAGCATGACCATAATCAGAATTTCTTAACCAACATGACAAGTTGATTCCAAAGTATGTTTCTAAGAGAAGACAAGATATCTTTATTCAATATGCCAATTATCAAACATGATACAAAATTACAGTAACCAAAACCTTATGGCACTGGCAAAGTGAATGTACCAGAATGAGATCCAGAGGTTTCAGAAAATTTAAAATTTGACAAAAGTATCTAGTAAATTAATTGGAATAGGATTAAACAATCAGATATAATACCTGCCCTAAGATATATACAAGAATAAATTACAGCTGGTGTAACAATCAAAGCAAAAGTAATCATAAAATCAGCAGAAGACAATGTGGAATGACATTTTTGTAATACTTGGAAAAAGTCTTTCCCAGGATGGTCATAAAAAGAGTTACAGTTTCAAGCTCCAAAATAATGCATTATTTTACAATTTTATTTAATATATGCCTAGTTTATGCTCCTCTGTTCAGGTTTGATCTATCACTCTCAACACATATTCACATATTTTGCTATTGTGACTAATTGAGCATCTTTTTTCTTTTTCTTGTTATTTTGGTTTTGCTTTTAGATAGGAAAAATGAGGCACATGAAAATAAAGCTTCTTGGCTAACAAGTGTGGAGTCATGCCCCCAGTTTCAGAGGTCGGAGGCATTAAAAATAAAATTTTTAAATACTTGGACTTTCTTAGACCAGTTGAAAATTCACAGATATCAGCATCAGAGTGTTCTTGGGTTTATTTTGAATAATTTCTATTTTTCTTCCTAAATTTACATCCCAGTCCAGAAAATCACAAAAGAAAAGCGGGGAAAAAGCAAGGACAGGAAACTACATCCTCTTCTTTTCTGGAGAGAAAAGGTGAGAGGTGAAGAGCACCTCTGCAAGAGAATGTACTCAAAATTAATGTGAACAGGCAAGTTAATGACCACGCTGATCCACCGAAGACCACTTAAAACGCCACTGTCAGAAATGGGTAAGGAATCTGTTGAAGAAGCCACTACTTGCAATTTAATGTTCCAGTAATTGTTCCATAAAAAGACCCTTGAGCCACTGTGTAAAGGAAGTGGTCTAGACAGCCACGCTCCAAGAATGTGCCATTGTGTGTGTAGCTGATTGAGTTTACACTCTCCTCCTGATTCACAAAGAGGAGCCAGTGTGCCAGTGGGCCAGGGGCCAGGATGTGGGTGGTTAAATAAGTGTGCTTGGAGGGAGTGGTGTTCTGGCAACTGCATCAGCACACCAGCTGATCAGCAAATGCTGAAATTTTGAATGAAGTTGAACAAGAAGATAAATTGGACATTCTTTTTTCAATATGTGAAGAGTAAGCATCCATCATATTTCAAAATTTTTCCAGACTGTCAAATTTCCAGGCAGTTCTGAGTAACTGCTAATATTTCTTTATAAACTTCACAAAGGAAAGACTTGTCTATACCAATTATTTCTACAGGAATTTTGTGAACATACACACAGTACCATGGTTTCTAAACTGCCTATATAATATGATTGCACTTGGATAACTACCACTGCATTCCACTTAGAGTCAGATGGTAAGGTGGAAAAAAGGGAGAGAAAATAGTCTAGATATTTCTAGTAGATTTGTAGTACGTTAGAAAAAAAAGAGCTTCCTACCAAAAACTATTTTTTCCTTAATTCATTACAAAAGAACCTTAAATCCCATCTCTTTTATGAAAAATTTCATTGCTTAATGAAAAACAGTTGGAAATTTCTCCTGTACCCAAAATTGTTCAAATTTATTCCCCATAATTGTCTGCTTGCCTAATATGGTATACTTAAAGGAATATATTATTTGCTTGTAAGTAATGTGCTTTTATATTTAAAGTTTAGTCCCATAATATACCTTATATTTTTCACACTGTACTTGGATTTTAAAGAAAAAAAATCATGAAACTGTTTATAAAAAAATTTCCCCACAATTGTCCTTTTTCTAGCAGTAGTACTACCAGCATAACCTTGAATAATGCAAAATTATTTTCCCCATCAGGACAAGCAAAGGGCTAAATAAAAGATGATGACATGGCAGCCTCTTGCTGGGACTTAAAAAGGAGAGATCCAAGAAAAGCCAACCAAAGCTCATCTTTTGCAACTACCTTTTTTGTTTTCGAGCCATGGTCCCTCATTTCCTTCATTGTTTCCTATTTCTCTCTTACCTTTTGAGGTAAACATTACCACTATTCATCAAGATCATCTTCCTCATTTCTAGGAACATAAAGGATTACCCTTCTCATGCTTTCTGTCCCCTGGAAATTAGGTATGCCCATATGACTAACTATGGTCTATTGCAATATGAGCCTAAGTAATGAAAGAGAAAAAGGGAGAGATGACTCTACCACTAAAATGATTCTGAACTGACTCTAACCTCCACCAGTCATGATGACATCAGTCCCATGTCCCAGTCCCCTTACGCCTGCAGTTACTGAAGAATGAATTGAGCACTGTACCACAAGGGATCAACCAGAGAAGATGAACCACTGGGTATTAGATAGATGATGGGTAGGGGACACAGGTAGACAGAAACATTGATTTACAGAGATAGGTAGTTGTTACAGGGAATCAGCCCTACGCAACAACAGGAGCTAATTAAGCAATCTTTGAAAGACTCTTTATCTTTTGCTGATGCTGGCTCTTGAACCACAGAATGGACAGTCAGAAAAGGAAAATGGATATGAAGTGGAGAGGAATAAGAACAAACTAGAACCAAAATCACAAGCTAGAAATGCCCCCAAAGGCAACTGAAACCCATGCCCATTCCTGTTGGGCCTGACCTTAATAACAAAGGCGGAATACTAGAAGCCCAAAAGATGCCCTAACCTCTGAAACTTGTGAATAGATTCTGCATGCAGAAAAGGGGAAGTATAGGTTTGGATGGAAGAGAAAACAGCCAGTTTGATTTCAAATATGAGTGATTATTTGTTTACATTTAAATGAAAGAGAAACTATCTCCACTTCATTATATCTACAAGGGGAGCTCCAGTGTTTAACATATGAAGCTGGTTGCAGTTAAAGTTTGTCCTTTTTTTTTAATAGAAATCATATGTAATCACAGGCAGTGGCCTAAACCCCTTGCTAATACCAAAGGTTGTTGGTTGAACTCAGCTAACCTTAAGATGAGGTGTGTATCCTGGCTTATCTGGTAACCCCAAGTAACTACAAGTCTCCTTGAAAGTGGAAGAAGGATGCAGAAGAGTCAGTGTCAGAGCAATGAGCTGTGAGAAAGGCTGGACCAGCCATTGCTGGCTTTCTAGACAGGGGAAGGGAGCCATGAGCCAAAGAATGTGGGTAGCCTCGAGAGGCTGGAAAATTCAAAGAAAGGGATGTACTTCTAGGAAACCTCTAGAAATGAAGGTGGGTTTGCAGACATCTTGGTTTTATCCCCACTAGGTATGTAACAAACACCTAACCACAGGACTAAGATAAAAAAATTGTTTCACGCCTCTGTGATTATGAAACCTAATGCAAATGTCCTGCAGAAAAAAGGGTCCCCTCCCCAGAGCTATACATGTGCCAGACCAGGGAATCAGAGAAGCTGAAGGAGGATCCAGAAGAAGGTAGAGCAGTCTCAGGCTCCACTCTACCTCAAGACAATGAGGTAAGTCAGCAAATGAGCTACAAAAGAGTTGGTGTTTCACCCCCATTTTCAATATCTCACAAGAATCCCCTGTGGCCCACCATACACAAGAAAGAGGATTCTAAAAAATTAGTTCAGCCTAACAAAACATTACAAAGCCATTACATAGACTTTCAATGCCATTGACTAAACCTCTGATTTTCCTTCCTTCATTCTCCTTGAGAAAATTAATATCAAAAGTATGGATTTTGAAATTTAATATTCAAATGTTTAAATTATACTCAGGGTGCTTGCTCTAGAACATACATACATATTCCTGAGAGAAGATTGTTGGAATGCTTTTGCTGCAATTGTTCTTTCTCTCATTTATCATATGGTAAACGGCAAGAGATTTATTGTTTGTTAACACTTTTTATTTTGCAAGTAAAAATTATATATATAATAACATATGTGTGTGTATATATATGTATACATATGTGTGTGTATACACACACACATACATACACACACACACACATATATATATATACAATCTCTTAGGTATCCTATTATGGTTTTAATGTGAAATTCTCTAAGAACAAAATACTGGGGTTTTTTATGTTTATTTGTCATTTGATTATCCTCTTCAATGAAATACCTGTTTACATGTTTTGTAAATTTTTAATTGCATTGTTTGCTGATTGTTGAGTTTTCCAATCTGTATATTTTGTAAACAAGTATGTGTATTGCAAAAGTTTTCTCACAGTCTGTGGCTTGCTCCTTTATAAATGATTTGTTGACTATATAAAAAAATAAAAAAATATTCCTCATGACCCAAGAGTATTATGCATGCATATTAATATGTATTTTACATACAATTTGCTTGTTCAATTATTTAAAAAGAAGCTCATTGCCTCAGCTAACAAAGCTTCTTAATTAGGATCTGTGCCATTTCATAATGAGCATTTTATTGAAATGTCTGGTTTCCTACTAATTATCACTATGATATAAAATATTACTCAAAGATGCAACACTCCTACATTGCAATATGATAAAATGAGTAAAATTCTTAAAGGTAAAAAGTATATTCAGGCTTTATCACCCTCTTCACTCTGCCCTGTCTGAGCTTAAAAAAAAAAAAAAAAAAAAAAAAAAACAAAAAACCTTATTTTTCTGAAATTTAATTATCTTATCTGTAAAATAGGAATGATCTTTTTTGCTATCTTTAATTCCATAAAACTCAGTACTGAATTATCTATGATTTTCTGAAGCTGAAAGGAATATAATAGAATTGTTACAGTGAGGTGGTAGTTCTCCATAGATTTGTTAACAGTTTGGTAAAATCAGCCTTTGCCCACAAGGAAAACACCCCAAGAGTGACGGGGTCAATAGCAGCCATTAAGACCAATTTTTCAAAGAACTCATCTGAAAACAATCAGTATAACCCCCGAACATGCTAAGGTTGTAGTTCCTATAATCATTAATTATAAGCCTTATAGAAAGGAAAACTGACCCTTCTTTTCTTTCTTTCTTTCTTTCTTTCTTTTTTTTTTTTTCTTTTTGGTAGCAGGAGCTGAACCCAGGGGCATTTAACCACTGAGCCACATCCCCAGCCCTTTTTATTTTGAGATAGGGTCTCGCTAAATTACTTAGGACCTCGCTAAGTTGCTGAGGCTGGCTTTGAACTCTCAATCCTCAACCTCCCAAGTCACAAGCATGTGCCACCATGCCTCAGCCTCCCAAGCCACTGGGATTATAAGTATGT
This sequence comes from Glaucomys volans, assembly GCA_020662805.1. Lineage (NCBI taxonomy): Eukaryota > Metazoa > Chordata > Mammalia > Rodentia > Sciuridae > Glaucomys > Glaucomys volans. Next base: position 387,047 of record JAJEJO010000938.1, on the reverse strand, counting down.
GCCACCATGCCCAGCAAACTGACCCTTTTTTACCTTGAAGAATAGCATCGCGGTATTAGCAGGGTCAGAGGTATGGAGTAGACCAAGAGAATGAATTTTTTGAATCTTCATTGTTTTACAGTGAGCCATAGTGACCTCAATCAGGATTTGTGCTTTTCTGATCCACACTTTGAAAAAGCAAATTTTGACTGTAAAATGTATTAAGCATTTAATGTATTTGCCATATGTGTTATCTGAAAGAAAGAAAAACCTGCTGTGAAAATATTTTTTAAAAACATTTGACCACATTAAAAGAGTAAGGCACGAAAGGACAAAAGGATAATGATTTTTTTCCCCAAAACTCCTGGCCTGGACATAAGTGCTCCAAAAGTCCCCCCTACCAGATGGCTAACCCAGCTAAGGGAAAACAGCCAACTTGATTTCAAATGTGAGAGTGATTTCTTATTTAAATGAAAGATAGAAACTGTCTCAGCTTCATTATATCTAAGAGGGGAGCTCAAGTGTTCAGCATGTGGGTCTGGTTCCAGTAAAAGTGTGTCTTTTTTGAATAGAAATCATATGTAGTCCTAGGCAGTGGCCTGAACCATTTGCTAATACTAATTGTTGTTGGTTGAAAGCAGAGTAGGAGATTGTTAAAGTCTTCCCTGGCAGAAACCTGATCTGTGGAAATGTACTTCACAGGAACTGTGATGAGGTTTGCAGCTGGCAGGAGAGGATGACAATGTGGCTGCATGTGTCTCCATCCTCCCCTTGGCAACAGAATCGAAGCTCACATGAAACAACTTGGGGAGAGAGCCCATAGCCCAGCATGCGGACTTGGCATTCTTTTCCTTCCCACTCCCACCCCAGCCCATGACTTGACAACAAAAACTGAAGCGGGTGTATGTACCATTTCTGAGAACGTATACTTTTCAAAAAAAAAAATGATTATTTAATGATGTGGCTATTTTGAACTATGATTAATGTAAGTACATTTAAGGTACAACATTGGCAAGTTAGGAAACCACCAAGTAAGGCCAGATGTATCAACTGACTTGATGTTTTAATTTAAAACACCAGCACCAACTTGAAAGGACTGTTAATATGAGACAAGTCACAGAGAAAACTCACACAAGTTGTTTACCTGCTATCCCCAGTACCCAGAAGTCATTGCCTTTTACAATTATTATTAACTAATCTATGCATGATCAAGATAAGTGGATTTCATTAGTTAAAACATTAAATTGGAGGAGTGAACTTTTGATCTTATATTAGTCATGACAATATTTGAGAATCCAGGTATGGTCTGTAAGTTATAATAGAAAATTATTTTATATTTTACATTGTTGTGGGACATGTAAAAATTGTTGTAAGTTACTGAGAAATTCTTTTCTGATTTAGTTTTTGTTCACTAATACAAAGAAATTCCCCCCCACCCCCACAATCAATGTTGCAGGAACTATGTACAAATCTTATTTCAGGATTTGGGGGGGAGCATTACCATGACTTCTTCCAAATCATGGAAAAAAGTGTCTGAGAAATGGTCATTTAAAAGAATCAACATACCATGTACATATTCTATATGTACTTCAACACCTAAAAAGCAACACGTCTCCACTGCTCACATATGTACAAGCATTCATTTAATAAATACGAAAACTTGCATATGGCTCTCTTACATTTGTTAGAATTAGTCCTCCTAATATCCAAGTTTTTCAACCAAACACTTGCTGTCACCATTTCACAGGCAAGGAAACACAGGCCAGAGATCCTGAGCAGAACTGGAGCTCAACACCACAACATCTAACCATGTGATAAAGAGAAAAGAAATAACAATTATAGATCCTAGTTTGGGAAAGGTATAGAATAGTCTAGCCCATGAAAGAAATGTAAAATAAAGCAATGGGTATTCATATGGTTTATCAGTCACTTACCAGATAAGTCAAAGGTATCTTCATGTTTTGGTGATATTACAGATTATAACCCTATGAGAATGTTGTCTGCAACCTGGTAGAGCTATTTAGCGCTGAACATTTAAGAGAAAAGTATGTTGTATTTTCAAGTTAATGTTTTTTGAGTAATTTTAAATAAATTTTACTGTATAAATTTTGTCTGTGAATAAATTTTTTTGTTTTTAAGCAGTTTTATGAAAAGGGATCCTTGTTTTGCCTTTTTAAAAGCCCTTAGTTGAAACCAAAGTAGATAGGCAAAAGTAATGGTTTGCTATACATGAGCATAGGAGCTGGTTCTCCTGGCTTATAATTCCTGTCTAGTATCAAATTTACCTTCCAGTGAGGTCTTCTAGATTTATGACTCAGTTTCTCCAGCTACAGATCTAGTAATAGTAATATAACTATTATAAAATATTTACCTTGAAGTTTCCTCTCTTCTTTTCGTTGAAGTACATTTGAAATACACTGAAAGAAATCAGACCTTATCTTACCTGGAAGAATAGTATAGCACTATTGAGAGGACCACTGGGATGCGGTAGGTCAAGGAAATGAAACAAGTTTCTCTGCCTGCACCTCCTGTTATGGGAAACTTGCCCAGTTTCTTCACCTTCTACCCTTCCTCTAGCTCCAGGAAGGCCCAGCCCCTCTCCTGGCATGTGATGATATACTCAGTCCCTAGGAACAGACACAGTGCCTGGCATATGATTTAAATGAATTGATCCGACTCATTGGAACTGGCCAAGTCCAGTGTGAGCAGTGGAGACATGTGTTGCTTTTTAACATGTAACAGGTATTCCTTAGGTGTCAGAATTTTTTTTTACCATTTCCAAGTGATTCTAATAAGCAGTCACAGTTGAAAGCCACTCTAATGGATAGATGCTTCACAAACTGAGAAATGCTCCAACCATCCCAGGTTTAATGGGCAACTGCAATGTCTTGGTTCATAATCTGCAGATACTTGTTCTCTTTGCCTCTATGGTCCCATTTATCTGCCATTTCTTGGAGTAGGTAAAGCAACTGTTTATAAATGTTGGTTGATAAACCAATATTCAGATCAATGCAACATGGAATGCCCCCAAAATTTCAATGGGATGCATTTACTTGTACTTCAAGTTGACTTTAAGAAAACTTCTTCTAGGAAAACAAATCATTTCACAAGCCTAAAGGACACAGGGCACATAACCTGCAACCTTCCCTTACTGCCTCTGTTATATAGAGGTTTCCATGTCACTAAGGTGAAAAATGTATGGGCTAGAAAACAACACACACACACACACACACACACATCAGAATCCTAAACAAATTGTACTAATAGAATTTAATAGAGTAAGACCATACAAAGAAATGTTTTGGGAAGCCATTTTTGCAAATAAATTGGCATAATTCTTGAATCATGCTCACCAGTCATGTGCATCAATGAAGTTAGCTTCTAGTCAGCCAACGGAGAGAGACTGAGCCCCTTGCTATGGTATGGCTCATGAGATCCTTTGTGTGCTGGCTCCTGCCTACCCTCACCTCTATTCCAACAAATGTCCTCACTTGCCCCTTCTGCCCTTACTTACTGCCAGCTCCTCTTACCCTAGGGGGTCATGATCTCATAAACATGGGCAATGCTGCTCTAATCCTGCTGTGCTATCATTGCTTATTTATATTTCTATCTCCATTACTAGATTTCTAAGCTTCTTGTGAGAGGATTCCATGACCTATGTACCTTTTTTTTCCCTAACACCAAAATGTAGAGTTTTAGAAAAACTTTGACCTACTGAAGTGATTGGACTCCAAAATCCATTCCTTTTCCAGATCCTTTCCCATTCAGGAAAGGTTGGAATCTAGATACTTGATTTAATCAACAAAAGCCCTGGGTATGACCTGAATATCCTGGCCTTGAATCTGTTAAAAAAAAAACAAAAACTGAAAGAAAGAACAGCATGAAAAGTGCCTGTGTCTACAAATACCACCAGTACCTTTGTATTAGACAGAGGGAAGTGAAGGGAGGGGAGGGGGCATGAGAGTAAGAAAGATAGTAGAATGATTAGGACACTATTACCCTACGTGCATACATGATTACATGACCAGTGTAACTCTACATCATGTACAACCAGAAGAATGAGAAGTCATGCTCCATTTATGTATGATGTGTCAAAATGCATTCTATTGTCATATATAACTAATCAGAACAGATTTTAAATAACACCACCAGTAAGGTAAGAAGTTAATTCATGTTATGAAATTTGGCATTGTTTAAACACTTTGTTAGAGGAGGGACACTGTAGGATTATTTGCACCAACAATTTGTACCAACAAGCAGCTACTTGTTTGAGACTGTGAATGGACCACCAAAACTATTTCCTCTTCTTCCTGGGCAAGGAGTAAAAGTATGCTTCCCAGTCTTTTGCAGTTTGATGTGATCACATGGTACTAGCCATTGATCTGTGAGTAGAAGTGACAGGAGCCACTTCCAGTCCTGACCCATAACAGTCTCCCATACACAATACTACAATAGCATTTTTTCTTTCCTCTTCCACAACCTTCATGCCAAGTTTAAAAGTTAGGCAGACCCACAGATGGAAGGAAACCACAGCACTGAAACACCATGGAGAAAAGCTGCCATGGAATCTCACGTGAGTGTGAGCAAGCACTACATTTTCACAGTATTGAGCAACTGAGTCATGTGTCTATGGTGACAGTGCTAATATACAACCCAGCCCTGGTTCCATTTTCCGATTGTTGTCTTCACAACATTGATGTGGAAACGGATGCTGATGCTGCCACTGTCTTCTAGGAGAATCAGCTTCTAGAGTCTTTACCACTCTCCCCTCTGGAAACTGGTTACTCACCCAGGAGACACCTCCACCAGAGGCTTTCCCCAGTCCCTGAACCCCTGCCCTGCCCCCATCAGTGAGCACTTTGAGCATCCACTATGGGTGTACTGTGCTATGTGCTCCTTCATACATCATCTCATCTCAAACACCACAGAAACCCATCTGGCTGGTACTATGACCCTCCTGCAACAAAAGGGGAGACTGAACACTCACATAAGGCTACCAGCTGGTAAGCGGCAGAACCTAGATTGAAACTCCCTCTTCTGACTGTAAAGTCAGTAATGGTCCAGCTCACCATGGTGTCTCCTGCCCTGACTCATACTCATCCCTCTCCCTGCTCCCACCTTGGGACATTCCTTGCAATGACCATTTCTGGTAAGGGCAATGTGGGAGTCTCTCCTCAAGGCAAGCCAAGTCTTTTCACTGAAACCAGAGTGGGTGGAGGATGTGTAACTGGCCTCTGCATTTAAAACTTGGAACACATTTTTTCCATGGAAAAATATTATGCAGAGATGTTCCATTTTTCAAAATGTATGCAAAAGCACTTTGCAAACCATCAAGAAGTCTATAATATGCCTATAAGGAATTACTATTCTGCAGTACATTAGCACTGTAATTCTGACACATTGTGGATTAAATAGCCTTTTGTGAAGTAGTTTGAGAATTTAACCACTGAGTGTTACATTGTCTCAAAGGAAAAATACATTCCAATAGCCAAACAACTGACTTACAACAGATTTTTGGAACCCAATCCATTCATAAACTGAGAACTGCCTGGATTAACATGAAGAGGACACATCATCACCATCTTCATCAAGCATTATTTATTAAGGGCAGTGCATGGGGTGAGGGCTTCAGGGTAAAGGAAAAAATAAGGGAAGTGTTAATCTAATTTTAATGGCTACAATTCCACATCCTTGCTTGTGAATGAGCTCAAGCTGTTCCAAAACATCCCTCTCATCTTTCTCTTCACTTCCTTCCCCATTTTCACTTATCTTTCACTCTTCTAGTTTTTAATCTAGTTTTTCACTCTTTTAGTTTTTAATTTCTTTTGGCCATTCCTCATTGTCTTTTGTCCATATTTACTCAGTATTTCTTCTTGCAGTAGACAGACTCTTTTCAGGGACTGATTATATTCTCAGACTCTGGGACTGAGGGACTCCTGTCCTTTCCTCTGCCACATCAGTATGAACCTTCATTTCTTCTTTTCTGGGCTACTCTAAAATTGTCCTAACCAGCTTCCTGACCTCTGCCTATCCTGTCATCCAGTGAATATACAAGATCAATGTTCCTTTGGGATAACATGCTGTGACCACTGATAGTTTTTGCTCACAGTATTTTATAATTGCTCACATTGCATTTGGAGATCCTACAGGGCCTATATCTATAGCCCATTCCTACACAGAGCTGTCTTCCTTGTATTCTCTTAGGTCAAATTGAACTGCATGTTATTCCCCAAACACACTTCTTCCTTATCCCTTTGCAATTCTGTCTTCCTTTATAGTGCTTTTCAAATCACCAGTATGATATTTTGTGTGTCCTTCAAAACTCTCCCAAAGGCCACTTACTTGCAGAGTGTTCCCTTATCCCCTCAGATATGGATCCTTAATCACTTTACAAAAAAAAAAAAATGTTTATTGAACTCCTTTTATATATTAGGCACAGTGCTGAACAATTTTCACGCAGAATTCTGTTTAGTGTTTGCAATATCCCTATAAAGTAACTACAATTTCGCCACTATTCCTGTAGGGAAACCAAGAGTTAAAGGACATCCTCTAGGTCAGGAAATGGAAGAGCCAGAATTTGAATTGATACACATCTGGATGGCAAAATCCATTTGTCTCTTTCTATCAGACTTCACTGCCTCCTTCTCTATTTCTCTTAAAGACTTGAAATGCAGTATTTGGACTATAGATGTCTCTATGATATCACGGATACTTTTAGAAAAGTATCAGAAAATTTGTCTTAATCATCTTTTTTGCATACTAGCCTACTCTCATGCCTTGACAGTCAATGTGACATTGATGTAAAAGTGCACCACCAGGCACATCACTGAGGAAGTTAAATCAACAAGTCCCTATCTTGTTACCATATGCAACTAACTCACCACTAAACAACCAAGGAATCTTATATCCACAGACACATTAATTGGGGACAATCGGTGTGGGATTCTTACCATTGTAATTCTCTAAATAAATTCTGAACTGAACAGAAACTAGAGTTGGCTTTTAGTGTTTGCATGTGGCAAAGTTTGAAAAGAATAGGATATTGAGTGTCAGCAAATCCTGGAAATGCTTTGTTTATTTGTTTAGATATTCAAAGTGAGCCATTTGCCAAGTCTGCAGACCCAAGTACAAGACTGAGTAAGACACAAACAAGTGTTTCTTCTCAGCCAATAGTTCTAACACCATCTGGAAAACTACATCAGTTAAGAAAGAAACAAATGTGCCTTTTTTTTTTTTTCTTTCCTATGAAGACCTCAAAGCTTATGAATCTGGGATCTGCTGGGTGGGGAAAAGAGAGCTCCAAAAATGGGGGTCCTCCATTAAACTCAAGCCCCCCGGCAACTGAGACTTTTCAGATCATAGAGACAATCACAGATCATAAGACATGATTTCTGATTTCTGTGGCTCAAAGTTTGCCCCTAACTCTGAAAGAGTTTCATTGTGATCCAATTTAGGGTTCAGTTCAACCCTGTAAATTACTATGATATTTTTATTGATACCATGAAAATGTACCCTTGCTTCTCTATTGTCACAAAAGCATGTTGTTGAAACACTTAAAATGCCTTGGCACACTTTAAAAGTGCTTTTTACGTAGGAGACACAAAATTAATGGTGCACTTCAGTCAACACATCCCGCACAAGGCTTTCTTTCCCCTTCCACAAAGCCATAGGATAAAACAAAGTGGATCCACAAGAGACCGCTGAACCTTTCTCTGATGGTAATAACACCTGGGTAGTAAGCAATGGAAATCAGTGTCACAGTCTCCCCTCTTGTACCATAATGTATACATGAACAGCATTAAGCTAGTTTTACCATCAGATTTCACTTTTCAGTGAAGTTTTAATTACTAACCGTTATCATGCTATTTCTATAAGGGAACCAGTAGTTTACCTCCCATTTCTGACTTTCCAAATCCTTCTCTTGGCCGGTCCTAGCCTGCTCCTTTCCCTGCCTCCTATTTTCATGCCCCCATTCAGAGTGCTTCAGATTCAATGTGACTGTTCAGCACTTCACCAGCAGCATTATTTGGACCCTGTATTATCCTAATCACACAGCAGTTTCCAGCCATCAAGTACATAATCTCAGTTTCACATTAGCCTGGAAATGGGCTTTCCCCCCTTTGGTTATCTTATCCACAAACATGTGCAAATATTACCTCATTCATCCTTGTGCTGGTGCCAGAGATTAACCCCAAAATCATCATGATAAATGTACCATTTAAAAAATAGTCAGTTTCCTCAAACCTTATTTTGTCAGTCTTGTTTCAAACTTCATCTCCTGTTATGACGTGGCTACTAGAACTTGTCATCTTTTATACTGTTTCATTTCCAAACATTGGAGCCAAATATGATGTCATATGTTCTAGTAGCACAGCACTTATCTAAAGGAAAAAGCTTACCCAGAGCTTTTACTAATGCTTTTATTTGTTATAATAACACACAGCACAAGTTAGAAAACATATTTTTAAAGGAAACCAATGAGACAGGCTTTAATCTTTAAATATGAAAAGGATTGTTTAAATATTTCAAAAGAAAGAAGAGTTATCTTCCCTCAGACCAAGAAAACAGTGATTGGCAGAGGTTTTATTCACCAGTATTTAATACTGGTAAAATCATTTAGTCAAGTAGCATTATGCAGGTATTATAGAAATGTTAAAAAGTGAAAGATTTTGTTCCTATCCAAAATCATTTAATGTTTAATATTTTTAAGAGGAAAATAAAAGAAAATTAAGATTCTCCCATTGTCTAATTAGCACCAGTTGCATCGTATTTGAATGACAAGAATGGAAGATGAGATCATGGGAGTGTAATGGGTTTGGACACAGAAGACCAGGACATGGACTAGACACTGGGCAAATCTCTCCCTCATTTATTAAGATAATCTGTTCTACCTGAAAGTGCTCACAACTTATGTGAAAATGCTTTGAAATCATAAAGTACTATACAAATATATGGTACCATCTCTGCCAGTTTTTCATCCCTACTTTTAACTTGTTTCAAGTTATTAGAGTTGGCACTCTGCACTCCATTTGTATTCTGTACATACATCTTCCCAGCACTGACCATACCATACTGTAATTATATCTGTACGATGGTTCCTCCAACTAACTTGCAAACTTCTGAGACTCAATCCCTCTGTAGATCTCCAGAGCTCAGGACAGCTCTGGTGTTCATGTCTGCTGAATAACTTGCTTGCTAAATGAATACTTACATGGGATCACCAAGTTTTCTTTAATTTATTCCCCATTGTCCTTTTTTCCATGAGAGCCTATGCTTCTTGCCTTTACTTTATTACTAAATTGACAATACAGAATAATATTAATTATTATCTGCCTCAGTCAAGATGAAACAATCCATACCATAATCAAAGTTACTGCAACAAAAAATTTCTTTCAAGTCTTAGTAATTAATCTTTAAAATCCATGCAAAATATTTGCATGTAAATCTATAATACAACTAAATTTATCTTAACAAAAATAACATTCTTCTCCTAAGTACTTGAGTAATATTGGTGCTCCAGAAAAATGGGCCAGATTTGTCCTGTCACACAAAGAAAGAGAAATACTCTATATTAAAAGTTTTAAGGATATTAAAATTAAAGAAGAAATTTGACCTCACAAATAAAGGCAACTTAACTACCTATTGTGAGCATACCATTTCTACCAAATGTTGAGCTAAAAAGTCCTTTGAACAACCCTCATTATGTCTGGATACTGAAGGATATGACATATTTCAGGTAAGCTGACTTTTTTTTTTAAATCACCCAAAAAGATGTTTTTTGACACTGGTCCAATTGTCCATTGCTATGCCTCAAAACAATATTCTTCTAAGCTTCCAAGATGCTTCCCCTGTGAAGCCAGAGAATTTTCTGAAGTATTCTCAAGATTGAGATGTACAAGACGTGATATAACTGAAGATCCGGGGAATGAGGAGCAAGCATTTCCTTTAGAAGTTGAATTCCCAAAGAGGAATCCAAAGTAGGACCTAACTTTGGTATCAGAATTCAGATGCCTCACTTCAAAAGACAGAATGGTTCTCAGACAGACTTTACTACTTAACTATGGTTATTGACTTAACCAAAGAAAGAATATGTCCATCAAAAAGAGGTGATGATATTCAAAGGAGGCATGGAAAAGAGAAACAGAAAAATCACTACTGACAGAATGGCTAAGACACTGTTCAGGGAGAGCTATTCTGTCCTCTAAATACACCCTCCTGTGGCCAAGACACCCCCCTCAGGTAAGGCAGTGTGAGACACGGGTAATGTGTTATTTAACCTTTCTGATCTTTTATAGCCTCATCTGTAAAACAGTTTAAAATACATGAACATAAAATGTAAATTAGCACAATGCCTGGCATGTAGTAAAAGTTCAATAATAGTAGCGGTTATTATCATTACTATTACAATTATTATTATTGGTTAGGATAGCTGTTGATGACACAGCTATTGAAATTATTCAATTCTCACTTTATCCTTTGTTCTCATGCTTACAAAGCAACTCTCTAATTATAATTTTGTTTCCCATAAAAATGTGTCTGTTGGGAAAGAATGTAATGAGTGGTAACAGAAATAGCTTGCTCTCTAAGCTCTGTTTCTCATAATAAACTAATAATTTGGAATTATTGTTCTTATATATCAGTCTTTTGTGAATTGGATTAGTGATTTTCCTGAAATAAAATTACTATATTTATTTTAACATCAAATGTTTTCCCCTAATGTTGGAACCAGTCCCTGGAATACAGATACCATACCATCAATTTCCAATGGTACAAATACCATTTGACCTGTTCCAGGTTGTGACCCTGCTTTTACTAATTGCCTACCTTGTAAAACTGAAGCACAGGTACTTACATTTTTTTCTATTTGTTTTTCTTTTTCAAAAATTGGATGATCAGACTTCTCACTGATAAATGTAAATGTTAGGGATGGATTAAATAAGTACAAAGTAATTTGTAAACTGCAAAACAGCATTAGGTGATGTTTATTTATTCAAGCATTTAATAAATACTTCTTGAGTACCTACCACATGTCCTAGACACTAATCAGTATGTTAATAGAGCCCTTGACCTCACTAAGTGATCTAAGTACTATGAAGAAAAATGAAATTAGGGGAATTTAGAAGGATGGAGTGAGAAGACAAATTGATGTGACCTGATTATTTGATAAGAAGTTTGGAACAAGCAAACGAGAGAGGGAGAAAGGGAGAGAGAGAGAGAGAGAGAGAGAGAGAGAGAGAGAGAGAGAGAGAACGCATACTAAACAGATAGCCATAGGAGCAACGGGAATGACATGTGCAAAGGACCTGGGTGGGGGTGGGGACAGGGGTCTCCATGCTTATAGTCCTCTTAGGAAAAGATCAAAGCAAGATTCACTTATAATCTAGAGAAAAACTTAATCATTCAAAACATTTTATGACAGTAGGGCACTGCAGAAGTTATCAGGAAAAGAACTGAGATAATAAGGGAACTCGCAAGGTGGGAATGTGACTAATGACCCCACTTACTAAATCTTAGGAAGCCACCATGGTTGGAGAAAGATGGCACATAGGACAAAGCAATAGGTCTTCCTTTAATCTCTCTTTCTTCTTTCTCACAATGAATGTCAACCCTGTTCCAGTGACCGCTGGACAGTCACTCCAGGGAGATAAAAACTGGAATATGAGGAGAGTGGTACAAATAGCTCCAAGTAAGAGGGATAGAAGGGCCCAAGAGGAAAGAAATGCCAACTGACTGTCACAAAGAGAAAAGAGAACTCTTGGCTAAAGGGCTTCAGGCTAGCTGCTCCTTAGTAGATGTTCATTTATATGGATACCAGTTTTAGACTGTCTAAATTATGATATTTTAGAGGGTTTGTAGAATCTTTTCAGGAGGGTGGAATTCTGACAAATCAATCTTTAATCCTATCTTGGTGTGTTTTTATCTGCACTCTTAGAAACACAATCAACATTTTCTTGTCTCAAGTGGAGAATCACGTATAGAATTTACAATTGTGAACTTCTGTAGCTACATTAGCTTGTTTTCCATTGTTATAACATAATATTTGAGAGTGGGTAACTTATCCAGGACAGAGATGTATTTAGCCCACAATTTTGGAAGCTGAACATTCAGATAGCCCAGCATGGCTCTGGCTCTGGTGAGGGCCTCATGGCAAATGGCATTATGGTGGGAGCACATGCAAGAAATCACATGGTGAGGCAGGAAGCCAAGGACTGGGGAGGAGTCAGTCTTCAACTCTTTTATAACAATTTTCTCTCAAGAACTAACCAGGATCCAGGGAGAACTACTTAATCCCTCCTGAAGGCAGCATCCACAATGACCTAATGATCTCCCATAAGGCCCCACCTCTCAAAGGTATCTCCACCTCTTAACCTCACCAACCTGGAGGGCAATCCTTCAATCATGAAACCCTGGGGGTACAAAACACATCCAAACCATATCAGTAGTTATTTATGAATAATGTCTGAATCATTGAAATATTTTCCCTAGAAATGTCATTGAATATATTTTTTTATGCTTAATATCTTTCAATATGTTTCATATGTTAAGAAACAAGGATCCTATATATTCTACATATTTATTTTATGTATTATTCTCAGAATTTTGTTATTTTAACTTTTGCACATGCAATGTGTTATGGTTTAAATGATAAGTGACCCCCAAAAGCTTATGTGTGAGACAATGCAGACTTTTCAGAAGAGAAATGATTGAGTTATGAGAGCCTAAACCTAATCATTGGATTAATCTACTAATACGGATTAACTATGTAGTAACTGTATGCAGGTAGGGTATAACTGCAGGAGATAGGTCACTGGTGGCTTGCTTTTGGGGTTTATATTTTGTCCTGAGTGAGTGGAGCTCCATTTCTCTGCTTCCTTGTTGCCATGTCCAGAGCTGCTTTCTTCCACTCTACCCTTCTGCCATGATGTTATTATGCCTTATTGTGGGCCCAGAGATGTGGAGTTAGTCATCTGTGGACTGAGATCTCTGAAACCATGAGCCAAAATAAACTTGTCCTCCTCTCATTGTTGTCAGATCTTTTGTTCACAGTGACAAAAAAGCAGATTGAAACAAGCTTGAAAGCTTGTGCCTCAAGGTTAAGAACTTGTGCCCCAAAAGATTTCAGAGCTGGCCCTGGCAATCTCATGGCTCTCTATCACCAATAAGCCCAATTCACATTATTTAACTTACAAATATTTGTTGGATTCAAATTGTAGATAAAGTTACATTAATCTTTACCTTGTAAGAAAGGAAAGGCTAGACACTCAATAAATGAGATAATTCCTCCTAAGTGAGAATTGCATATGCAAACTTTATGGTGCCTACAAATTTGGAAAATATTGCAAACCTGTGGAAGCTATATTGATGATGTGTATGTGTGTATTCACAAAACAATATGAAGAGTAGTGCTAAAGACATATTTCATTCTATTTGATCATTATCACCCCTCAAATTGGTAGGAAGTTTTATATATAAAAATATTACATCTATGTGGGTGATGGATAAAATTTTGTTTCTCTAAGACTGGAACATAAAGAGGCTGGAATATGTTGCCTTTTCTCTTTAACTCACTGACACAGGACATGTGATGTTTACTGCACTAGTCTTCACTTGTAGCTTCTTATGCAGCTAGATCTGAAGAGATAAAGTTAGAACTAGAGAAAAGAATATTTCTGAGAGTATGGATCTTTACTTCCTGTGAAGCATTCTATTCTCATACACTTTTGTGACCTTATGGAAATGGGAACCATGAAAATATTTTCTGTCTTGGAGGTTAATCTATAGTTCACTTTCTCCAGCGTGCTCCACCAAAGACCAGATGGGATTCTAAAATGAACTAGGTTCTAACTACAAAGCACTCTTGTAGCCCGAGGCAGGAGAAGGCATTACAAATATGTGTGCTATGTGGAAGTCCCAGCGGGATTTCCACCAAGAGCCTGTCTGAAGGCGCATGTCCACTCTGGGAAGCAAACCACTCCAAAGTTCTCAATTCACTCTGAGACTGACCTTGCAGCATGGGTAAGGAGGCCAATTTGAACCATGTGTACAGGCTACAGTTCAGGGCAGACTGCAGTGCCCTTGCCACACTGCCTTATGGTCATGATCCCAGACCTGCCCAGCCCCATGCTTGTAGTCTAAAGGTATTGACTTAGGCTTCTAGAAAAAGCATACTTGTGATAGGGAAAACATGAGCTTTGGCATCACTTAGTGATGGATTGAATTCATACTCCCACTTCCCAGCTGCATGACTTCAAGCAGGTTACTGAATCTCTGAGACTCCAGTATTGTCATTTGTAAAAAGTGAATAATTATCCTGACTTACAGGATATTACAAATATTGAGTAAAATAATAGAGCAGTTTAGGAAAGCAATCTAGTATAATGGTAAAGAGCTATACATTCTGTCAGCTTTAGTTTCCTCATCTGTAAAATGGAAATAACAAACTCTCTTCTAATAGGGTCCTTATGAAAATTCAGTGAGTTAATATAATATAAAGGGCTTCAGCCATTTTGGTACATTAAATGCTCAATAAATGTTCATATTATTGGATAATTCTTATAAAATATTTAGCAGCATGTGATAAATTAAGAGCTCAAAACTGGCAATCTGATTACCCTTTTATTGATTTTTTTTTCTATTGTGATGCAGACAAAATAAGAATTCTTGCTGTCCACAAAACCATTCTTTAAATGTCCTGAAACTTTTTAAATCATGTCTAGATTGTTTATACCAAATGCAGTATATGTCAATTCCACAAATTTTCTGAGAATACAAAGCAAAGGTTAAGTTATATCTATACACTGAAAGCTTACAAAAACACAAGGAGAGCATATCAACTGGAATCAAAGATGTATAATAAAAGAGTTTGGAAATCTCTACCAAATCATATCCTGGTACTTCTTGAAAAATCTAAACAAAAAAAATTTTTTTTAGTCACCAAATAAAAGATTTGTATAGTATTTTACTCAAAACAGTGATTTTCATTCTGCAGCCAGGATACTTTAAAGAGGAGAAAGCCCAATTGTACACACTACCATGAAAATGATTCCAGGTGCAATGAGCCCTCAAGATTTATATAACTCAGCTCTTAATTTATTTCCTTTAATCCACATGATTTTCCCCTACTTCTCAATTGCCAGCCACATGTTTTTCAATAAAGACTGTAATGGCACCAAGTTCCAAATTAGATGTTGTGAGTATATTTACTGAGTGCCCAACAGAAAAACCAGTGAGCATTTAAAAAAATCATTTTCTTGTGATATTTCCATAGAGGAGAAAGTAAGCATTTAATGCCAAATCCTGGTCCTTGGCATAAGTCTGTCAGATATGCACATAGTTGAAAGCAGGGTTTTCAAACCACGGTGTTCATTTTACTCCCTGTGTTTCAGACCATGGTTAGAAAAAGCACTGAAGCTCCTAAGCTGCTGTCTTGAGGTATAACACAGGGTGCATGAAATGAAGGCAACTAAATAATACAAAAACACATTGCAATTCCATATACAAATGTACTATGAAAAATGATAATATATCATTCAATGGGGAATCTATGTAGCAAAGGAAATCAATGTGAATCTATGCAGATGATCACAAGGAAAAAAGGCAAATCTCAGTGAACTAAAGCTCAAACTTTGTCACTAAAAAATCCATCTCTTAATAGGTAGATAGAATCTTTTTTTATGTATCAGAATTGTGTTTTTACACTTGCCTGATTTTGCTTCTTTTCATGCAAAAACGATTTCTTGTAACCAATTAAGGAAACAGAGATAACTATGCAAACAGAATAATCCCTATTACAACTGTATTCAGTCAGATAGAATATAATTCGGTCCATAGAATATAAACCGTGACATTCAACCAAGTTGACACAACTCTCTCCTTTTCAAGGTCTGAGTAAGAATTCATTAGACTGGAAAGGTAATTTGTGAGTTTTGTATGAAAAAACAATACAATGAGTTTTCCTTCTTAACTATTAAACATTAGTTTATAACATCCTGCTTTAAAATAGCAAAATCTATTTATTCTATACCATCCGTTACCACTGAAAATTCCAGAAAAAGCCATTTTGTTACCTGCTTTGGGATGTGTTAGAGCTTTTGGAAATAACCAGCAGCAGTCATTTCTCATAGTCTAATCTGTGATGATAATTTACTTTTAGGATAGAACATCCGTCTTAGCGCCTTTTCACATGCTGTGTATGTGGTGTCCATGTCAACATCAGACGGCAAACGTGGCTCAGGAGCAGAGGTTCAGTGACAGATAAATCATGTCGGGAGCAGCACGTGTAAAACTCCCTATTCTTCATTCATGTTATCGTCTCAGTGTTATCTTTATCTTTGCCTCAGCTTAAGTTCTTTTTCCTTTCCTTTCTTTTTAATAAGATCGCTAGCTAGCGTTTTGATGCCATGTGTTTTGCCTTATTCCTCCATTTGGAGGACAGGTGTGCCACTGTGTTTTTGATGGAGTGTTGCTATTCCAGAAAGCTCCATCCAAAACACAACGCCACACATGGAATCCAAACCTGAAGATGAGTCCCCATCGTGTTTGCTCTGATACTTAAGAGAATGCCTTCCTACCTCTACAGAACTCAGAATTAGTAACACACAATAGTTAAAGAATAATCCCTGAACTTTAAAAGACCTCATTTTTTACCTCAGGAATTTTCAGGGAAGAATTTTTCTGCATGCATTCTACAAAAGTTACAGTCAGTGTTGTCAGATTGCAAAGGTTTCCTTAGCTAATAAACCACCTTACATGTGCTTTATGCCTCCGTTAAAATGGGAACATTCCATAACACTGGTTAAATTATTTTGTAAGGAAAAGAAGCTTGAGAAAATTTCTTGCAATGAAAATAGTCCCTAAAATTCTGGTCAAGACCCTGTCCAACACACAACAAAATTCCTATTTCTTTGAAAAGTGTTTCAGTTTTGTAACACATTAAAGAAATGCCACTTTCAAAAAGCTTGCAACAACAAAGGGAACAGCCTGGTTTGAGGGCTTAAACTGGGGATTATTTTCAAGGCTCACTTTAGAGGGGAGAGTCTCTGCTTTGTTGGAGACTTCCCTCTGCTGCTGTTTATTTCTTGAATCAATGCAGTTAAAAGGTGATTAGTGAAAAAGATGCTGAAAGAAAGGGAATACGTGGAAGGACAGGTGTCATATTCTTTGTACCCCCACTTAGTGCTTACATAGCCAGTTCCACAATGGTGATGTGGCACTATGTGGGTGGCTGCCTGACTTCAAATGCCCAGCTGCTCCGGCTCCCAGAGCACTGACAAACTGTCTCCTCCACTTCAGAACCCTCCGATGATGAGCCTCTGACCCCTTACACAGAAAGGCCTGAGCACCATATGGAGATTTTTAAAGTGCTATCTAAAGACACAGGACTTTATGAAGCACATTCATACGTCACTCCACTGCACAGGGTCAGTTCATTCTATTGTTTTTGTTGTGAGAAAACACCTTTCCAGTCTGTATTCTTTAATAAAAAACATACCCTCAGACTAATAGGAATTTAAAGCTGGGGAAGGTGTGGATAATAAACCATCTAGCCCAAACTTCTTAGAGGATCAGAAAGATAACATGTGAAAATGCTTTAATAAACTGAAACTTCTCCCCAAAAGTAATGTATTTTATTTTGAAGAAAGGAAAACTTATGACTAGAAAGTTAAAATTGTTATATTACACCTTGGATTGATAAGTACCTAATCAGTTTTAACACTTTCATGAAAGTTTTAATTATGAAGTTCATATAATGTTTAGAATAAGTTTGAGTTCCATCATTTCTATTTTGAACATATATTTTGAATTAGAAATTCACGACTTAGTGCAAATAGTTAACCTTATCACCTGCACATGATGATACTTCAAACAACAGGTTGTCAACCACACACACTTCTGTATAGGGGTTCATGCAGCCAGTAGTATATATTTCTTAGGACAGATAGACACCTTTTGTCAAGGTGTTTTCCTTGGTTAAAAATGAGAGTGTACTATAAAATGTTATACACTATTTTTAAACCAGAAGTCTCCCAATGCCTTTGTCTAGGAATATCTGCAATTCAAAAAGCACAAAGGTGGCTGCCCAGCTTGTGACCACCTGATTTCCATGTCCAACTTTGAGGATCTCTAGTCTGATACAGCCACAGTGTGACTGAGAAGCAAGTGCCAGGTCCTCTTCCGTCATGATATTGCACAGGAAAGAGACAGAACTGCCAAAGACCAGGGGCTTGATGTAGCCATGGCAGAGAAGCCCGAAAACATCTCTATCCTCACTTGGGTCCTATCAGAGGTCTCTCGGGCTTGTAGGGTGGAGGTGAAATAATCACTCATTAAATCTGGATGATCCACAGAATCCTCAACAGTCACAGAACCTGGAACTTACACCAAAACCTATGTGTATTACAGGGAACAGCTCTAGGAGATCTGGTAACAAGCGGAATCTGGTAGGGTCATGAGAATGGCTGGAATGTCAACTGAGCACACTTTACTCTCTCACTCTCCTCCCACATGCCCTGAATGTCTCCCACCCTTCTATACAGACTGTAGGATTCCTTGGCCTTAACACCTCCATGGTGCCTATCAGCTGCTCATGGCACATTAAAGAACTGGGTGTGATAAATGAAGAAAGAAGCTGAAAAACTCAGAGAGATAAAAAAGAATGGCCTTTTTCAAGGTTGACATTACTCAAACCTAAGAAACAAGTTAAATGCCTTATTATAATTTGCCCTCTGTAGCTTCTCCACAGTTTTAACCATGGATATTGGCAATATGGAAGAAAATGGGTAAGAATCTGGAGTGATTTTCAAGTTGCCAAATGAATGTGAAACGTAAGACAATCCCCACATTTTCAACAGTGAGGCTGAAATACAGGATACTTTAGTGACTTCCAAAGCACTGGAGATGCCAGATGTCCACTATCTTGTATTTCAGTACCCACTCCCCTTTTCATTTGTTTTCTTTTACAATGTGGTAATGCTGGAATTGTATAATGTCACTTATTGGAGCTCTGTCAAAAGCTTTGATGACACCTCCCAGCACATCCACCAACCCCACCTCCCTGGTTAGACTTTACCTGCTATTTGCCAAGCTAAAATCTGGCACACTGATCCCCAAAACCAGTGGCAGAAGTGGAATCACTTTCATTTCTTAGCCCTACCTCGAGGAGAATATCTACCGACATGTTTGCTCGTATGATTCTCCTTCATTTTAATAGCTGAGGGAAAAGCCTGCAGCAAGTTCTTTTAGTGTCAATCTGGGAAATTTTAAAGAAATATCCATTTTTTAACTTAATGTTTGCCCTGAGTTACCTTCTAAACTCATAAGAGGGATGAAAACTGGTTAATACAGAACACTGCTACTAGAGAGCGAGTATCTCTCTCAGTGTGGTGCTTAGAATAAACATACATTCACATACTGTTTATTATACTTCAGAAATTAAAAAAAAAGTTTAGTGTGGGGAAAATTTTTCTAGCTGTATTTAGAGAGTGACCTGAGATGTGGGAAACTTGTCTATTGCTTATGTTATTTTTTTCACCCACTTTTGAATTCTTTGAGGCTCCATTTCCCCTGAGTTAACAGAGATTGCCACCCACCTTGGTTCTTCCTGCCTCTGCCCCAACAGAACCTCTTTGTTGTTTTATCTAATCAGATTCAGAGGCCCTGCTATGGTTGGCCTGCTTGGACTTTTCAAGGAGGTTATATTTCTTATTTCCCAGGCTTCAGAAGAACTAAAAATAACTGGGTGAAAATCTGAAAGGCAACGCAGCTCTATCCACCAGCATTACAAGGAGATAGGATCAGGCTTAACCAAAAGGGAGTATGTCTCTGTTCTTCCGTGACAATTAAAGCAAACTTGTATCTGATATCAGTTTGGTGGCTTGAGCCTTGGTTTGTTTCATGTCCTTATTTAATGCATTTATTTTTCCTTATTTCTATCCCACTAAAAATATCCATATTAACACCTATGTTTCCCTATCTTAAGAATGACGCTGCCCTTGAGTTATGTTGGCTTTTGCCTCTGTGCATTTGATGTTTTAAATTTTTTTAAAAAAATAAGTAAATTTTAAATGGCACCAATATTCAAATGGCCACTATCACCATTTGAATACTCACAGTCACTTTGTTTTCATTTCTTGTTGATTCTTTTGCCGTTCAATATAGAATCACATCCAGAAAGTTGAACAGCATTATGTCCCTAAGTCTCCTTATGAAGGATTTGCTAATCAAGGCAAGCAGTCTTCTTTTCATGAGGCTCTGCTGGCAGAAATATCCATCTCTGTGTTTTTAAAGATGGATAATGCCCATGAAACATGGGTGAAGAAACATCTGTCATACATGAAAGATAAAACATATCTGGTTTTGCTTTTTCATGTCTTATTTTTTAGAGCCATACAAAATTAAGAGACTAAGTTAGGGGGAAAAGTTCAAAAAAGGAGTTTGTACCATTAACTTTGCAAGGGCGTCAGAGGAGATATAGGATTTCAGTTCTGAACTTACAAATATGTGAAACTAGAGATTATGAAAATAAATATTTAGCCATATTCCTAGTTGTCTTTTGTAAAGGTTAACAGTTTCATACCAAATTAAAAGTAAACAAACACTGGTGAATTAAGAACTTTGTTCCAACTGCTTTCTCTGTCATGTTCACAGTGATAATGCTGTCTTACAAAACTAAGCACTGAAAAAAGATAAAAGACTCTCCAGGATAGTAATAAAAAGCACCATTGTTATTAGGAAGGATGTACATGCAATGTGCAATTTTAATAAGTCATCTTAAATATAACATGAACACATGTATATAACACATAAAGATAAATAACAAGTTCGTCATCAGGTTTGCCAAAGTGTCCCATATCTGAGCTAAGCCCCAATTAATAAGTCAGAATAATAAAACGGACTTAAATAGAGGGTGAAGAATGATGAGTAAGACTTCTGAGTTGCACAGGAGTAGGAAGGGTATCATTTCCAACATCTTTTGAGCTTCTCACACTGGATAGCTAAACCATTGGTAGAGATTCTGTTTTCACAAAGTGGTGTTGCAAAAATTTCTCTAATTCTGACCACTTCTAAGTTCCATTAGGGCAAGGATGATCACCTAGTCATAGCTCTCCTTCAGGACCTATCCATTGCTGGCCTACCATAGGCACTCATAACATAAATGAATGAAGGGATGAATGTATGAATCGTCTGAGTAGAATGGCTTCATTTCCATGATATTTTAAGTGAAAAATATGAAAATTTGCAAAACTCTTTGTTAGCATTGACAACAATTCACTTTCCCTCTTAAGTATTTTTTCTAATTTAAAACTTTGCAAACAACGAAATAGAAAATTAAAGCCATTATGTGCAATCCCAAAGCACTCTGTTACTAAATAGTTATTCCAGGCAAAATTTTGCTTAAAAGAAAAAAAATAAAAGGATGAATATATTAGGAATGAATCTCTTTGAGAAACTTTCTGGGTACATTGAAGGTGGGATAAAGAGAAGAGCAGATGGTGCAAAACAGCCCAAACAACCGAAAAACTAAAACACTAAAAACGGCCAACATCTTCATTACTTTTCCTGGTTCAGTAACCCTAGTCTTATTTTCATTCCAAGGGCTCATTTTGCTGGGAAAAAACTGCTTTTAAATGATAAAAGTTTGCTTCAACCATACCAGGCATTTGGGGACAAAAAAAAAAAAAGGGTAAACACTTTTGCAAAATATTTCTATAGGTCCACCTTTGAGCCCTGATTATTAGTTAGGAATATTTTGAAACTATTGAATGTAGCTCCAGCACTTTGAAATGGAATCTTACACACAAAAATATTTTTAACACTTAATCTCAATAATATAGAAAAGATAAAGTTCCCCAAGCATACTAAATTATTTTATATATTAAAAATCTCTCTACTATGTACATGCACATATCTTGTCAGTAAAACATACACAGAAGTCAATTTTGAATGTAAAACACAGAAGAAACTAGAAGGACACTTAAAAGAACACATGCTGAGTAGAACCACTTCAGATATATATCGAGGAAAACTGATCAGACTCACTTTTTAAAATTATTTGCCAAGGACCTACTAGTGTCAAGCACATTATCAACACTATCTAGTGTTTTAATAATCCCAAGAGATAAGTATTATTGTTATTTCCATATTACAGATACATTAATGCTCAGAAGGAGAAGTTTAAAACCAAAGACCCATGGCTATACCTAACAAAAATAGGATTTTGACTTTGTTCTGATGATAAAGGCAGTGTTCTTTCTACAACGGACCAGTGGTTTTTAGAACTGTGTAACTTGTTTAGGAGGGCATTTTTGGCTGGATCCTAATGGTTTAGATATCTTCTGATTCCACCCCCACCCAACCACACACACACGTGCACGCACAAACACACATAAGCACACCCACAAATACCTCTACAAAAATGTCTATTTGACTACCTGGATTCATTTTTGTTTTGCATCAGGGCGAAAGAAAGTATAGATGGAGGGGATGGTATGGAATCCTTTCTCATCCTATCTATAGACTGGATTTATTTAAAGGACAAAGGCATGGGCAGATGGAAATGTTCAAATGTGCTTTGGGCTGTGAAGAAAAGTGTGCCAGAGAGTATGGAAGAGAAGGTCCTTATGCTCACCTATGTGGGACACCCAGCATGGTTCTGGCACCCCAGGTTAAGGAGTTTGGGAATATACTGATGTGAGCATTGATGTTTTCATGATGGGCAGTGAATGACAGCTGTGCACTATCCATATGGCTTTGCAAACATCGACCAGAGACAAAAGAGAGCCAGAGCAGCAGAAGAGGAATAAAGCAGTCACATTCATGTGCAAAGGTGAGGAATTGGGAGGCCTTTTGGAAGAATGCTCTTTGGATCTATAGGATGGACAGGACAGGGAGGGAGAAAGAGAGAGAGGGAGAAAGAGGGAGAGAGAGAGAGAGAGAGAGAGAGAGAGAGAAGGAAGGAAGGAAGGAAGGAAGGAAGGAAGGAAGGAAGGAAGGAAGGAAGGAAATAAGTTATACCTGAAGGCTTAAGACTCTCAAGAGATTCCTCAAGGATTATGTTGGGAATTTAATGAGAGGCTCAGCAGGTAATGTTAGGCTTCCATGTCTGTTTTTTTTTTTTTAAGATTTATAAACATGTATTATTTGTACCAATAAATGGGGTTCAGTATGATATTTCCCACACATGCCTATAGTAGTCCTTGCCTGTTTCGACCAGTGCACCTTATTTTCAAATGTTTTATAAATTGGGAATCCATGCACCATGTCATTTGAAAAAATGATCCACTACTTTAAAAATGCAAATTTCAAAACTAAACCATGGTGCCTCTCTTTTCCCCAATTAAAATTGTGTTTGAATACATTTTCACACATTATACAACAAAATAACCAGTAATGGATAAAAGCAATTTTAGAGTATCTTTGAAAGTTGAGTTGATTGTCCTGAGGAGTTTTTTCTTCAGCTGCCTGTTTATCTGTAAATCTCAAAGGTGCTTCTTCTGTTCTGACCACCTAAAAAGCAGTCCATATCCTCTCATCTCTCATGTCTTTGCTCAAATTCAGTTCTACATATGAACATCTCCAATTGCACCTGAAGTTCAATAATTCAATATATCTTCAGCCTTGTTAGCTTATATGGGCAATAGCTGTATCATCCATTCACTTATCCAGGCTAGAACCCTCAAAGATCTTATCAACTCCTCCCTATATCTTACCCCATAGGTGACCCAGATTAATACATTTTCTTCTGCACAACCTCATAAGTTGTCTTTCTCTCTTCCTCACTACCTCATTCTTAAGTCTCCATTGTTTCTTGCTTGACCATCATGATAGTCTCCTATCAGGAGTTGCTATCATTTTCCTCCTCCTGGCCAATCTCAACATAGACAATAGAGATTTATTTTATTTTTTATTTTATATTATTTTATTATTATTTGTTCTTTTTAAATATACATGATTTTAGAGTCTATTCTGACATATTATACATACATGGAGTATAACTTATTCTAATCAGAATCCCATTCTTGTGGATGCACATGATGTGGAGTTACACTGGTCACATATTCATATGTGAACATAGGAAAGTTATGTCCAATTCATTCTACTGTCTTTCCTATTCCCATCTCCTCCCATCCCCTTTATTTTGTCTTGTCTAATTCAATGAACATCTATTCTTCCCTCCTTCCCTGGTTATGTGTTAGCATCCATATATCTGGGAGAATATTTGGCCTGTGGTTTTGGGGGATTGGTTTATTTCACTTAGCATGATAGTCTCTAGTACCATCAATTTACTAGAAATGCCATCATTTCATTCTTCTTTATGGCTAAATAAAACTCCATTATGTATATATACCATTTTCCTTATCCATCCATCTGTTGAAGGGCACCTAGAGAACAGAATTATTTTTAAAACATGAATACAATTACATCATTCTTCTATTTTAAAGTCTTCAATATGAAAAAAAATTAGCATGGCACACAGTACCCTTTCCACCCAAACCTTTCCAACTCAAACACGAATATCTATCTACTGCCCTAAACAGTGTTAATTCAGTAAGTATTGACTTAAAAGCAAGAAAGGAATTTATAACAGGATATATTGAGTAGCTAAAGACACCTTGGGAAGGTTGGAAAACCAAACTCAGAAAAGATGGAAAGAAACAGGTCTAAGCAGAAAAACCATGGCCAAAAGTGGACTACAGAACCAAGCCAATCAAGACCACCATTTCTGCCACCAAAGGACAATGCTCTGCACTTTGATAATACTACTTCTGCCCTCTTGACGGTCTCTAGACTAGTGGTCTCCCTGCCACTATTGCCCCTAGAAATTGCAACTCCAGTGATGCTGTGAACACACCAGAGGTTCTCTGCTTAATGTTTTTTTCTGCTCCTCTTATCATCAGGTTGGTAGAGCTGAAGTTAAGGGTCTATTCCTTGCCTCAAAAGGCAAAGGAGAGGTGGCAGAGGTTGCAAAAATAACAGGAAGAACTTTCAGTTTCATAGAATGTGGCTAGTTGTAAAAAGTGGAATCAGATGCTGGCCAACAGTAAAATTCATCTTGTACACCAATGCATCAGCTACATGAGACTTTCTCCAAAAAGAAAAGATCCTTTCGCATTGCTAAACGTCTATTCTCAGCATTTGAAAATATAGCTCCCTATTTCCTAAAGGGGACACCTATCTACTCCTGGTCTAAGACTGCCTCCTCTGTGAAGCACTGCTTGGTGACTCTAGGTAGAGCTGGTACCTCTTTTGTTTGTGGTCATGGCACTTGATTGTAGCATGAGTTGAAATTATTATTATGTGGTTTCACAATAATATTTCCCATATCAACAGTGAATTCATTTTGGCAAGAGCTATGTCTTTTATCTCTGTCTTCAGAATTGGTCAGAGTGCCTGGGACAAAAGGTGTCCTCAGTAAAGTTCATTGAATAATTTTTGTGGCTCCCCTTGGAAAAATGTGTTGGAGTGTATGGATGACTCCTAAAAGTGCTGGCCTCTAGTGTTAGAAACAGAGGAATCATCTTCTTGCCCAGTGACAAGAATTGATAGTTCCCAGAACTTCACAAGACAGTTGCAAGCTGGAAAGTTCTTCTGGCGTGAATGTTAGCTCCCAGCCTCATCAGAACCAGCACTTCTCAACTTCATTCTCAGTCCTAATGTTCAGGATGTTGTGCTCTTTGGCATGCTGCTAAGGTTGGGTTGAGACCAAAACTTCTTTTGTTTTGTTGCCTAAACTATTTATAAGTTGGTAGTGTAGCAATCTCGTGAAAATTTCACAGATGATGGCTGAAGCAATTTCAGAAGTACTACAGATATCCTGTTGGATAGTACTCATAAACTCTAAGATTTATATGTCCTTCTTATGTTATGAAGTCAGTAAGGAGCCCATTGTCTGTACCCAGATTTCACAGAGAAGATGAGATCAAATTTTAAACCCCTTATAATAATATTGCATGTTATGTCAATTTAACAACATAAGATGTGATCATTTTCAGCACATATTATAGTCATTAAATTTCTAAAGACAAATTATATCATAAGTACTGAATTTTTTAATCAATAAGGAAAGGCCATGGTACAGTGGCACATGCCTGTAATCCCAGCAGCTCAGGAGGCTGAGGCAGGAGGATCGTGAGTTCAAAGCCAGCCTCAGCAAAAGCAAGATGTTAAGCAACTCAGTGAGACCCTGTCTCTAAATAAAATACAATATAGTGCTGGGGATGTTGCTCAGTAGTCAAATGCCCTTGAGTTCAATCCACAGTACCCCTCCACCAAAAAATAATAACAATGAAAGGCCACCTATAATTGATATTATTAGTATTAACTGAGAGGTAACAAAGCAGTTATAAATGATGTTCATTGATTTTAGGAGGGAGATTCTTAAAGCAACATAATTCTTCAACAAACACACTTGTCGGTTGTGAGCTGGATATTTCATAGATACCTTGAGACATTTGAGAGATAGAGATCGTGGTAATTATCCTACCAACATGGATAAAACTTGCTAAGAGAAAAACTGAAATAGCTAATTTTGAAAAGAATAGTGATATAACAATTGAAATGGGAAATTTTTGTGACTAATAAGCATGCCTCAATACAAGAAGAGGTGGAATGCTCTAAATTGTTATAGGAGTCAGTGATATCTTTATTGTACATACACAAATTTATCATTTCATTGTACAAGTTACAGTTTTCACTAGTGTGTGTAGAAGCTTTGATACTCCAGGAATCCTCAAAATTATTTTGTTCTTGAGAAACATTGCATCCCATATACTTTTTCTTGGGTTCTCTTATATCCTGGAACTCTAGTTCTTAACACTATATTTATGAAACTATTAAAGCATATTATTTGCTTGAGTACATTAGTGATTAATCTCACTCCTTTCCCTGCTTTTGCCTCTCAATTGGATTCTCATCTTCACTCTGGGCTTCTGCATTTGTCCCATACACCAAAAATTCAAATAACACATGAGATTCCAGCCTGAGGAAGAAATATTTCAATTCACTACGACCTATATAAATATACAACACTAAAAGGAGGGATTTTGAGCCGGGCACAGTGGCTCACACCTATTATCCCAGTGACTTGGGAGGCTGAGGCAGGAGGATAGTGAGTTCAAAGCCAGCCTCAGCAAAAGTGAGGCCCTAAACACCTCAGTTAGACCCTGTCTCTAAATAAAACACAAAATAGGGCTGAGGATGTGGCTCAGTGTCAAGTGCCCCCGAGTTCAATCCTGGGTACCCCACTCCCCAAAAAAGGAATTTTGTCACAAGTCTCAACCTTCATCTCTGTCATTTCTATTTTGGTATTTGTTCTACTACTTCAGTATTTTACTTTGGATCCATTCCATGACATGAAATCTTTATTACAAACATAAAATACTTTATTTTCATTTACCCTATAAAATAACCTTATAAGTTTGCTGATTATCCTCTCTTCTGCATTTTTATAATATAGAACTCTCACATTAGAAGATATCCATGCTGAGAACTACAGAACGCTAAAGAAAGAAGTTAAAGAGCATCTGAGAAGATGGAAAGATCTCCCATGTTCTTGGATAGGCAGAATTAATATTGTCAAAATGGCCATACTTCCAAAAATGCTATACAAATTCAATGCAATTCCAATGAAAATCCCAATGATGGACCTCATAGAAATAGAGCAAGCAATCATGAAATTCATATGGAGGAATAAGAGACCCAGAATTGCTAAAGCAATCCTTAGCAAGAAGAGCGAAGCAGGGGGTTTCACAATACCAGACCTCCAACTATACTACAGAGCAATAGTGACAAAAACAGCATGGTATTGGTACCAAAATAGGCAGGTAGATCAATGGTACAGAATAGAGGACACAGAGACAAACCCAAATAAGTACAGGTATCTCATACTTGACAAAGGAGGCAAAAACATGCAATGGAGAAAAGACAGCCTCTTCAACAAATGGTGCTGGGAAAACTGGAAATCCATATGCAGCAAAATGAAACTAAACCCATATCTCTCACCCTGTACAAAACTCAACTCAAAGTGGATCAAGGACCTAGAAATCAGACCAGAGACTCTGCACCTAATAGAAGAGAAAATAGGTCCAAATCTTCATCATGTTGGCCTAGGACCAGATTTCCTTAACATGACTCCCAAAGCGCAAGAAATAAAAGCACGAATCAATGATTGGGATAGAGTCAAACTAAAAAGCTTTTTCTCAGCAAAGGAAACAATCAGCAATGTGAAGAGAGAGCCTTCAGAGTGGGAGAAAATCTTTGCCACACACACTTCGGACAGAGCACTAATCTCCAGAATCTACCAAGTACTCAAAAATCTTTACACCACGAACACCAATAACCCAATCAATAAATGGGCCAAGGAAATGAACAGACACTTTACAGAGGAAGATCTACAAGCAATCAACAGATTTATGAAAAAATGTTCAACATCCCTCATTATAAGAGAAATGCAAATCAAAACCACCTTAAGATTTCATCTTACCTCAATTAGAATGTCTCTTATCAAGAACACAGGCAACAACAGGTGTTGGCGAGGATGTGGGGAAAAGGGTACACTCATACATTGCTGGTGGGAGTGCAAGTTGGTGCAGCCACTCTGGAAAGCAGTGTGGAGATTCCTTAGAAAACTTGGAATGGATCCACCATTTGACCCTGCTATCCCACTCCTTGGCTTATACCCAAAGGACTTAAAATCAGATTGCCTCAGTGATGCAGCCACATCAATGTTCATAGCTGCTCAATTCACAATAGCTAGATTATGGAATCAACCTAGATGCCCTTCAGTAGATGAATGGATAAAGAAACTGTGGTATATATACACAATGGAATATTACTCAGCCATAAAGAAGAATAAAATTATGGCATTTGTAGGTAAATGGATGATGTTGGAGACTGTTATGCTAAGTGAGATCAGCCAATCCCAAAAATCCAAAGGCCGGATGGTCTCACTGATAAATGAATGATGATGCATAATGGGGGTGGGGTGGCAAGAATGGAGGAAGGATAGATAGCATAGAGGGAAGGGAGGGGTGGGGTTGGGGTAGAGGGTAAAAATAATAGCAGAATGTGTGACAGACACCATTGCCCTGTGTACATGTATGAACGCACAGATGGTGTGACTCTACTTTGTGTACAACCATTGAAACAATAGCTGTACTCCATTTGTGTTCAATGAATCAATAAGTAAATAAAAAATAAATAAATAAATAAAAAAGAAGAAGATATCCATGAAGTAAGCATAAGTGTATGAAGCACAGCCCTATTGATAATACTGTCTCAGGAAATTAAATGTTTTATTGCTTTTTTCTGATCATAAGTGTATTTTAAAATAGAAATGAACTACAAAGAACTTTAATTTTATTAATCTCCAGCAATTGGTTTCTTCAAAAATAAATCTCAAACAAAAATAACAAATTGTAAGCAAGGGTGGTACGTACTTTGGTGTTTCACATACTAGTCTTAGTGCTTTCCTCCTTCAAGCTTTGGAAAAGATCACAAGTTCAATACAGATAACTAAAATAATATGATAGACTACAAAGAAAGTCAAAGAAATTAAATATGGTTCTCAGTCCAGATAATTTTGATATATGCCTCTGTGCATTTTTCCCTAGGATATTATATGTAAATATTCAACAAGACTTAAATGGCAATTTAAATTTCATATCTGAAATTTTATCATATTCTAAGATTTCAGTCTGTATAGACTAAGGAACTTTTCAAAAGAGAATATAGCCTTTTGTTCTTGAAGGGTTGCCAGAACTAAAAATGTAAAGCAAGCTCAGATTAGCAGTAGTATATTCTGGTTGTATTACCCAGACCTTGAAAGGCTGTTGATCTGAGCCAAAAAGCATGCAGTTTTCTTCTAATGCTCAGATGCTACTGTTCCCAGCAGCCTGGTTCTAATTGGTTTTCATTCCGTTTCCCGCTTTGCTGCTGCCAATGCTGTCTCCCCACCCGTGTGATTCACCAGGCTGTAACTGGACTTTAGGCAGGGCTGGGAGTTCTCAGAACTTCCAACTTAATCCTCCCTGACGGCAGACACCTCTGGTCGCTTGTCTGCCATGTTCCCAGTATCAGAACAAACCTACTACATGTTTAGATTCAAACAAGGAATATTCATGATGGTGACATTTCCAAGCTCTATTAAATGAGGCCCAGGTCCACTGTTAGACCACAGCTGGGACTCTCCCTTGAGAGGCCTTCCCCCTGAATCAGCTATGATTTGCACTGAAAAGTGTGTTTTTAAAACCCAGGATTAAAATTGGTAAATTAATAGATGATCTTATTTCTTCTTCATTTCTTGCAGTATCCCTGTTACATAGCTTTAAATAAAAACTCCATTTCACTAAAATTAAATAAAATCTATTTCCTTTAAAAGAGTATCAAGATTCAGAAATAACTTCTACATATGGATGTCAGAATTGCATGGATTTTAACCTCTGTTTTCAAGAAAAATAAAACATCGACATTCACCTTCCTTGAGGGGAAAAAGAGAAGCACATGAATCCTGATTCTTTACCTATGTATTGCAAAATAGTTTTTCAGAGGAGGTACACAGTCTTAATATGCTTATTGTAATAATAAGGTGAAAATGAAACTTCTGAAGAAAGCTACTTTAACTCAATTCACATTGACTTATGAGAAAACTGGTAAAAAGAGCAAGGCTTCTTCCAGTTTCCCAAGACAGGACAGGCACATTTTCCTGAAGGTCATCACCAGTAGTCACCATTACTCGACTCAGGAATCTGTTCTGAGGCAGTAGTTAACTAGTCGAGAGTTTTTACTTGTTCCAAGCTCTTTAGAATTGAGACCCAAAATGGAATAATTTTACCACTGATGCAATGTTTATCCAGATTAAAAAAATCAATTCATTCATCCATTTTCTAGACCCTGGGAAGGAAGAGACACTGCGGGTCAACTCTGAGTAACCACTGAACTGATAGTGAAGATTCTACAACTCTCACATCTCTTGTGGTTCTACCTTAGACTTTTAATCTTTGTTGTTATCACTGAAAGTAGGCCAAAGAGTAAGAATGGATGAAAATCTAGTTACAGCTATAAAAAACCTACTTGCCTATGCTCAGACCAATGAATAATATCTACCTAACATATAGAGGTGGTGTGGAAGGTAGTGGTGGGCAGAGAAATAAAGGGAAGCATCACCCCCATACAAATGGCATATGTTGAAGATGTACTAACACAAAAGTTTTAATGTGTCACTTAAACCATTACATAATAAAATTAGATCATTGGACAAGATAGTTAATAGTTTCAACAACCACCTACTTCGTTCAGAACATTGGTGTGACATAACAATACCTACTGTCAAAGAATTTATGATCTGGTAGGAAAAAGGAAAAAGAACTGACAGCAAAAGATAGATGTTTTAAAAATAAATAACTTTTCTAACTAAAAACTTAAAGAAAAAGTATTTCCAACTTGAAGCATCAGGTCACTGAAAAGGTGGGTGTCAATATGAAATTAACCTGAATTCAATTCTTTTGCTTCTTCTGTAGTTTTTCCAAAGTTAAATGGACTCTAAGAAGGCAGCAGTGTTACAGAACCAGTGCTAACCTGTATTGCTGATTACTGAATGTGGAATAATGCAGATGGTGGATTAGTCGAAATTTTCCTTCCTTTGGCCCTCACCCTTAGAACCAGTCCCTTGCTCATTAAAACCTCCTGCAGAGGGCAAACAAGAGAGGGGATGGAGATGAAATTCATTTTGGAACTGTTAGAAGCATTGGTGAAAGGTTATGTAGAATTGTAGAAACAGTTTCTTTATAGTTTCTTTTTCTTTCAAAGAAACCTTGTTTTTCATCAATGAGATTTATATGGTGACTAGAACATGTAGGTGTGCCTTGACTTTCTGGATAAAGGAGTTCTTCAAAGAAGGATTTCATGAAAAAATAAAAATTTTGTCCCATTTCAAATCAAATATTCACTTATATTTTCTGTTAAAATTGATTTCACAACTAAAAACAAACAAAAAATTCAGTAAAGTAGAATCTGTTTTCATGTCTGACACGTTTTCATGTCAAAATTGGTAGACCCCAAACATACTAATGAACTGAGGCACATGTGAGAAACACAGATCCAAAACCATTCTTAAATACATAAAACATTACTTTACAACAGTTATTACTATCGAAAGAAGGAATACAAAGTAAAATAATAAAATATCTGGTAAGAATTTCTCAAATCCTAGATCCTGGTAAGAGCTCATCAGCCTCCCCACTCCTTGGTCACTGCAGGAAGATAGCAATTTTGAGTAGCAGCAAACCACACCTACACACACGCTGAGACTTCCAAAACTTGAGAGCCACTAGATACAAGAACAAATCCAGTAAGACAGAGCAAATTCAAAAAAGAGGACAGAATTGAGGAGAGGGGTAATCCTGTAAGATGTTGTGAAGACTAAGTTTTGACCATTTAAACAAACAGCAGAAAAATGGATTCCCCTACTTAGTCATAGAGATTTATTTATTTATTTATTTATTTATTTATTTATTTATTTATGGTGCTGGGGAATTGAACCCAGGGGCACTTAACCATTGAGACATGACCAGCCCTTTTCCAATTTTATTTTGAGACAGGGTCTTGCTAAGTTGCTCAGGCTGTCTTTGAACTCTCGATCCTCCTGCCTCAGTCTCTCAAGCCACTGGGATTATAGGCATGCACCACCACACCCAACTCTTTTTATTACTTTTTAAGGCTTTTAATACCTGTGATGCCTCCTGGGTTCCCAGAGATAAAAGGAAAATGTCATTTTATACCCCATATTGGAAGAAAGTTAAGGAAAATAATGGCAATAATGCATGTCAAATCACTGCGGGTTTCTTTCATTTGTTTGTTTTTGGTACTGGGGATTGAACCCGGGGTGCTCTTACTGAGTCACATTCTCAGCCCTTTTTTGTATTTTATTTAGAAACAGGGTCTCACTGAGTTGCTTAGAGCCTCGATAAGTTGCTGTGGCTGGCTTTGAACTCGAGATCCTCCTGTCAGCCTCCCAAGCTGCTGAAATTACAGGTGTGCACCACCACACCTGGTCACTTACCACATACACTATAGGATGTACTTCACAAAGAACAATGATGTAATAACTATTGTGTACAGAGTATTATTATGTACAAACCATTGTTCAAAATTTTTTACACGTTTGAATTCATTTAGACCTCACAACACTGCAGTGTAGATGCTACCATACCTGTTGAATCAATGAGAAATTTGGAATGGGTGGTGTCACATTTTAATCCAAACATTTTGCATATCAAACATAATTGCTTTCAACTAAGCCCCAGTCCTACAGGGGTTTCTTTTACCTACTGGTGGCTCCTTGGGCGAGGCAGAGCTTGGCTGGCCAGACACAGCACTGTTGAAAGACGGCAAAGCGGATCACAGGTGCTGGAGACACTGTGCTACATCCCCAGTGGGAAGGATTCTCATTGCCCAGTGTCAACTCATGTGCCACAATATTTTTAAAGCCCCATTGTTTTTTGAGTCCTGGCAAAATACATATAAAGTTTTCTGTCTTATTCATTTTTAAGTGTAGTTTAGTAGTGTTACGTATACTCACCTGGTTATGCAGCCAACCTCCAGTAATCTTTTCATCTTGCAAAACTGAAACTCTACACTTACTATATAACAACTCTGCCTTCTACTGTCTCTCAGCCCCTGACAAACACCATTCTATTCTGTATTTCTAAGAATTTCTCTACTCTAGGAACCTCTAACAAGTGGAATCACACAGTATTTGTCTCTTTGTCACTCACTTATTCAATGTGCTACAGTATTTTTGAAACCATAACAAATTACACTCACACAAAAACATTAATCATTTTATAATTTTTTTAATTATTGTACAAAAACAGTGACAATGAGTGACTATGTTTTTAAAACACAAAAATGTGAATTATTTTAACTTATTGGGCTTTCACATTTTTAATATTTTAAAGAGCAAGAGAAGCTTTATATCAATACATACTTCTAGTACTTAACCAAAATACCTATCAATAGTAGGTATTTAAAATATAATTCATTATTAAAATAAGATAATTGATAAATTTTACACTATCAGATTTTTACATGTAAGGTTTGAGGCATACTTTACTGAGCTTCATGAAGTACATGCAATGTTTACTAAGAAATATTTCAAAGGCATTCCTAAGCATTAATAAATAACTAGTTATTTATTAATAATAATAACTAGTTATTTATTAATAATAATTAAAAATAATAAATACTTTTGTTGATTATAAGCTCTACAAACCCAACTGAAACTAAAAACTATATTTATATCTCCCAGCCAAGTGGTCATTAATACTATGCATTTTAAATTTTATTCTAAAATTAAAAATTGAGAGCACCAAAGTCAAAGAGTAGCCCAATGTAACCTATCAGATAATCTTATTCCTACAAATTTTTTCATCATTTTTAAATGACAGTAAATAAATAGTGATTTGTTTCTAAAAGCCTGCTAAGAATAAGCTACAGTTCAGATTTCAAACTTAAGTTGTTTTTAACGAAGCTCAAAATTCTGCTCTACATTGTCCTTTCATGACCTCTGATGGTGAAAGTGTAAACTGACATTACAAATAGCAACAACAAAAAATACCACGAATTCCATTTACCTCATTGTTGGAGAACCATTCACTTCTTTTCATATTTATTTACCTTGAGTATGTAGTAGCACCAATTATTCAACAGTATAGAAATAACATCGGGCAATTTCATACTATTTTAAAGTGTGAAAGATGCCGTCTTGTTCACAATTCATAAATCTCTAACCATGTGTGCACTTTACAAAACAGAATGAACATTTTAGCCTATAGCAGTATACTTCTTATTATAACTACCAGCTCTTAAATGCAAGTTGAATAAAGTTTAAGTTGAAACAATCATTTCAATTTATAAAAATCATCATTCTCCCTAAATCTCTATATGTATGAATAATGAAACATAATTGCATATTAAGACCTGAATTGTTTGGATTTATTTATTATTTCAACTTAGTTAATAAGATTAGTGTTGAGGATTGAGTTTATCCCCAACCCCCTCCCAATAAGGCTTTCCCACATTTAATTTACCTGGGAATATGATCCCAGAGAACAAGGATAATGAACAGGGAGAGAAAAACAGGGTAGAAGGAAAAGTTGAAATAGGAGTGCATTATCAAATGATAACTGCTATGGCCAGTCCACACTAGATTCAAAGATCTTCTGAGAAGCCTTAAAGAAATGCATTAGAAAAAAGACCTCATTCCTCCAGGGTTTGCCAGCCCCGTGGAGAAGTTACCCCTGGGATTCTGACTACTGCATAATCATTTGTAGTTTGCATCTGTGCAGCCATCAAGGGGCATTCCATACTTCAATATCAGAAAAGTTCCAGGGAAGAGAGGCTCACACCTGGACCAGAGATGAAGCACTCTCCAATTGCACCTTGAAGAAGCTGGTCAAAGTCTATGCAAAATTGGTTGTTGAAATGGTGACTATAGTAAGATATGAAGCCAAGGGGATTGAAGTGATGCATAGAGTGGATCAGATGCAACAGATCCCTTGCATTATCCCCATCAATCTTTTCTGTTCATTAAGTTCAGTCTCTCATGGAGTTCACTTTAAGAGTGGGGCCAGCCACAATTTCTACAAAAGTTTGTGGAATTAGCTATGATCCCTTCTGCTGTTGGTTCTAAGACCTCATGGTTGATCCTTATCACTTTCATCTGCCACCTATTCTGATTTTTCTCACCCTTGGCCAGTATCTCAGCTGATCTAAGGGTGCTTACCTGGTAGTGTGACCCAGATCTTTTTTCTCCAGGTTGGCTTTGCCCTTAACAGGTTATAGTGACTGTAACTGCCCCTTTACCATCACCCGCTGGCATGAAAATACTCAGTGTGGGGCTTTTCAGGTGCCACGATTCCACCCTTCCTACCTAGTGGCCTCAATAGATCCAAAGTAATAGTGTACCTGGAAATTTCATATATTCCAATTTTTCATTTGGAGACTAGGGAAACAATCACAGGGCTCTCATAGCCTCTGTGAGACACTGGAACTAGAGCTCTAATTTTTACCTGTCTTCCCCATGCCCCCACTCTAACGAAAGGACTGTGGTGGCTTTTCTTGCCTTCTAGTATTAATGTCAGCTCATACTTCTTATCCAACAGTCCTCAAAGAGCCCTATTTTTCTTTCCTCCATGTGGTGTTATCCTGGCTTATATCCATAGGCCCCCTTTGGAAAGATAGGGAGAATGTTTATAATCTTGTGATACTGAGGAGTCCTTCTCAAGGTTATTCATCCTCCCTTTAACCAATGAGATCTTAACTTATGAAATTATACAAATCTAGAAACTGGCACAGGTCCTGCATTATCCATTATGATAGCTGATGCCCTTATCATTTTCATATCTCTTTTTTTGGTTACACACACACACACATGCACATTCAAATAATCTCCCAATTTATCTCATCCCTTAAAGCACCATGATGTATTTAGTAATTCCCACAAATCACTACAGGTTAAGGTAGCCTGATTTCTATGATAGACTTCTGCCCATTCCAGTAATTGTGATCATCTTGCCTCCTACAATTCAATATGGCGATATGGACTCTGTCATTCAGGAATCCCATAACCCTACTGATACTTGGGATACCAGTCCATAACAAAATCTCCTATCAAAAGCTCTGACCTGTGGAAACAGACATCAGCAAGTTTTTAAAGATGCTGACATCCCCCTCATTAATGAATTCCTTTTTGCCTTGCTGAAGAAAATATCCTCTGGGTCCTCTCAGGGAACATAGTCAGGTGAAGGTTTCTAGAAATCATATGACAAATCCACTTTAACATTCCCATATCTATGAGCCTTCCCACATTTTCCTTAATACCAAGCTGAAACAACTTCATCATCTCTGCCTCATTTTTCTATTGGCCCTTATCATAGTTCAGGCTTCAAAGAAATATCCTAGAGAAATATTAGGACAAAATCCATGTGTCCTTAACAAGATGCTGAAATCTAAGACATGAATGAATGCTCCCATGTCAATAAATTCTTCCCTATCCATCATTTTTGTAGTTCTCCCAACAGTCAACACTCTCAAAATCCATTCTTACATGTGTGGGAAAGCAACCCCACTAGGTTATAGGACTTAAATCTCTCATCTTGCATCCACACAGATTAAGGGCAAAAACATCTTGATATAGAGGTACACACACTACCTGCATATCTCAAGAAAGCATTAAGATTGAAATAAAAATTTTGTATCTTTAAGAAAAGTGACAAATCTCTGCAAGGAGTTACAGGAACTGTATAATTATTCATTGCTCTAATAGTTCTTTTAGCTCAAGCAGACTAAGAAACAAAGCCAGCAAAATGCATTCATAAGTGTTGGAAAAATTCAAGGGGGTGCTGGGGTTGTGACTCAGTAGTAGAGCACTTGCCTAGCATGCATGAGGTACTGGGTTTGATCCTCAGCACCACATAAAAATGAATAAATAAAATAAAAGTATTACATCCATCTACACCTAAAAATATTTTTTAAAAATTTAAGGGGGTGAACATATATACCATTACCAAACTAATTTTCTAATTTACTTTTTAAATTAGTCATTGTATATTGAATTTATATAAAATAAGGAATTGTGTACTATAGGTGTAAACGTGAATTTAAAAGACATTCTTTAAAAAAAATTTTTTAGTTGTCAATGGATCTTTTATTTAATTTATTTATTTATATGGGGTGCTGAGGATCAAACCCCAGGCCTCACACATGCCAGGCAAATGCTCTACCACTGAGTTACAACTCCAACCCTCTAAAAGACATTCTCTTTAATTTTTCATTACCATATCAAACTTTACACACAGAAAATCATTAGAGATAAAAAATCAAAGGTCACTTTTTACTTTTAATTTAAGAAATACAGCCTCCCTCATCACATTTTGCAATTATTTCTTTACTTTTTATTTTAAAATAGTAATATGTATGCAGAACGTTGGGGAAAATATTAGAGGTCATTTAGACATCACCAATTCTCCATGCACTCCTTTGTGGATGTGTGTAGTTCTATGCAAATTTTATCACATATGTAACTTGCTGTAACTGACATAATCAAGATATAAAACTATTCCATCACCTCAAGGGTTTCCTATGTTGTCTTTTCATATCTACACTCACACAGTGGTATTTAATTTTGGTTTTAATTTGCATTTCCCTAATATCTATTGAGTATTTCATGTGTTTATTTGCCATTTACTCATATACACTCATTGCTTGACACTTATTTGCCATATACTCATTGGTGAAGTGTATATTCATGTCCCATTTTCTGATTTTATTGTTTGCTTTTTTTTAACTACTGAGTTTTGGGAGCTCTTTATTTATTCCAGATAGCAGCCCTGGTCAGACAAAGTGCTGGTTTACAAATATTTTCTCCCGGTCTTTAGCTTATTTTTCCATCTTTTATGGGGTCTTCCATAGAACAAAAGATTTTCTTTAACTTGATGAGGCCTAATTTATTAATTTTATGTTGTTGAATTTAAATATTAAATATAAATCATGTTGTTAATTATCTTATTTAGAGGCCGAGCCAAATTACTATGATTACTGATGTATCCCCAGTGGCCACTTACAGAATTATTGGAGAATTATTTTAAAAACAGTTTCATAACAGAAATCACCATCGTGTCCTCATGATATAATTGTAAACTGGCAGCTCTTCATAGCCTGAGGAGAGAGCATCTGTCTGTATTTCAGAAACATCTAAATGCTTATAAAAATGACTGCACAATTTCTCAATATTCTATTATGCATAATTATTCTTATTGGGGAAAATTTATAACATCAGCTAAAACTTTGAACATTAGATTTCATATGTAAAAGAATTTAAAATTTTTTAAGTAATTAAAATAAAAGCAGCCAGAATATGGACAAATGGACAAAAGTAAACAATAGCAGTAATAAAGGAAAAGCAAAACTGGTGTCATTAAATTGAATTTTCTTATGAGCAGAATAACATAATTTCTTCAATGTCTTCCTCATTATCTACATCAGTGAAGAGAATCTCCACATCTGAAAAAAAAGGTTAAAAAAAGTAGGATTTTGCTATATTGAACTATTGTGTAACTGAATCCGATTCAGTTCGCCTCCTTAATTCAATCCCAGCATGCCTTAGGCCTGTACCCCCATCTAACACTGCAGGGCTTGGCTATGATTATGTCATTAAAGCTGATCAAATTCCCACACTGTACTGCTGGCTATGAGAAAACAAAACAAAGGTGAGATCCAGTTCTTACCACCGAGAACCTCACTGGGGAGCTGGACAAACACAAAATTTATCTCAAAGTTCATATAATTCTAGGAATCACAAAAACACAAGAGAAACCTGCAAAAATTAT
This sequence comes from Glaucomys volans, assembly GCA_020662805.1. Taxonomy (NCBI): domain Eukaryota; kingdom Metazoa; phylum Chordata; class Mammalia; order Rodentia; family Sciuridae; genus Glaucomys; species Glaucomys volans. Next base: position 347,685 of record JAJEJO010000938.1, on the reverse strand, counting down.
GAGGAACTATTGAAGTAGGAATCTTTGAACCTATCCAAAGTGACTTGATTAATTATTGAAGTAGACAACTTACTTTGGCATTTTATTAAAGTCCACTACATATTTCTCATGAGAGTTAATATTATGCAGTGTTTACAATAATGGGTCATGAAGTCAAGATGCCAGAGCAGGAATTTTGATCTGCCACTTGTTAGTTAAGTGAACTTCAGAAAGTTACTCTTTAAATCTTAAATTTTCAAAGATTCCAATAATACTAACTACTTCAAAATGTAGCTAAATTGAAAAATGTAAAAAAGCATACAACAATGTCCAGTACAGTATAAGCTGTCAAAACATTAGCTATTCTTTTGAAAAAATTCTTCTTAAGAATGTATAATTGAATCGACTACTGAAAATTTAGTGACTCCTCTACTACAATCAGTCTGGCCACTTCTTGGGCCCTTTGAATGTTAAGTTCTATAAATTTATACATTGATACAAAATGAAAAACACTCTTTAAACATATTGACATTTATCCTACACCCCTATTTATCAAAGTTCTATTTAACCTCTATAGCACTAAAGAATTAAATGCTGCAGCTTGGTTGCAAATAATTCTGTAAACCTTGCTGAGTGGGCATGCGATGAGATTATAGAGGTAAGTAGTGCTGAACAGATCAACAAGACCTTATAAATGTTTGGATTTCAGTCTAAGTACAATGAGAAACCGCTGAAGAATTTTAAGCAATGGAGTAGCCTGATCTACATTTTCAAATTATAATTTTTTTATTGAATAGACAATGTGAAAGAGAAAGACAAAAGCTAGGAGGCTAGTGAGGTAGTTCAGGCAAGAAAAGATAATGCCTTGGAGTAGGACATTAGCAAATATGATGTAAAGAAGTGAACTGAGTGGAGACATATTTTGCAGGTGGTATTGACAAGTATTAATGAAGTACATCAGGAAGACAGAACTCCATAATTTCTTTCTTGAGTGATTAAGTGGAGTGCACATAGTATGATAGGAAATACTGGAAGAGAAAAAAATCATTGTGGCAGGAGGGCAAAAAAACAAGAATCCCATTGAGTTAAAGATTTTTGTGAGACCTCAAGTGGAGATAAAATTGAATAATTTGGATATAGGACACTATGTTTAAAAAGAACTGGAGGCATATATTTAAGAGTCATAAGTACATATGTGATATTTAAAGCCAGGAGGATCAGATTGCCTCGGATAAGAATGTAAAAAATAAGAAGAAAGGGAATTCAGAAATGACCCCTAAGAAATCCTAATATTTAGAGGTTAGGTAGAATAAATGGAGGAACAGTGAAAGACTCTGAGGAGAGACCATAAAAGTGCAAGAAAAAAAACAAGAAAAGAAAAAGTAGATAACTTTATCAAATGATATTAGGAGATTAAGTAAACTGATGTCTTAGATGTCTTTTTATTTCTTTAATCTAGTAATGTGGAGAAAATTGGTGTTACTACCAACAATGGGTTCAGTGTCCTGGTGTCAATGGACACTGGATTAGAAAGTCTGATAAAAAGGGAGTTCACATGAAATGGAAATAATTTCCCAGAAAAGACTGACAGGAAGAAGGGCAGAGACAAATTCAATCACAGGGAAATGTAGACACTGGAGAATGTTTGGGAAGTGGCATTGTACATGGAGGATCCCAGGGAATGTTTGAATGATGTTAGGAAGAATCCCACAGACAGCCAGAGGTTAAACATATAGGAAGAAGAGGAAATGACTAATAGCACAAAAAGAATGAATAATGGCTCCAAATCATATCTGGGAAGATAGATCTTTGATAGAAGGCAGGGTACTTCTTCCATTGAAACATGTGGACAGATTAAGATAAATACAGATACAGGCACAGTTTATAGAGTCAGTGGGAAAAGGATGAATAAATTCCAGCCTCACGGGATCTGTATTTCTTAATGAGATGTGAGGCAAAGCCATCTGCACATGATGGATGTGTAATGTCAAGGGTAGGAGCAATCAGTGAAAGCTGGGATAGGGGTAGGGTGAACCAACTCTCCTAGCTTGCATAAACCAAGAAAATTCCTGTGACTCAAGACTTTCAGCAATAAAACCAGGAAAGTCTCAGCAAGATGATAGAAGTCTCTCATTCTGAAATCTGAACAGGATGGAGAAGATATACCATGGTCTTTATATAGAGTAGGAACAGAACTCATTAGTAAAAAAGAGTAAGATTACTAGTATTGAATGCCCAGCCAACAATGATGACTATGAATTTATAGCATAACCATATATTGAGTAATACTGACTTTAGATCACAATTTGTGCATCTGTTGAGAAGGTTCCCAAACTTTCTCAATCATGTAGGATCAAGTATTATAGTACTTTTTTTCATTGCACCCCCTAAACAATTGTCTTTTCTACTTGATTATTTCTGTAAAGACTGTATTAGGGAAAAGATTGCCTTGTTCATTCAGCACAGGAGAAACAAAAATATAAATTGAAATTGAATTGATTCATAAATTATAAGAATTAATGCTTGTGAAGCTCCCATCAACTGCACAATAAGTGGTAGGTAAATGTCTCTATTATTGTTCACATTTTCATAGTAGAGCAAAGCTCTTGACTTGTACACATTCGGGATTGCAATAAACACTTGTTGAATGAAAAGTTCAGACTACAGATGAGGTCCTAAATTATGACTGCCCCCAGCAAACTCGACAGTTCGTCGATTTTACTTTCAACATCCCAAATATCCTCTGAAATTCCAGCTTATGTTGTGTTCTTTAAAAAGAAAGGGAGAGAGAAATAGAAAACAAAAATCCTAAAAAGTAATTGTTATTTGCCATTATAGAATGGGGTTTTGAACAGTAAGGTAGCGAGAAACCGAGATGATGTGAGATGAATAGGCTGCCTTAACCCATCATGTGCCATTGTCTTATATATGGGACACCAGCAAAAATTTAACAAAAATTTAACATTTTTGTGGTGTCCTATATATAGGACGATGGGACACAGGAGGTTTCAGTAACCATCTTCGTGCCCGTGCATTTTCAGCTTCTTGTCCACTAGGTGGTGGTACAGAGTCTCTATTCTAATTACAGAGTTCTTTATTTTTCTCACAATGCTCACAGCGCTCTTTGTGCGTGAAATAAGCCCAATACATTTCTTCAAAATTTTAGCTTGAAAACAGCGCTCAAGTGAGATGAGCGGGGAAGACTGGGAAGATGAGAGGGAAGTGCAAGCAGCCGGGGAGCTCCCACGTCTCTCGGGAAGCGCGGGCTGTTCTAGCAACGCCTCGACCCAGCTCTCCAGTCCCCGCGGTGCCGCTAGGCACTTTTCCAAGGCGCAAAGAGTCAATGGGGATTGCGTGCTGGTTCCGCGGCGACCCCTCCTACAGGCCACCGCAGCCAGCTGAGCCGCTGCTGTCGACCTCGGCTTGCAAGAGCACGGAGAAACGAAAGGCAGCCCCACTGGGCCCACGAGCCACGTGACCAGCCCTGGTCATGTGACTACGGAACCCGGCAGCTGACGTCTGTCACCCTGACAACTGCCGGCTCGCACGGGCCTTCCGGGGAAGCGCGGGATTCAGAGGCAAAGGTAGGTGAGGCTCGGGCGCTTGTTCCCTAGCCAGGTCGGGGTGGCGGAGACCGTACCTGCGACCGGGTTCCTGGGGCTTTCATTGTTCGGGTCATCCCCCTTCTCCGCCCCGGCTCCATTGTAAACGCGTCTTTGTCTTCCCGCCAACTACCGAATGCGCGCTTTCTGGAGCCTTGACCCCGCCGGGCTGAAGGCCTTTTAGTGGGGTCAACCTCTTACCGAGCCCTTGGGCCAAGACTTGAACCGCAACCACCCTGAACTGATCGAAAATGCTCCTAAAGGGAGGAGGTGTTACTCTGTATTTGGGGAAGGTACTGTCGGGGCCCCCAACCACTTACCCCCACTCTCACCTCTACAAAAGAAAGCTGGGGTTTGCGCAGTGTCCAGTTAAAATCCAAAAGCTGGGGCGGATCTGAAGTTGAGTTCTTACGGAGAAGAGCTCCGTCTTGCAAATTACTGGATTTCTTTTAAGGCGTTCAGTGCATCGTTTTTGTGGTCTTCTTTGCTTCAAGAGAAACAATTCGTGCAGATGTGCATACTCCATTAACTTTTAAGTATTACAAATCGTAATAAAATTCTCTGTATCTGGAAACATCCCCATATCTATTTTGCTTAACTGTTGATGTTGATTTGTAAATTAACTAGCAGAAATTAGTTGAGTCAGACTACAAAAACTGTTATGTGCTTTGTTAAAAAAAAAAAGTGGCCCTTTTGGTGTGCTGTTATAATATTTAAGACTATTTGTGAGAGCCTTGTTTGTGTTTGAGAGGTATTAGGTTTAGGAAACGGTATAGGTTTAGGAAAAATTGTGGAGACCTTTAATAATTAGATGTTAACAGATGAAAATGTAATTCTGGACCTCAAGTAGAAGGTAGGTTGTTGAAGCTGACGTGAAGGATGTCCTTAAAAAGAGTTTCTCTCTTTTGTCATCTAGTGTTTCCAGTGTTGTAAATAGGATGTTTGCTTTGGGAAGTGAATATTACTGATTATGGCTCACTATTCCAAAGAAGAGCTGGATGAAGAATTTGAACAGTTTATGAAGGAGGTAAGTTCATATTTTTAAAAGATGTTTGGTAAATTTGTCTCATGAGACTCATCTTTCAGGGCTGGGAATGTAGTTTGGTGGCAGAGTGCTTGCCTAACACATATGAGGCCCTGGGTTGGATCTCCGCCACCACCGCACACTAAACAAAAACAAAACATAGTTATTTATTTGTATATTTTTTGTAATATTGGGGATTGAACAGTATCATGCATGTTAGGCAAGCACTCTACCACATCCCCAGCCCATGTGTATTTTTACTAGGTCAAGAAAGGTGAAAATGGAGACTTACTGAATAAGAAAAGTTAATAAAACTTAAAAAACCACAAAGAGGCATTCTTTTAATTTGCCCTTTCATCTCTTATAATCAAACTATCACTTCTACAGAATTTACCCATTATCCCTGTAGTTGGCTCCCATTTTAAATACTGCCACCTGATCCTTCAATACCATCCTCTCAACTGATTTCCCAGAATTCCTTTCACCACACTGAAGCCAGATGAGGTGTTACATAAATCTGACTCTCAAAATGCTATTGGTCTTCCCATCATCACCTGTAGAATAAAATCCAGACTCCTTATGGTGGTTTATGAAGTTCTTCATGATTTGTTCATGTCTACCTCATTGACTTTATATCACTCTTCCCCTTCATCCACTTTTTTATTCTATATGGCCATTTTCTCCCCAGATTTGTTGAGCTCCTTTTTCCTCAAGGCCTGTGTGTTATGTCCCCCTCCTATAGCCTTGCTATTTCCTTGTTTTTCACCTGGCTTGTAAAGGTCTAAAATATCACTACCTCAGAGAGTTTTTTTCTTTTTTGTTTTTTGTTAGCCCAGTGAAAAATAACAGTCACTTCCTTAGTATGCCATGTATACTTCTTATAGCATTTGTCACCATTCATTACTTTTCTGTATGGTTCTGTTTTCTACTTTTTGTTGTAATAATGTCTGTTCTGTGACGTGATGGCTGTAAGCTCATTGCTATATATGCAGGTCCTAATAGATGCTTAATAAATACCTACTGAATGAGTAAAGGGTTACATCACAGTATTTACATAAATGAAGGGTCCTTGTAAAGCATTCAGGAGAGCCACATTTTCAAACGTTATACAGCATTCTCATTTGTACAGGAAATTTTGTGTACTAGAAAGAACCTGAGTTTCATTGTCGTATCTTAGGAATAGTAATGCCTATTTTGTAGACTTGTTTTAAGAATTTAAAAAGCATCTCTCAATTGCCAGGATATAATAGACACACAGAATAGGTCCATTTTTCCATTTGCAAAACTGATTTTTGAATTTTGAATATGGGCCCATTTTGAAAATCAAATTTATAGAAAGTATTTTCATTTTGAAAGATTAATGGGCAGTACAACATAGGGCTTTTGGAAAACGTTTTTCTTCTACCCCTCGTTTATGACCCTCCAAAACATATACTCTCCAAAATTCTATCCCCTTCTCTCCTTGTCTATCTACCTCTCACATCCATTCTCAACTTATAAAAAGATCTTGTTTCATGTTAGAGATTTGGGTAAAGCAGTGTCCCTTTTTTTTTTTTTTAACAATGAAAACTATGATCTTAAGAGTCATACAGACTTCCTTGGACATTTTGATAAATTATTCAAACAGGCTATTTAAAGGTGTAATTTACATATCTTTGGTTTTAGGAGCATGGTTTGACAAGTTTTTTTTAAATTAGGTTTATTGAGATATAATGCACATGCCACACAATTCACCCACTTAGCATGTATAATACAATGTTTTTAGAGGCATGTAACCATTGCCACAATCAGTTTCAGGACATCTTTATTACCCCAGACCCCAGAAAGAAGCCCCATAACTTTTAGTCTCCCCCAACCCTTCTTCCTCCATTTCCCAGCCTTAGGCAACCACTAATCTTGTTCTTGTCCCTAAAAGTTTGCCTGTTGTGGCCATTTCATAGAAATGTAATCATACAGTGTTCTTCTGGGTCTAACTTCTTGTACTTAGCATAAAGTTAGCACCTCATTTGTTTTTATAGCTGAATTGTATGCTATTGGATGAATACACCGCATCATGGTTATTCCCTTTTCACTTAGTAGAAACTTGGGGTCTTTCCACTTTTTGGCAGTTATGAATACTGCTATGAGCAATCACATATGAGTTTTTGTGTAGATGTATGTTTTCATTTCTGTTGTATATATACATTAGGAGTAAAATTGCTATGTCATATGGTAACGCTGTTAAACTCTGGAGGAACTGCCAGACTATTTTCTAGAGTGGCTGTGCTATTTATATTTTCACTAGCAGTGTATTAATTTAATAGGGTTCCAGTTTCTCTATATCCTTGGTAACACTCATTATCTGAAGACTAGCTTTCTGTTTGTTTTTAATGACAAACCTGGAAAGCAGTATGAAAGTTTTTGAGAGTCAGACACCTAAAATGCACTAGAAAGAATGATGGGTTCTCTTCATTTTTTTTTTCTGATCTTTCCACAACCCTACTTCTATCTTATAGATAAATAAACTGAAAAAATGTGAGGAGAGAGAAATAGAACATTTTAAGGTGGTAGTGATGTTTAGAGGCTAAGTAGAAAGAGCTGCAACTAACAGAAATTCAGATAAGATAAAGAATATTTTTTCTTCCCTGGTTTCCAGGAACACAGTGAGTCCCTTTGGAACATTTTAAAATTGACATTCTTTACAAGTCATTGAATAGTTTTTTTGTGTGGCAGGTATAAGTGTGTGTGTGTGTGTGTGTTTTGTCATCTTGGAAGTGTTAAAGGCCACCCAAGAAACAATATCCTGGTTGTGGCAGGGGGGCTAGGTAGTGTAGTGGGAAGTAGGCAGGCTTTCAGTCAGAGACCTGAGTTAGTTTGAATAAGTCTTTTTTCAACTTACTGATGTACCATCCTGGGCAAGTTGTTTAACCTCTCTGAGCTTCAGAGTTGTTATCAGTAAATCTCTGCAGGATAGTTTAAAAACTAAGTGAGAGAACCTAAAGGCAGATCCTGACATAGAACAGGCATGTAATAAATGTTGATTTCTTCCTCAGAAAAAGTTTATGACATAGAATGAAAAAGGATCAAGAACATAGTCCTAGAGAAGTCTTGTGTTGAGGAAATGGGCAAAAGAACTATTACAGTATAGAGGGGTGGCAGTGGCTACAAAATTGAAGAGTACCCTGATGGGAAGCAATGCTGCTGAAGTAAAAGTTTCAGGAAGTAAGAACTGGTTACCACTATTGTTATGGTTTTGATATGAGTTATCTCCCCCAAATTGCCTGTGTTTCTACAGGAATATTCAGAGGTAAAAATGATTGAATTATGAGAGCTGTAACCTAAGCAGCCCATCCTGGGCAGGTGGGTCATGACTGGAGGTGGTGGGTCGTGACCCGAGAAGGCATGCCCTGGAAGGGTTCATCTTTCCTGCAGAGATTTGGGTAAAGTAGTGTTAGTTTTTTTGGTTTTGTTTTTTACAATGACAATCATGATTTTGAGAGTTATGCTCACTTCCTTGGATATTTTGATAAATTTTCAAACAGGCTGTTCAAAGGTGTATTTACATGTCTTTGTTTTTAGGAGCATCGTTCCACAAGCTTTTTAAAATTAGGTTTTGGTCATTTATATAAAAAGGCTAGCTATAATAAGTATCCAGTTCCATGGTGTGATCAGGGAGGATGACTGACAGTTGTCCTTTATTTGTGTCATTTAGGAGGCCTTTGGAGCCTGAAGGAAAGCTCTTTTGGATGGAAGCCGTATTTTAAGGAGTTGAGTGATCAATTCAAGATTTGGTATCTAGAGGAAAAGTGATACATAGAGTAAAAGGGACTTGTTATGTTTCAATTTTTTTCACCCAAAGAAGAGAAGACTTGGGTATTCACTCTTTTTCTTCACTGTAGAGTCAGGTGTTACACAAGGTGCTAGAGATGTAGTGCTGAGCAGGTTTATAATTTGAGGTAAGCGGGGAGAATGGAGGGCAGAGGGAGTGAAGATACAGAAATGAAATTGGATAACTAAGGAAGAAAGAACCTGGAGAAGAGAAATGATCCCTCCAAGGTTCTGCTGGTAGAGCAGGAAAGAATGGTCTCCTCTGAGAGGGAAGACGTGCCTTAGGTGAGTGCAGTGGCAGATGAGGGGATGAAAGGTGGTGTTTGGCTGAGGACTTTATTTTCTCAGTAAAAGAGAATTCGTCTTACCAGATAAAAGGGAGGAGGGAATTGGGATTAGAGTAGGGAATTCAGGATTGTAGTAAAGTTTGCATCAATGTTCTACTCAGGAAAAGACAAATACAAATGTATCCAAGTTAATTAGTCACTGTGACAAGATGCTGATTTCTCTGGTCTACACTATCCTTTCCACTCACTGAAACTCAGTTCTTCCTTAGAGTGACCCCATGTACCTCCATAGACCACAGTCTATAGAGAACATCTAGAAGATAGGATTGTGTTTTTTTTTTTTTCCTTTCCTGAACAAGTGCATTGATCATTTTCTTTTTTGGTGGTTCTCCAACTTTACTTGTTAACTCTGGATATGAAGTCAATGTTCAAAGATATGCTTGATTTTTAAGTTATTCGGCCACCTAGTTTATGGATATGAATTTATACGTTATTGCTGAGGGTAATATCTAATAACTGTGGGGACTAATTTGAAAGGATAAATGTGAGAATCTCTAATTTATAGTGATTTTTTTGAAATTTAATAATTAGTTTCCGATTCAGCTTTCAGATGATTCTTTTGAAAGTTCAAGCAAAACACCTAGACAATCTGAAAAAGAAATGAAGAAAGATACAGTGCCTTGGTGGATAACTGAAGATGATTTTGAAAATGGTGGTAAATATTGCTAAATTTTCATTTTAAATTATTTCACCACAAGGGGTCAGTCAAGACTTTTAATTCTGGATTTTGTTCTGTACTATAAATATAAAAGGAAAATAATACTAACAGTATGGCTTCTTAAGGTTTAAATTGATTTTCATGGTATTTCACAGTTTATTTTATAATTGAAAATCTGTGTTTTTGCATTATCAGGTTATTTTACATTGAGATCATTTATTTACTCAAGATGAACAGACTATTTTATATATCATCATTATGTTTAATGATAAATTGATACAAAGTGATTTAATAAAATATTCTGGCAGTGATCACATGGGGAAGGTTTTAACAAATCCATAGATTTTGGTATCATAGTTTGTTAGTAAGTAGTAAAAATAATAATATTTTACTGCCTTAATGATAAAGTGCTCACTATTTCTGGCACATGTGTATGCCTTTTCTAGAATATTCCTAGTTACATCTTTATAAATGCACAAGTGCTTTCATGAGTGTTTTCTTACACTAACATATAGGGATACTGCCTGTAATTTGCAGTAATTGTGTATCCTATATAGCACTATGTATGGTATATTTATTTTATGAGATACTGTCATGTCCATAAAGAACCCAGACTATCTCCTATTTAAGTATCTGTGTTTTCAACATTTGTGGATCAGTATTAAACACCATTTTGTGAACTGATAGAATTTCTGTATCTCTTCTCTATAAGAAGAGATTATTTCTCATAATATTGAGTCTGAATTTCTTAATGTGACATTTGAGGCCATCCATAACCTGACTGGAACTCTCCCTTCTATCTCATGGTCCCCAGTCACACTCAGTTATTCTGTATCTCCTGGAAATACCATTGGCTCCCCTGCCTCTGATTGGCTCATGCTTCCTTGCCATTACAGTGCCTTGACCTCCTTACCCAGTAAAGCTTGGCATCACCACTCTTTGCAGTCCTTCAGTAACTCTTCTAGCTCCCTTGTCAATAGTTATTTTCTCCTTTGTTTTGAAGTGTGAATACCATAATAGCACTTGCACATGTGTTAATAGCTGTAACCTATGGCGCTGCTTCTGAGGTTGGGAGCTTTGTGTACACAGAAATACCTCTTTTCCCTTATATCCCCTGACCTTTAGCAGTAAATAAGTGTGTTTAATGAATGTTAGATTTACTTCTTTGTTCTTAATACTGTAGTTCATTAAGGAAATGCCTTATTAAAAAATTCAGTGCAATTTTTTTCATAAATCCCCAAACCATGCAACAATGCTAAAGAACACATATGAAGAATTATTTATTTATTTATTTATTTATTTATTTATTTGGTATTGGGGATTGAATCCAAGGGCAGTGTACCACTAAGCCACATCTCTAGCCCTTTTTTTTGTTTTATTTTCAGATAGGATCTCACTAAGTTGCTTAGAGCCTCACTAAGTTGCTGAGGCTGGCCTCGAATTTGCACTCCTCAGCCTCCTGAGACACTGGGATTACAGGTGTATGACACTGCACCCAGCTAAAGAATTATTTTTTGGAATCTTTTTCCTTGTTAGTACTTGAAAATAATATTATTGAATAAAGTACTAATGGTGCAACCATTGACTTCTTGCTCTAGGCTTATTTCCTCCAACACTTACACTTACTTCATTGATTTCATCTTCAAATGTGGCCTGTTCTTCCCATTGTCAAGCCTTCATACCCATTATTCCCACTGGCTGCAGTTGTCTTCCTTTTCCAGTTCACCTACTTATCTCCTCCTCTTCCTATGTTGATAGAAGTGTTACTTCCTTGCAGAAATATTCTTAGATATTCCAGTCTTGACAGGACTCTCCATGCCATTATTAACATTTGTAGACTTCCTTCAGATTTCTAGAGTTGTTCACATTCAACTCTGCTCTGCATTTAACTCTCCATTTTTTAATAAACTTTATTTATAATGTACTTATTTATTTTACTTACCTACCTTCATGAATGTAAGTTTCAAAAAGTCAGGGATTTTTGTCTTTTTTTTTTTTTTCCTTCACTGTAAATCCCCAGCATTTAGAACAATGCCCAGCACATACTAAACTAATTTCATTGTGATTGTCTGCTTCTCCTACTAGACTTTAATCTTCATGATGATAAGGGCCTTCATTGTATGGTAGGCATGAACACTGTTCTAGGCACATAGGTTGTCAAATAATCTGAATAAAATAGATAATATTCAAAGTCTTTGTATATAAACATACATTATTCTTTCTTATTCAAGATTCATGGAACATTTTTTAAATGTAAGAAATTTCAAACATTCAGAAATAAGTTGAATATACCCCATATACACACTGCCTTATTACAGTTATTAACCCATGGCCAGTCATGTTCTGGGTTCCCTCTGTTTTTCTACTCTTGTTTTAGTCAGCTTTTTTTGCTGCTTTGACTAAAGGACCCAATCAGAACAATTTGGGGAAGAAAAGTTTATTTGAGGGCTCACAGTTTCAGAGGTCTTAGTCCACAGAAGGCCAGCTCCATTCCTTGGGGCTCAAAGTGAGGCAGAACATCATGGTGGAGGGAAGTAGCTCATTTAATGATCAGGAAGCAGAGTGAGAGCTCCACTCTCCAGATACAAAATGTATATCCCATAACCATGCCTCCAGTGAACCACTTCCTCCAGCCACACCCCACCTGTTTTCCAGTTACCACTCAGTTAATCCCGTAATGGATTAATTTACTGATTAGGTTGACACTGTAACTCAATCATTTCTCCTCCAAACCTTGCATTGTCTCACATTTGAGCTTGTGGGAGACACCACATCTAAACCATAACAACCCTCCCCCAAACATTACTGGTACTGTATCACTACTTTCCATAGATATTATAAAGTATCTCAATATTAGAGGACTTTTTAAAAATATATATTAACGTATCAGTAATAATTCCTTCATTTAATATCTAATCAGTCATAAAAACAATTTTAATATATTTAATATATAGCCTTAGAGACAAATTCACATTCCAAAAGCTGTGAGAGATGATAACAACTTCTCCTCCCCTAACAATAGATACCACATATTCTGGTATGAGAATCTTTACTTCAGTGAGCCACTGTTTTCAATAGGAATAATGACTTTGAAAGATCTTTTAATATCTCCCTCTATTTTTCTTGAAGTGCTATTTACACTAACAAAGGATCTTGTTGTAATTGTTCTTACTTTTACCTGCTTTTCGTGCTCTTTTTATTATGCTGATTGATTCTCTGAAGTGTTATGAGTCAGGCAACAAAATCTCTAAGTAAAGAAAGAACTAGGAAGATAGGCAGTGGCACCGGATTGTAATGCCAGCTACTTGGGAGGCTGAGGCAGGAGGATTGCAAGTTTAAAGCCGGCCTCAGCCATGGTAAGGTGCTAAACAACTCAGTGAGATCCTGTCTAAAATAAAATATAAAAATAGGGCTAGGCATGTGGTGCAATGGTCGAGTGCCCCTGAGTTCAATCCCCAGTAAGAAGGAAGGAAAGGGAGGAAGGGAGATATGGCATACTGTATTAATTACTTAATTTATACTTGAACTCTCTTAAAATCTCTTAAAATTAGGTAATTTTAAGAGAGTTCAAGTACTTTAATAATCTTGTGTGAATTTTTGAAAGTTTCTCTTTAGTAAAATGTATACCAGACAAATAGAACAATAACTTTTCTTTTGAAAATTCTAGGATGGATTTTTTTATTAACAGAGGAGATTTATTGTGTAGCTACTGTGCACAAAATTACTATAACAGTATTATTGTGTTGGCATGGTGATCAAAACAAATCTCTGAACATAAATATCCAGCCACATTCAATTCTGTTCCTAGGACTGCTTGGAACAAATGTAAGCTATTTGAAAACAAAGAAGACTTCTCAACCTTTTACGGAAATAGACGAGGATTCTGCTGAAAAAATTCAATTTCTTAAGAGCAGTGGAACCTCTATCTTAAGTGTTGACAGCTTAGAAACAAATGGTAAGAAATTTGAGGTATATGAGTCAAGTTATTAATTTATATGCTTATATTCAGAATTTTTATAAGAATTAATTCATAACTATCTCGGCTCCTCCTTTACTAAAGTATGGAGACAGATTTAATATTTTCCCGGACGTTTAGAACTATAACTCTATAGAAGACTTAAACCTTACGTGTTGATTTTGATTAATTTGGTAGGTGAAAGATTCAGTAAATTGTAAACTGTTTTTAAACTTATTGTATATATGTATATATGTCAGTAAATGCATCATTTAAATTAATATTGTCAAAACTTGTATATTAATTACATACATCTATGCTCTCTATTTAGAACTAGTAGTTTCTGAGCTGAATCATAGTATTCTTGGATTGGGATTGGACACATTAGAAGAACAAGAGGAGAAGGAACAGTTTTTTGCCAGGCTTGAGAAAGGCTTGACTTCATCCATTGATTACTCAAGATTGAATAAGGAATTGGATTCTAATGACTCTACACATTTTAAAGCTTTACATAGGTAAAGTAACAATATAAACTGTTAACTCCATTTATGTTTTTCTGTATTTTTGGAAGACTGATATGTGCAGAGACTCAAAGTTATACCTTATAACAGATAAAATAAATCTTGATTTTTTAACTTTTATTCATTATTATAGTCAGGATTTTTCTATGTATGAACATAATATGTTGATTGGTAGTTGAAAGCCCACTCTCCCTCCAGATGAAATTGTATACCTAAGATACTATAGAAAATAATAGTATGCTTCTTACTAGGAAATAAATTAGGTGATTTTAAGAGAGTTCGAGTTAGGTTATAAATTGGGGGTCGGGTAGGGAGAACAGAAAGGGAAGTAAGAAACAGGAAGCAAAGACATGTTTTGGTCTATGTCTTACCTCTCTGTGTGCTAGTTGACTTTGTGATTGTTAGGAAACCTCATTCATCCTAGAAACCCTACTAATTGACTGAACTGGTCCTCTGCTAAGAACAGTAGAGTATTGCCATTCTTAAGACCTTTGTGAAACCTGAGGTCTTTGATTTTCTCAGGTTAGTTATCCATGTTATTGTTTTTTTTTTATAAATAGAAATCTGATTATTATTTTATTTAGGATTTCAAGAATACAAGAAGAGTCGGTAAATCATATCCTCTGATTATTAGAGTACCTTGTCTCAAGATGATTCACTTCTTACAAACAGTTGATAAAGCAGGACATTTGCTGGCATGAACTATTCAGGGTCTGAGACTTTTACCCTGCTTGCAAACTAACAAGTTAGCCTTCCAATTTTGTGGATAATGGCTGTAAATACTAGATTCCTGTGTCAGAAACAAAGGGCCTTATTTCTCACAACAGAAGCAATATTGCATTGCCTCTCTAAACCCTGTGAATTCTTCTGGGGCAAGGTCAAGACTCTATGATGGATGTCTGCACAAACAGTAGGTGGCATTTACAGGAAAGGAACACTGACCTTGGGAAATCTATTGCTTTTATATTAAGTGGAAACAGGACAGCTCTTTGGGTAAAAACATTGCCTCATGCCTCAAGATAGCTCACTGCACACATAGCCCTGAGATGGCTTGGTAAAAAATGGTCAGGGCCTTGAATTATTGGCATACCTAGAAAGAACATATAGGGTCCACACAGGAACCACGGCAATTGTCTCTTCCAGATTAGGCAGGCCACAATTTTTTGCCCCTTTGCAATATTCCTTAACTTTTTCTCATTTTTCAACAATATTCTTAACTATTAGAATTTCTGCTGTAGAACAGTCTAATAAGAATGCAGCTTAGCATTGAGTATGCAATATTAGGTGTTGTTGCTATTATCATTATTATAGTCTTACAGTTTTTCACATCTTCTAGTGACCCTGAGACACAGGGTTCATGGATTGAAAAAGGTGAAACTGGTTCTTTAGTCTGAAAGAAGCAATACTGATATATCCAATTAAAACATGCTCAAATATTGAATGGGGGTTTCCTTGGAGGGGTGAGGACGACAGTGTCACCAGCACACAGACACCAGGGACTCACTCCAGGATGATGTTAAAGCAAAATCCCTTTATTGTGTACAAAGCTTTTGGTTATAAGGTTATAGAGCTGTTTATGTGAAGGGGGCTCCTTCTGTATCAATCAGTGAAAGGTCATTAACTCCGCTTATCTCAGACCAGGAGTGTTCCCAGGGCAACAGTCAGATATCACGAGTCCACTGGATGGCTTTCCAGTCCAGCCTGAGTGGTGGGCCGTTGCTCACATCATTGACTTAGTGACAGCTGCCACATATGCCTGCGGGATATTACCTACACTCAGACAAACTCCTGGTTTTTTCTTGGTTTAAGTCTTCTATTCAACTTCCATTTCAAGAATAAATGGCTACTGAGCATGTGAATGCTGACCTTGGTCCACCACCTTGTCCTCCTATCTTTGGTTATCAGTTTGTTGTCAATTCCTAATCCTCAGGAAGGGGTGTACGGGTCATGAGATAATGTGCAGTGTGTAAATTGAAACACTTATGTATAAAATTATGTGTATTTGTATATAAATTTAGAAAAACTGGCAATTTTTTTCTTAGATAACTTATTCTGCAACAGTTAATCTTAGGCTTTGAAGATTCTTGATTACTCAAAACATTTTCCTCATAGCTCCCAAATTTTTAGCTTTTGGTAGGACAAGAGTACTTCAGAAGATATATATAATTTTAGAAATTAAAATACATGTATATGCAAAGGATAGTTTGAAAAATATTTTGTTAACATGTAATTAAATATTTTTTCCAGTTATCAAGCTAATGTAGAACTAACTGACATTGAACATGAGACTGAATTAAAACATGAAGAATCAGCAGGTAATTTCATTGGTTTTAAATTTTATAATATTTGAAAAAGATGGTATAATTTTTAATAATGACATTGACAGAATACTAATGAAAAGGTAAATTGTAGTGTCTTGGAAAGAGCTTTGAACAGGTAGAGTCAAGATGCCTAGGTTATAATCTGAGCTACTCAGAAATTACTAAAGGTGAACTGCTGCCTCATTTGTTGAGAGTGAACCAAGGACCAATTGGAAAGACAGGAAAAGCAATTTCTGCACCAGGTATGGGAATCTCTGAAGCCAAGACAAAGACCTCCAAAGCATTGTGGTGGGAAATGTACCTTTTTTCATCATTCGACTTTCAACATGTCTGTGTTTTTAATGTTTAAATGGTTTTCTTGTAGAGGACATAGAGCCAGGTTTTGTACTTTTGTCTAATATGACCATTTTGGACTTTAATGTATTTCTACCCTTTATAGATGTGTTTTTATTGATATAGTTGTTACTACTTTGCCAGTATTTTCTATCTTTTCCATCATTATTGTCCTGCATTCTGTTGGGTTATATATAACATTTTATTTCTTCTTTTGGCATTTTAATTATGTCTCTTTATTATGTTTTTTTTTTCTTAGTTGCCCTCTGATTAACAATGCGAATCTTTACTTTTTTTCTGTTTTTTGTTTTTTTGTTTTTTTTGTTTTTTGTTTCTTTTTTTTGTAGCGGGGATTGAACTCGGGGGCACTCAACCACTGAGCCCCAGCCCCAGCCCTATTTTGCATTTTATTTAGAAACAGGATCTTGCTGATTTGCTAAGTGCCTCACTAAGTTGCTGAGGCTGACTTTGAAATCATGATCTTCCTGCCTCAGCCTCCCAAGGTGCTGGGATTACAGGCGTGTGCCACCACACCAGGCTATCTTTACTTCCTTTAGAGTCTGATTTCAAGTAATATTATGCCATTTTACTTATATCAACACTAACAACTGTAAACTCCCCATTTTGCTATTTTTGTCAACATTTTTCTTCTACATTATTATTGTTGTTAAAACAATATTACTTTAAAACTTTAAAGAAAATAAAAAGGAATATAGAAAAGGTCTAATTATATAAAGATTTGTGTTGATCTACTTGTTTACCACTCCCAGTGCTTTGTATTCCTTTACATAGATTTCTATCTCAAATTATTTTTCTTCAACATGAAGAACCTCCTTTAATATTGCTTTTAGTTTAGGTTACTGCTCAGAAGAAATTATCTGAGCTTTCATTTATCTGAAAATATATTTTGCTTGCATCTTTGAAGAATACTTTTGTCAATATAGAATTTTTTAGATTTTTTTTTCATTGAACCCTTTGATTCCATTCTGTTTTCTTCTGACAATATTTCTCATGAGAAGTCCCTGAAATTCCTGCTGTCATTTAGTATATCCAGTTGTCCCTTGGTAGCTGTGGGGGACTGGTTTCAGGATCCCCTACAAATACTACCGTCTACATACAGGTGCTCAAGTCTCTTATGTGAAATTGTATAGTATTTGCATATAACCTGTACACTTCCTTTCATGTACTTTCAATCATCTGTAGTTATAATGCCTAATGCAGTGTAGGTGTTGTATAAGTAGTAGTTGTACTATATTAACAACAACCAAAAAAAAGTCTCTGGGTATTCAGTTCCAGTACAGTTGTTTTTCCCCCTGAATATTTTCAATTCATTGATGATTGAATCCACAAATGAAGAACCCAGGAATACAGAAGGCTGACTGACTAGTGTCTTATATTTTCAAGATTTTCTCCTTTCTTTGTTTTCTAGCAGTTTGATTGTATTGTGTCTTGATGTGTTTTTCTTGTATTTATCCTGTTTGAAGTTTGAAGTTGATTGAGCATCATTATAGTTTCCATCAAAATAAAAACTTCAACTATCATTTCTGCTTCTTGCCACCTGCCCTCTGATCCTAATTATAACGGTATTAGAACACTAAGTTTTGCACTATAGGTCACTAGGACTGTTTCATCTTTAAAAGTCTTTAAAATTTTTTCCCTTCTGGGCTGCAATTTCTATAGCTGTATAGAACTATATATAGAACTATAGTCTTAGTTCATTAATCTTTTCTTTAATCAGCTGTCAATTCCATCCATCCATTTTTTGTTTTGTTTTGTTTTTCCCCTTTTACTGTTGAAATTCCTTTTGGATTTTTAAAATATCTTTTCTTCTTATATTTTTTTTCAAGTCCTAAATATGAGCCATATTCTATGGATTACAATATTTGTTCAGTTCTGGGTATCTTTATATTGGTTGCTTTATACTGGTCCTGGTTATGGGACACTTTTTCTTGCTTTTATTGGATATTGTGGAGTTTGCATTGTTGAATGTCTGGACTTTATTTTCTTCTTTTAAAACTTGAGCTTTGTTCTGGTGGATGGTTGACCCTGCCACTTGATCTTTTTCTCATGTTCCTTTGGGGAAATATAGAATAGCACTATAGGTATCATTTAACCTGACTGTTAAGACATATCCCTTCTGAGGTTTCTACTGAATGTCCCCAGTGATCAGTGCAGACATTCCACTCATGCAGGCTAGAGCTTGAGTCTTCTTGTTCTCTGGGAATTGTCCAGCCTACAGCTTTGCACTTGTTCTTGGCCCAACCTATACTTTAGCAACTTAGTATTTCATAAAGACTCGAGGGAGTCACTGGGAAAATTTCCAGAACTCGTTTTCTACATACTTACCTCCTTTCTTGATTACTACCCTACAACTTGGGACTGCCTTAGCCTTGTTGAACTCCTCTCTCCTCAACTCCATGAACTGTCCTCCCATTCCCTGCTTAGCACTGCAGAACATCCACACCTTCAGATAATTGTGAGGCTCATCTCATTTGTTTATATTCTCTTAGAAATCACGTTTTCACTGCAAGTTGTTCAGTGTCTGAAAACAATTGTTGCATACATTTTGTCTAACTTACTCATTGTTTGCAAAGGAAGTTAAATATAGTTTAATTCCAGTACAACAAAGGAAAAAGTTCTTTAGATGGCATTATACTTAAAGTTTACAGCTAAATTTTCCAGAAAAGAATTAAAAATGTCTCCCAAAGATCTTTTACATTAAATATGGTTTACTGCTTCTAAATTTGAAGATTTTCTGTGTATGAAAATATTTTCAAAGTTACAAGAGTAGAGAGTATCTTGAATATGTACCACCTTCCTGCCAAAAAAGTCAGAGTGCTGAGTTAATATTCTCACTGTTTTCTAAACAATATGTGAGAGCCTGAATACTATTTTTCATATAAGAATCACCTCAATTCAGTTTTGCTCTTTCATTATTATGTAAATTTAATTTGCCTTGATGCTTATTTCTGAAATCTTTGACATCTGTTTTCCCTCCCTTTATGTCTTGTCTTTCTCATTTCTGTAAGAAATGTCAATTAATGACATTTCCTTCTTATTCTAACTTAACTTTATTCAGACAGACTCCCAGGAAGGAAGTTAGTTATTCATATGTTGTATGGGAGTATTTGCCTATAGGCTGTTCAGTTACTGAATGAGTATATTAAAATATAGTTTGAATAATACAAATTGCATTAGCAATTTTCCCACTCAAATAATGTTTGGAGGGATTGAGATAGAGCTCAGTGATTGAGCACTTACCTAGTAGGTGTGACGCCCTGGTTTCAATCCTCAGTGCTGCAAAAAAAAAGGTAATATTTGGCTTTATTAACTTTTGATTCAGATTAAATACAAGACTATTAGCCAAATAATGCTAGCAACAATAATTACTATTATTAAACATAATAGCTAACTCTTGGGCATATTATACATCAACTGCTGTTGTGAACACTTTAATGCTTAATCTTCTCAGCAGTCCTTTGAGATAAATACTATTATCACCCCCACTTTACAATGGGAAAAAGTGAAACCAAGAGAGTTTGTGACCTGTTACGAGTTCTATAGCTAAAAGTAGTAGAACAAAGAATTGAATCTGTGTCTAATGTCTGTCTCCAAGTCAGGCTATTAAAGCATTATGGCGTACTATCTAGACTGTTTCTTATACTGCCTCTCTGTAGTTGCTTATACACTATAAACCCTACCATTGAGTCCCAGATCCAAGTAGTTGTGTGATTTCAGCATCCTACTCTGCCATATCTCCTCTCTCCTTGTTCATCATTTCTTAAGTAACTCTAACCTCTGAAGTTACTCAAAATATGATGGTCCTGCCCAGTGTGGTGGTTCATGCCTGAATCCCAGTGACTTGGTAGGCTGAGGCAGGAAGATTGTATATTTGAGGCCAACCTCAACAACTGAGACCCTCAGTAACTTAGCAAGACCCTGTCTCAGAATGAAAACAGGATTGGGATATAGCTCAGTGGCAATATGCCTCTGGGTTCAATCTCCAATAACAAAAAAAAAAAAAAAATATGTAATCCCACCTAGGATATTAAAATCCTAATAACTTATATTAGGCCTACTATCTAGAAATGTGTCTAATGCAAAGTAATTGTCATTACTACTTTGAGAATTTTCTTATATTCACTGGTGCTTAGAAAATCCCAAACATATCTCTTCTCATTTGGAACAGAAAAAGTGAGCCAGGTGTGGTGGTGCATGCCTATAATCCCAGTGATTCAGGAGATTGAGGCAGGAGGATCATAAGTTTGAGATCAGTCTCAGTAACTTGGTGAGACCCTCAGCAGCTTAGCAAGACCTATCTCAAAATTAAAAATACAAAGGGCTTGGGATGTAGCTCAGTGGTACAGTGTCCCTGAGTTCAATCTCCAGTTCCAAAGGAAAGAAAGAAGAGCTGCTCAGTCACTGAATATAGGTACTGGTGTAATTAACTAGCTCACCTAGTTTGCTTATCTCAATTACAGTACATGCTGTTCCAAACTCATTTTTTATGAGCTAAAATCGAGATATTTCTATAGCCAGAACTCACTGGGAGCATCCTTATTTAATTCCCAAGCCCTCTCAAATTCATTCTTCCAGTATTAATTGCATATACATTGTCCCCTCCATGTAAGAGTAAAAGCTATTCCAAAAGCAACACCATAGTACCCATGCAGTGTTTTTGTTATTAGGCCATCCTGTTCCTCACTGTGATGTACTTTTTTAAAAATACAACTAAGATGGCATTCATTTCAAAATGGTGCCACTCTGAAAGGGCTGTTCCCCTTCTTCAACCCACAAGTTTTAATTAATCCTTTGATTTAAGAGCTACAAGCAACTTGAAAATCAATGAAAAGATCCTGGCCAAGTATGCCCATCTTCTCCATAAGTGGACTGATGACATTAGTTAACATTTGCTTCTGTTGCAAAGCCACTGAGATATAATTTAGAGACTTTAGCCAAGAAGTACCTGGGATTGGGAAACACCAAAGGTCATATAGGGTCAGTATTTACCTAAGGATCAGGTCCAAGTTAGATCTTTCAAAAGTACTATTAAATGATTACCAGCAGGGATACCTGCAGAGATCAAAAAGAAAAAAAATCAAAATAAGCAAAATCCAGCATTTTATAAGAGTGTAAAGATTTCACAAAAGTGCTGTTTTTTATAAGTAAGCAATTGGAGATTTAAGTTTTTGAAGAAACTAATTGGGAAGTTCCGTTTAAAATGGCAACATAAAATTTTTTGGATACCTCTAGAAATTTTTAATTGGGCAATAATGAAAAAGATTAAAAATTTACAGCTTAGAACTATTTTAAAGTACAAAAAGTGAAGTAAACCTAAGGTAGTCCTGTAAGTTGAACTCCTGTTAAATCTTTGCAAAACCTGTGTGTTCTTTAGAGGAACTTTAATATCTCAATAAATTGTTCTTATGCAGACTTCTGCCTTTGGAAATCAACAATCTTTACCCGGAATTTGACTTTTTTGGTAGTGTGATTCTTATACTTTTTAAAATTATTTCCTTCAGAAAATTACACTGATGATTTTGAAGATGCAGAGGATATAGATGTACCTTTGATTTCTAAAGATGAAGAGACTCATTCCAAGGAAAATCTCAAATCAGAAAAAGTAAATGTACCCAAACAGGTATACATTGATTATATATTTGACTATTTTGCAACTTTTTTTTTTATCAACTTGGATGACTATCACCCACCATATGAAGAATTCCACTTAGGGAGTTCTTCATAGTCTTGCTCAATGATGTAAACATTTTGGTCTTAAGACTCAAATATTTTCTTAACTCAGAATGTCAATTTGATTTAAACCTAAAGAAAAAAATCAGACTGTCAACAAATTTATGAGAATTGTTTTTTGCCAGAATTGTTTTTTTTTTTTCCTTAAATCAAGCTTAGAAATTGAAACAACTAAAATATAAAACTGATTTTTAAACTGGTACATGAAATTAGACTTCTTTTTGGTAGGTTGTCCTTGTGAAATATAATTAATACCCTTCGTCAGTATTTATGTTAGTGGTAACAGTAGTATCTGAAACTTTACTTGGTTAAGGAATTATATCATTCACATTCAGCAGTGCCATACTCTAATTCTCTCATTTCCCAGTTCTTCAAGATTTATTCAGGGCTATTGTCAGCTGAATAGAATTTATCTTTGAAGCTAACTAGTAGGATGATTACTAATTGTTATTTCTTCTTGTTCTGGGTATAGTCTCTTTTGGGACTGTATGTTAGGACTAGAAGTTTTGAACATGTACAAAACCGTTGACTCTCTAGAAGAGAGAAGTACTTTTTGGTATCCATACTCTTATTTTTAAGTTTACTTAATAATTTGTTCTTGAGTAATTATGTCACTCACTTTGAGGGAAAAAACAAGCTAACCTTAGAAATAACACAAAGACTGATATGGCCTGATGAGTTTACCAATTTAATGGATTTATTTTTTAAGTAGGGCCATTCCAATATTTTATGAAAAAAATAATAGGTCAGTAGAAGGCACAGTAGAACAGTATATAAAGAAATTGTGCATAAAAATGTGTCAACCTAAGTGTGGAAGCCTCATGGACAGCTGTCTGAGTAGGGTCAAAACAGGAAGAAATTAAAGGACTGCTATTATGAGAGGACCCTACACCCTGCCTAGGTGGGCAGCAAGGTGATACTAATTAGAAAACATACTGTAAGGAAACCTGTAATATTGAAGAACTTCATCTGTCTTGCCATTTAGTGGCCTGGCTTTCTAAAGCTTTTGTCTTTCAAAACAGACGAAACAGGAGTGTATGTTATACGTGGTTATAATTTTGAACAATAAGGAAAAATTGGTAATGTTATCATTGAAGATTCTTGTTTGAAGTAATATTAATGTTCAAAAAACAGATAATTTTGAGCAAGGTAGATGAGCACATTACATCTAGATATTTGAAGCAAGGCATTTTAAGGCCTAAATTAGTTTTAGTAATTGCCAAGATTTGGAAGAGACTTTTAGAAGTTCTGAAAGAACTACCATTCCTGTAGGCTTAGAAAATTATCAGTGAATGACAGTGGTGAAGGGAACCTAGAAAGTGGTTTCTAATCGTTGCATAGTGGAGTAAAGCACTGGTTCTCAAATTTGTGATTGGTTGCATTGAAGAAGTTGTACCTAATTTTGATTTCACAAAGTATATAATCATTTTCATCCCTTAAATTAGGAAGAAGAGAAAACTGGTATGCTGGCTAATGGTAAGTATGATGTATACCAATGTATTTTAGTTGACCAAAAATTAATCTTTTCAAAATTTCATTTAAACAATTGTGAAAATTTTCTCATTGTTTTTGAATATCTTTGTTTATAGCTTTTCTTAATAATGTGCATATCTTTAATTTAGTGTTACTTTTGATAATGTTTTCTTTTTGTTATTTTTCTCAGGCCCTTTGCCTTCCACTCATAAATGCACATTGGAACTGTGTATAATCATAAATATGTATGCAGATCTTAGCCTACTCTCTTGTGCATATATATTTATGCACACATATATATAAAATAATATACCATTTATGTATAAACATTTGTTTTCATGCATTTTATTTTGTCTTATGCATTTTGTTTCATACATATGATTAGTTTTATTAGATCAAAGGAACCACACACTTCTGTGTTCCTTATATATTTATTTTTTATATTCTTCTAGTTGTGCTGCTTGATTCATTAGATTCTATTGAAGAAGTAAACCTTGATGAACAAGATAAAGCAACAGCTAAGCCAAAGACCCTACCAGAAATGACTGAAAATGAAATAACAGAAACAGGTAAAAGTAAAAAATTGGTTGTTCTCTAAATATGGAATACTTTGTGACTACTGGACTTCAGTTTCTAGGAAAATATGTAAAATAACCATATTGACTATAAAATCTGTAAATCTTACATTTTCTAACATATTTAACAATTTAATCAGAACTTCCTAATGTGACGCTTAATGCTGACGGATCAAGTGGAGCGTGGTTAAATGAATACTTAATAAAGATGATGCCGTTGAAACAAAGTGTAGTACTATATAAAGATGAATATTAACTACTTTTCTATGCCGTTTCAGAATATTCAGTTTAATTTGCCATATGTAGGAGAAATGGAACCTTCATCTTATTGTGCTTTTCCATAGTTTCTTTTCTTTAGTAAAAAGCTCAGTTACATCACAAAATTCTGGGATGTAGCTAGTCTTTCTTAAAGCTTTGACCTCGAAAGATCTTTGAGACAATGCCTTTTCAAACATTTTCAAGCAGCGAAACCCTTATCTCCAGTTGAAATCTCATGCAGAACTCTTTCTGTAGGCAAAATGATATTTTGTCACTCAATTTAAGAATATAAGGACACATTGGTAACATTTACCTATAAATTAGTGAAAACCATAATGGTCTTTTGATAAATTTGTTATATTCTCATAACATCATCAGTCTTCCACTGTGTGTATATGTTGTTTTTGTTATATAAAACATTCTTGGTTTACCACATGAATAGTTGCAAATAGGAACTTTTTAATCAGCTTGCTTTTCAGTCTCTCAGGATAATAGACAACTGATTCAGACACTTGGATAAAAAGAACAGTAGAAATCACAAACCAACTCCAAGTATCAGCTTGCATTTCATTTTTATTTTACTTTTACTTTATTACTGAAGTACAGTATACCTGTAGAAAAGTTCATGTATCATAGTACGGTAACTTGATGACTTTTTAAGTACTAAACACACCCATGTAATCAGCAGCCAGATCAAAAAACAAAAGAAGACCCAGACCACAAAGTCTTGTCAAATCTCTTATTTCTAGTTACTGTACTTCCAAAGGCATTTGTTTAACCCACTTTCATCTTGAAATATAAATATAAAGGTCAAAAAATGACATCTTTCCAGAGACCGAATTTTTCTATCAAGGCTGTTACCCACTTGTCCAGCTGACTCTTCTCTCATAGTGAAAGTGTGTGCAGAGCACATGTCCCTCAGCCTTGCTAATACTTAAGTAGACATGCCAAATATATGTGATGATAGTCTACTTGCACACTATTTGTTAAGTGCACAGGTATTCCTTTTTTAAAAAATGCAGAATTACAACTTTTCTAATCAGAACTATATTATAGAAAGTTCATATATGTGTAGGATGGCCAGAGAAATTTTAAGATACGCATAACAGCAAGAGAAGGCAAAAGTTTTCAAAAATACTACAATTATATACCATCTTCAAATTACCACAGTTATGGAAGTGATGTGAGTGGGCAGATTAGGTTTTATTATGATTTTTAAGTTTTGAAGCATAATTTAATCTGGAATGTCAACCAAACATCAGTGGAACCCATGATTTTTCCTGAAAAACTGTGACTATTTTTATAACAGTAAGAAAACTGTTATGGGTTGTATGAAAAAGTCAGAAATTAGAAGTGTATTGCTGAAAACAAAAATGCTAAGATGGTCCAATGTGTATAAAGCTGTAGTTTTAAAATTTCATTTCTTAAAGGTTCTTGACTGAAATATTTTGATTAGTCCATTGCTAGAAGATAGCAGAGCATGAATTTCTTATTTAGACTTGAATTCATAGTCCCAGCCTTGCCACTTACCAGCTGTATGACAATGGACAATGAATTACTCTAAACCTGTTTCTTTTTTAAAATAAGGTCTTATAATATCAACAATGTAGAGTACATTGCTAAGATTCAGTAAGCAGAAGACAAATGTATGACTGTTACTATTTATCACCCTCTGCTACTGATTCAGGCCATAGAAGAGAACCTGAAGGCTATAGTATAAGCACTTTTTGGCTGTGGAATATTAAATTCACCATATTTCAAAAGTACAATTAGAAGTCTTCAAATGAGCATCTGCACTTGGTATAAAAACTGATAATTTTGATGGTTATTTACTTTGTTTTACCATGTTTCTCCTAATAAGTAGACTGTTGATTAAAACATTGTAAAAGATTCTTTTATTAGTGATATCATTTATAAAATTCTTTATGCTTTTTGTATTAAGAGGTTAGTAAATATAAAAATGAGATTTTCCTAGCATCAAGCCAGATCTAGCCTTTCACATACTTTCATTTGTCTCCCAGTCAAGTACCATTTTGTATTAGGGCTTCATGACTGGATAGTGTCACAGAATAATACTGTCACTCCTGAAATTAGGCCCTTTCCTCTGAAAAAGAGGACTTGACACATCTCAAATTTCTAAAAATTGAAAAATATGGGAAGCTTTGGACTTGTAGCATATATAAAATAATTGATAGAGTTTTCTCTTTTTAATTTAAGAGATAAGTAAGCCCTTTTTTTCATAAAATGCCTGAACAAAAGTTAATTTGCATGTTCATGGAATTAATTTTAATATGACTGATTAACAACTCAGGTTAGGGGAAAAGTACTTTTTCCCACTATGCCTTTATCCCCCTTCTCCTTACTTTCAGGTCATTGATTTTTCTGCATGGTTGATCATTTGTTGCTTTAAAGCCTAGAAGGTCCTCTTTCTGACACACCTATTTAATTAGGTACAAACATTCAGTTCCTCTATGCTATTTTCTATCAAAGACATTTCTTGATGAATATTCAGCAGATATTTAAGTGAACTAATACTTTTGTAAAGGACAAAAAACTTACCTTGTATCTTCCTTTTGTCATAATAATTCTTTTCTTCAGTAGTGCTACTCTGAGTCTGACTGGTGCCTGAGTCTACTTTCACTACCTGAAAGTAGTGTGGGGCCGTGTATTTTACTTTATTTTTAAACATTTAACCTTGGATAGCAAGGGAAGAGAATACCAATCACCCTATTTCTCTTACTTTTTTTATTCTAGTCTCTAATTTTAAAATTTCTGTTAGGAATGAAAGTTAAAAAATGATTTAAGAAAACACCCAAACATCTGACATCATTATTGTCATTAGTTTCTTCAAATTGTTTTTTATAGAATCTGTTTGTCAGCTGATGGAAGTAGAAGGTTAGTAGAGAAGGAAGAGTGAACAGTGACATTAAGGTTTCTATTTGGGGTAACTGAGTAATTAATAGTCTTATTAGCTGAAATAGGAAATTCTGATAGAACAAGTTTTGGTGAGGGATATAATAAATTTATTTGATGTTATGTTTGATGCGATTTATCTGATAATCTAAAGGTCTAGTAAAGAATCTGATGTTTAGAAAAGAGAAGAGGGCAGAAGACATAGGTTGGGGAGACATGAGTGTATGAGTAATAGTTAAAAGTTTAAGGGACTTGATGGAATTAGTCATCTTAAAAAAAAGTAGAAGGTTAAAAAAGAACTAAAGATAGACTCCCAGGATAAGCCTCCAAATGTAAGAAATGGAGAAGCAGCCCTCAGATTGGTAGGCAGAAAGAAATGATCAATAGGAAAAGGACAAAGGCCAATGTTTCACACATTTGAAAAGCACTAAAGATGAATAGATTGGGCCATTAGGAAATTACTTTGGGTTACAACAGCTTTAGCAAATTATTGGAACACATAGTAGATTGCAGAATGAGAGGAGTAAATTGTAATTGAAAGAACTGCAGACTACAAGATGGTTCAGCAGAGAGTGAGAGAATGGTAACAGTAAGGGAAAGGTAGAATCCTTCAAAGGAATGTGCCAGTTTGGGAAATTTAAGAACAGTTTTATCCCAATGCAAATAGTTTGGTTAAGAATAACAGGAAGAGAAGGCAGTAATTAGTAAAATCAGACTTTCCAGTTACCACGCAGGACAGGTCTCAGGTTTCTAAAGTACAGTTATTGAACCTGCTGTGGTTTTTGTATTGGTAGACTATAGCCATGAATTACATGGGTTTCTACTTTGCTGTGCTGTTATAATGTTGCCATTGTCCTACAGCTTTGTTCACCATTCCTAACTGGATTAAGAAATGGTAATGATGTCTTATATTCCCCATGTGTTTATGATGTAATTATACCTAGGAATTATATTTATTTCAGTAGGTCTTTCTTATGGACAAAGCAATAGTGACATTGAAGCCCTACATCAGGCTTATTGTCATATAGCTCATTCTTTGGGAGATGCAGAAGAACAAAGAATTGAGAATAACACAATGGAAAATATCAAGAACTCAGTGAAAGATCATCCTCAAGAAAATGAGGAGTCTTCAAAAAACATCTCCACTACTGAATCTGGTAAAAGCTGATGGGTTGATGGTTGGATAGATAGAATTTTCAATTCTTTGAGATACTCTTTAAACATTTTCCAGTGTGGATTAATTTAATAATTTTGCTGAAGTTACTGTTTTTCAGTTTCTCAACTTAAAAGGTTTGTCCAGAATTATTGTTTTAACTAAAAAGAATCAAACACAGTAAAATTTCAGTTCCTCGTCTAATATGCTTTGACCAAATTAAAATTCATTTGACTTTTTTTACTCTTTTAATGTACATATATTAAAATTTTTAATAGATATCAACTAAATACTTAGTAAATGTGTGAATATGAATATATATATCTGATATGGACGATAGAAATACATGTATGATTTTGATATTTGACAACTATCAAAGGAGACTTTCCTGGTACAAAAATGTTTATGTTGGGAAGCTGGGTTTATTGTGCATTTTATTTTGTTAACTATGTCCGTTAGAGAAAATGTAAATTAAGTAATTGGCATAAAATTTTTGGTTCCTCCTTTAACTTTTTCCCCTCTCAGATCTGCCCACAGTAGAGGAGCTGATGAAACCCATCAGGATAGATTCCTTTGGGATCACTGGTCTTGATTTACAGCCTATCAGGTATGAGTTTTTTGGAATGCATTGTGCAGGTAGATTGGTTAGTTGAGTTTTTATTTGCTTATTGCTTTGTCATTGGAAACTTTTGCAGTCATTTTATTCACTTACTCATTCTTAGTGAATTATTAATGGCTAATATTAGCTCATATGTGTCTACCTGTAAGTCTCTGCTCTATATCCTCATTCAGTTAAATATCACAATTCTTCTAGTGCTAAAAAAAATTAAAAATTGCTGCTAAGAAAGTTGCTACCATTAATTTGTCTTAAAATTTTTCAATGAAAAATACAGTCTCTTCAACTTTAAATAGAATAGGGGGAATTTATTCACAGTGATGGGAAAGTGAATTTTATTTTTTGTGTGAATCATAGATTTGCTTCTTTATAAACCAGTAAATTTTGACTTAGTCACAGATTGGCCATAATTTTACGGGGTGAGTTCTCTGGTCACAGGAGAAAAGGGCTTCACAAAAATACTTTGCTGCCAGTACAGATTAATAGAAGAGTGTGCAACTCAGTGTCATTCTTCAACACAGAATAGGACATCACAGTAACCTTTGCATTTATGTAGCACAGTGTCACATCCCATGTCACATGATCCTCATATCGGACAAGCATCTTTTTCCTCATCATTCTAATGATGAGTCTGAATTAAGCCTAACTTAGTAGTAGAGCTCTCATAAGAACCAGACAGTGGTGACAACAGCTCACGTTGCTCATGTTTACCATGCATAGGTACAATGCAGAGTTCCTTACATACATTATTTAACCCTTCAGCAACCCCACGGGCATGGTCCATTATTATCTCTGTTTCACAGACAAGGAAACTGAACTTAAAGGTTAAAATAAATAAATACCCAAGCTCAAATGATTGTAACCAGGGAACGCAAGCAGTCTGTGTATTTAACCATGTGTTAAATCTTTGATCTTTTTGAAATATTTCTGTGAAGGATCCTATCATCCAGTCATTTGCTCATTTGTGTTTTCAACAGACACATTGGAGCCCTTCTTGTACTACTACTCATCATGTAAATCCACTTGAAATGATTTCTTGTTGTCATTTCCACATTTGGCCAGTTGAGAGGAAATGATACAGTGAAGTTTACACTAAAATCCATTCAGTTTACACTAAAATCCATGCTAGGTATAGTTCTTCACTTACCTTTAGTGCTAATTAGCATTTTTAAAGGGGAGACTGCTCACTGAACATTGTTGTTTGGAGGTGTGTTAGTGTCATTGGGGTTGGGGTGGGGCTCTGCTCCACCCAGTCATTTTGTGAGCCAGCCTGCTTCTGTCATCTTAGTGTTATCATGGCATCATCCAGGAAATTGATAGGAAAGGAGAATTATTTTCTTCTAACAGCCTCAACACGTAAGGGCCCCAGTACTTCAACTTGCATTCTCTTGGAAAAATGAGCACATCTAACTAGCTAACCAGTGCAGGAGAGTTGAGAAATGTGGTTTGCTTATGTGCCTAGAAAGTAAAGCAAATTAGTTTAGTAATTATCTCTGCCATAATATCCTCTTCTAATAATAAAATTTCCATTTCATTCTTCTTCGTACATAGACACACTCATCTCCTCCCCAAAGCAGACAGCCCAAAGTACCACTCAGGACTGCCTCCATGTGAAGGGCTAGGATTTCCAGGTGAAGTGCAGTCCTCTCCATCAGGTTTGGTTGTGGTTCCACCTTGCCTACCAATGGATGAATTAAAAAGGCAAGTTATATGCTTCCTATCCCCATCCAGTATATAATGATGAAACTATAATGGATACTCCCATTCAGAGAGGAAAAGTATTGCAAGAGCAATCAGTGTATAATTTTGAAAAACAGGAATGACCTTATAAAGACCCCCACCTTTGGGATGGGGATTTTCCTTGATTAAGCTACTCTAGTCTTCAAGAGGAATACTTTACAAATATATTGTTCTGTATAGCCCCTGGTTCCCTTCTTTGGAGGATTCAATTTGTATTTTATTACCATTGGCCCTAACCAAAGCAGCTTTCAGGAGGACCATGGGCCCATGGTCAATCCACTTCCTGCCTATATGTAGTTTTGGTGCTCCCAGTTGCTGATATTTTGCTTTTTTGTTTTGTTTCAGATAGGATTGTGTGACTTCAGAAAGTTTAGTAGCCTTCTGATCTATTTGATTCCTGTTAGTTCCTCATGCCAGTAATCAAAGTTCTTTGCTAGACAGAGGTTTTAAATCTGCTTTATATCTTGGGTTTCTTGACCCTCTCTTTTTTATTTGTTTAGTTTTTCTCTCATTATTTGCAGCTGTTTGGATATTTAGGGAAATAGAACCTTAAGTGTGAAGTGGACATCTTCATTACCAAGGGACTGATTCACTCTTTTTAACTGAGAAGTCTCATAAAATCTTGTTTCTCATAGCATTTGTCCTTGCTGAGTGTTATTCTTTGAATCTAGACACAGATAGTGAATTCCGTGGGCCCTGAATTTCTAGAGTCTTGTCTGTTCCCTTAATTGTTCCTTATAGACCAGACCATTCTATCCAGGGCTCGTCTGTTTTTTTATATCTTATTGAAACCAGTCAATAGTAGCCAGGACTTAGCTACTATTTTGTCCAGCCACTTTTCTTAGTATTCCAGGTTAAGCAGTTATATGGTCTTCTTTATTAGCTGTTGTAGGTGACAATTTAGCAAATGTTTTGCACCATAAAACAGATCTTCATACTCTTCTATCAAATTCCTGTCACCCACAACCTGACCACTAAGCTAATGTGTTGAGCTCTTGTCATCCTAGGATTCACACTTCTAAAAGCAAGAGCTAGTGAATGACCCCATCTAAATGAAAAGTGGCAAGGAAATATTATTTAGTTAATTCCCAGCAAGAATGGAAATAATCTTGATTAGCATCTAGTCAGGTTCTGCTGCTATAAAGAAGGAAAGCACTATTATATATTCTGATGATTTCAACTACTTAAGTTTAGCAGTTACTAGGAAGCCAGTCCATGTAATGTAAAAATGGTAGCCTCTTAAACTTTTCTTGAATCTTACTTCATTAATTATAAGATTGAATGACTTAACTGACTATGATTAAATAATTTGAGAATAACAGTTCTCATGTTTTTGGAGCCCCCATAGTTTTCTGGTATTTAACCAAATCTAGTATATTTTCTTAAGGTGTATTTTCCAGATTTTTAATAGCTAATTATCTGAATTGTTTCATTTAAGTAGTTTAAACCACCAAAGTGATTCTAAAATCCTAGTGATTTTTGTTTTACTTTAAAGTTTTCCCAAACTAGGATCAGATTTTATGCTTCTTAGTGTTTATATTTTGTGTCCTTGGCATAAATTATAATTACTTCTTGAATTTCTTCCAGAAATGTGTAAATGTTTTTCCTGCTT
Source organism: Glaucomys volans (assembly GCA_020662805.1). Lineage (NCBI taxonomy): Eukaryota > Metazoa > Chordata > Mammalia > Rodentia > Sciuridae > Glaucomys > Glaucomys volans. The sequence goes on along the minus strand of JAJEJO010000938.1, from coordinate 315,047 downwards.
CTAATGCATGTTGACTTAATAAAAAGTTATAGACAAAAGATCTGTTACAAAAAGTTCATTTTTAAATTTATATTATGTTTTTCTTAAGCAAAAGCAATCTGTCTTGTTTGATTTGGCCTTTCTTTAAAGTAGGTCTCAGAGTCACGTATACTGCATAGTACTCTATTCTGCATTAAAATTATCTGAAATTAAAAACAGTTATGTGATACTATGTGAGTATCTTATGTTAACCAGAATTGTAAATAATGTATTTAACATTAGTTACTTAATTTGGATAGTTAGCAACTTATAGTGTGTATATAACTAATATTTGAGGAATTGTGTTACATGGAGTTTTCTCTGTATCCTGTTTTTGCTTATAGTTCAAAGAAAGTAACTGATAATAAAGAAGCTGAGTATGTTGGCTCTTTACCCCTTAAGATGAATGCAAATATTATGTCTCAAGACCCAAGACACATGAACCAATGTTTTGACAAAAATGAGAATGTGATTTTACCTAAGACAACAAATCAGGATATGAAAAATAGCTCTCTAATGGTAACTACCATGGAAGAACACATTGATAAGATGTACCTTGATATTTTGAAGAAAAAAATGTCTGCTGATTCTTCATTATTACCTCAGGATGACAAAACTAACAAAGTAAGTGTTTATAATCTAAATTGATTTGCTATATTGAAAAATGAAGTTATATAAAGTATGTAAGTACTAAAAATAAGTATGGGCTATTTAAGCTAGTGGTGTTGATCATATACTGACCTCCACAGGAGATTCTGAGTATTTGGGGGTGATATTTATTACCACCACGCTCCATTTCCCAAATTCAAAAATTCCATTATAATATTAGCTTCTTTTCTAAACCATGCTTTATACTTTCATGTCTTTTTTTAGTACATATAGTCCAGAATTTGAAGTTTAAGAAAATCAAGTTTATTCATCAGTGTAATGCTCATTGTTCAAGACTTTTCCATAGTTTGCACTTAGATAAGTTGGCATTTTATAGGAGTTAAAGGAACTTACACCTCACTGTTCTTTTGTCTCTTTTTAATCTTTTCTGCTTTATAATTTCCAGTGTCCAGATATTCTACTTTTGTTCTATAATTTTGAATTATGTATTTGTTATAAATCGTCTCTAATTCTTTTTGGAATAAGGCAAGGTATTAACATTTTTAAAGTACCTTCAAGAGTCTAAAGAAATGTTTTCAAATGTCATTTCAAAACATGTTCTTCTGTGTTCATTCTAGTAATCATATGTCTTGCTTTCAGGCAAGCTTATTTTGCTTTATTTATTTGCATTACTCTGTTTTAATACTAACTTTGAACATACACTTTAAAATGCTAAACCTGAGGAATTAGAGAACTTTACTAGTTTGATTTTTACAAACTATATTATTTGATAATTACTATTGTTTTGCCATCTGTTAAATCTTCATTATAGCAGTAGTTGAGGTTCATTTAGACACTAAAGAGTTTGTGTTCATTTTATACAGACTTTTAGATCTCAACTCGGTTCTGGAGAAGGGGCTATAACTGATAAACAGGTACCATACAAGAAGGCTAGAAGTGCACCTCCTTTGCTTAAAAGAAAAACCCAGAGTGGTTTGTATGCATCAGTTAGAAGCTCAGGCTATGGCAAACCCAGTTCACCACTCAAGATCTTTTCTACTTTTGAAAAGAAAACTTCAAAGGACATTGTGAAAGGCAAAACCTTGAGATCTATTCCCACCTCAAATCAATCTAGGAAAAAAGGTAATAGTATGTCCTTTTCAAAATAGAATTCTGTGCCTATGGTGTATTATTTTACTTTCCTTGCTTCTTAGGGGAGAAATATTCTTAAAGATTACATTGCTTTTCCAAAAAATAAATATACAGGAAGCTCTAGGGCTTGGCCCAGGTTAGTGGCACTGAAGGTGATGAAAAGTGGTTGGATAAGGATATACTTAGATGGTAGAACCAGTAATCTGAAGAACTACTTTTGGGTTGCTAAAGTTTTTAGCCCAAGCAACTGGTATAAAGGAGCTACTATCTCTGGAATGGGGAATGCTATAGTAGAGTAGATTTGGGGCAGAAAAAAGACCAGGAGTTTAGTTTTTGAGATGATAAATTTTGAGATATCTATTTGACATGCAAGCAGAGACAAGGAAACAGATGTAAGAGTCTGCAGTTAAAGAGGAGAGTGTGGACTTCTAGGTATTATTCAGGAGTTGTTAAAAAAATAATAGAGATGGTTTTCTAAGTCAAGAAACTTACTGAGAATACCAAAAGAAAACTAGAGGGAAAAGAGCAAAGAAAGGCCAGAGGCATAGGCATGCTAAACTTAACAGATCAAACAGAAGAGGAGGAACCTGGAAAGGAGACAGTGAGGTTAGAGGAGACCTGACAACATGGAAAATCCTGAAAATCAAGTGAAGAAAGTGTAGTAAGAAGGCTCTTCTCTGTCATTTGCTGCTGACAGGTAAAGAAAGGTGAGGACTCAGAATTGACCTTTGATTTTAGTAAGCTGGTGTCCTCAGTACAGTAGAAGAGCAGTTTCCATGGGGAGCAAATGGGAAAGGCAAATTGAATAGCAATAGGAGGGATTAGGAAGAGTAGAATTAGTGCTTCAGGTAAGAGAGCACCCTGGAGGAAAGTTGCTTTATAAAAGGCAGCCAAAAAATGGGAGAGTAGCTGATTTGGAAGGGGTGTGGTCGAGAGAAGTTTTTTGTTTTGGTTTGCTTTGCTTTGTTCTTAATGGGAGAGATGATAGTATGTTTGTATCCTATTAGGAAAGACTAAGTAGAAAGGAAAGAATTGACAAGGCAGTAGAGAGAGGGAATAATTGCCAGGACAATATCCTTGAGTAGAAGAATTCCAATGGTGCACAGTAAGAGGATTGGCATTAAATAGGAACATAGGTAGTTCCTACCTTCTGGGAACTGTGGAAGTAGACAGGGAGGGAGAGTATATGCCGGTAAGTGGATCTGTGTGGTTGAGAGAGAATGTGGATGTTTGCTTCTGATTGCTTCATTTTTCTCTGAGAAATAGAAAACAATATCATTAGATGGAAGTGAAGATGGGAAAGAGGAATTGGAGGTTATGGGAGAGAAAAGATGTAAAGTAGTTGTCCAAGAGCCTCCTAAGACAGATTAGGAAGTGGTCACGTTAATGGTAATAGAAAGACTTGTACTGTGTCAATGGGAGTGAGTAGCTGAGCTTGAAGAAACAAAACCCTAAGGCATTGAAAAGTTCACCAATTAGTATATTGACATCCCTAAAATGAAGACAGAAGTAATGTCACAGTGAGTGAAGGGGAATGATAGATGAATGCAACAATTATTTTTATGAGTAAAGTTAAGTAATAAACTTATTATTCCATATTTCAAAGTTTTACAGTGACTACCAAAATAAAAATAAATATGTTATAGTATAATGGTGGACCATGACTGTTGTTATCCTTAAGTACTTTTTCTCATTAAACTATTGGGATTTTTAAAAATCTTTTTATTGAAGAATTGCCTACAGCACTTTTAGCCTTACTCAGAACTGTTACTCTTTTGAAGTAGTTGCTATTTGTCACAGGTTGAGTTCTCCAGGAAGCAGACTCTGAGAGATTAACATACAGAAGTGCAGAAAATGCAGTTAGAATCAACATCATTTAAGATGAAGAAGAAGCTAATTAATGGGGCTTAACCAGATACAAGCCTTCTCATTTTCATGTAACAAAGAGTACAGAGATAGGCAGTTCAGAGCTGGCACAGCTGTGCAGGAAACTAGACCTTTCTTTCCTATTGTGGAATCCATAGTATTATGACCTCTGTCTTCATTCTTTCAAGATGGCTATTCATCCTTCAGGTCCTGTCCATGAAATAGAGTGAAAAGTAGATGGGAGTCAGACTGTCAGCTTCTTCAGGAAAGTAATCACTTTTCTGAAAGCCCCATGCAGGAAACTTCTGCTTCCATCTTTTTGGCCAGAACTCTGATCTTGTGGCCAACCCTCAGTTGCATAGAATAGGGGGTCATGGACGTTTAACTGAACATACTACTGCTGAGGACTAAAAAAGGTCTCTATTAATGGGGAGGAAGAAGAGATTAGCAGCTAGCATTAACTGCCATGTGGTTGTTTCTCTTTTTATTCTTTATTTTCTTTGACTCTTAAGCCCTATGTCTTTATTTTTAGATTAATTATATTGTCATGAAAGGAAAACTTTCTCATTATTTAAAATTCAAAAATACAGAAAAGTAAAAAGAAGGACATTAGTGAAAAACCACTGATGTCATGCTGCATGAGCATGATTCCGTGCTTCTCATTCTGTATGTCTTAGAAGAAGCGTGAATGAAAGAATGGAAGGAAGGAAGGAGGGAGACAGGTAGACATGGATAAATGGACAAAACATTTTATAAGAATTAAAGATGCCACACTTCACACATTCTCTTCAAACAATATATTAGACTGAGTTGTACTGAAATCTATAAAAGCCAGTCATGGTGGCACATGCCTATGATCCCAGCAACTCAGGAGACTGAGGCAGGAGGATTGAAAGTCTGAGGCCCGCCTCAGGAACTTAGCAGAACCCTGTCTTAAAATAAAAATTAAGAAGGTCTAGGATGTAGCTTAGTGGTATCCCTGGGTTCATTCTCTAGTAAATCAGTCAGTCTATCAGCTGTGAGCTTCTCAGCCACTGAATATAGATGTTGCTGTAGTTAACCTGTTAACTTACCTACCTTGTCTGTCTAAATTACAGTACACCTGCAATTCCATACTCATATTTTTTATGAACTAAAATAAGAGTTATTTCTCTAGTCAGATCTTACGGGGAACATCCCTGTTTGATTTCCAAGCCCTCTCAGATTCATTTTTCAAACCTCCAATATTAATTACATTCAAGTTGTCCCTTTGGTGTAAAAAAGACTGGCAGGCTACAGCTTTGAACACAACAACCTATTCATAGCTGCCTGGTCCTGAGGCAAATCACATGTAATAATTTTAATGAAAAAGTAAGGTGTACATTTAAAAAATTAGCATCTTGAAGAAATTATTATAAAAATGTAAATTCTGAGTTTTTTATTTACCTCTAAGGCAATCAGATAATGTTTATTGAGTGCTCAGGACCTGTAATACTTGAATGTAGGCTCTAAGATTGCTTCTATTTCCCCTAAGTGTTGTTAATTATTAGCTGAATAATATATTGGCCTTAGAATTATTTCTGCTCTTTGGGCTTTCATAAGTTAACCTGAAAGCAGAAAGTTAGATCAGAATATACATTAATCACTTTTTTCTGATTCAATATATGTTACTATGATATTATTACAGTATTATTCATCATTTAAAATCAAATTTAGGTTAGCTATTATAAAGTCCTCCATGCAGTTTTTTTTATTGATAATGTAATATCTTGTTATATGTTGTTTATAAAAGGCACATTTAATCTGAACTAAAATGCTTCATAATGTTATCAACAGTTTTTTGCTCTTAAATTCATCATTTAGAAATTATTACTTATTATTGTGAATATTTCAAAGAATAATATATTTAAAAGTAATAAAGCCTGAAGTTATCCCAGTTCAGTCTCCTCACATTTATCTAGCTCCATTTGCTATGTGATGTGTTCTGAGTCGATTAGCCATCTGTGTCACATTGAGTAGAATGTTGATTAAGGGTGGCAGTTCTTTTGAGCACAGTTATCAGTGAAAACAGCTGTGTTGCCCTGTTGTTCATCAGCCTGTTTGGAGATTTCTCCATTCATCTCAGTGTTCCCCGTTTTCATAGTTATTGTTATATAATTGCTGAGTGCACATCAACGTTACATTTTGTGTTGTTTTCATCCATTGTTTGCAATATTTAGGTAACTTATCTGGAACAAAACTCATCAAGCCTGCAACCTTGGGTAAACCAACTCCCAAAAGTGAAGGTCACCTGACCACTCCTAATAAGTCTGAAGATCACATAGCAGCTGATTCTTATGTTCAGTTTCAGAGTGTAGGTATTAAATTTCACATTGAATTTATGATTTTTGGTTCTAAAATCATTTCAAAACTAAATTATAAATAATAAAATTTTTATCAGTGCATGCTGTGTACATGTACAGAAATATCACAGTGAATCCCATTATTATATACAATTAAGGTATTAAAAACATAAAAATAGCAAAATATTAATAAATATGTGAAATTTCTTTTCCTTCAGGAGTGATATGCTAATCCTTCTTGATGATATTCTAGTAGAACATAATTAGCCATGTTATTTTTATTCTTTGTGTCTTTTGTTTTTGTAACCACCGTGTTTGAATTTTGTATGTGAAACCACTAAAATGAAGTAAATGCTTTTGCTTTAAAGGATTCTTCTGGATACTGTGGTGAGAACAGGGAGAAAGAATTATCCATGCTTAAAAGAGTTCAGGAAGCAGAGGAAAAATGGAGGGGTGCACAAGCCCTAATTGAGCAAATTAAGGTCACATTCTCAGAAAAAGAGAAAGAACTAGAAAATAAATTGGAAGAACTAAAGAGAGAGAAAGAAAAAGAGCTCTTCAAATTGAATCAAGAAAATTATATTCTTCAAGCCAAGGTACTAACACACCGTTCTATTTTTCTTTTTATTTATTAAAAAAAAAAAGAAAGAAAGAAAACAAACCTGTACTCCTTGCTAAATCACTGTCATCCCTGATTCCTGGTGCTGTTAAATTGCTTTATTTGCTCTGTAAGATATGGAAGTGGTGCCAGCGTGTGCTTCCTTACAAGAGTGTAAATTGAACCCCAGCAGGAAGGGGTCTAAATTTTAATTGACTTTGTTTGGTTAGCAGTCCTTTTTAAAACAAATCTATGAGTTCATTGTGACCCTCAGAGAAATCTTAAGTTTCAAGAAGAACTGCTATGGAAGTTCTCCATTCAGAGAATTTCTCTGTAACATTTCTGAGTTCTTCAGTACAGAGACATCAACACAAAACATCACTGTGCTGATTTAACTGTGATTACATCACATTCCAGTGTGGTGACTATTATAAGACAGTTTGGGTGTGAGCACTGTGAGTTTTCTATTCTTCCTCACTTCTCACTGCATCATTTCCCTTCCCAAATAAAACAATTTCTGCATTTTCTCAAAGTTAACTGGCTTTGAAGAAACAAACAGAAAACAAAGATGGTTACATTTTGGAGACACAGCTGATCCTGTCACTGGAGAAAAACTGAAGCAAATCCAAAAAGAAATACAAGAACAAGAGACACTTCTTCAAGGATATCAACAGGTATGGCAATTCTTTAGCACATGGCAGATTTTCTTTTAATCCTTATGTTGTAAAAATGAGGCACATTAAAATATTTCTGTGCCCATTTAATAATAATTAGATTATCCTTCTCATTGGCAGAATTAAAAGTGGCTAAATGATTCACAATATCTGGGTTTGAGTCTTAGTTCTGCCACTTAGTGTAAAATCATGGGAAAATTACTTCACCTCTCTAAATTGGTTTCTTTATTGGTGAAAGAGGGATAATAGTACCTCCCTCATAAGGTAATGGTAAAATCATTAAGACAGTATAATCCAGCCTGTTGGCAGGTATACTCTTAACCTGGCACACAGTAACCCATTACTTTTTTAATGGCCATGTTCCTTAGAAACTATCCTATTTTTCTTTAGTTTTCAGTAATGCTCTGTAGTAATAATATTGGCTAGTTTTACTCTTATATTCAGAAATATGAATCTGAAATCAGTTGGTAGGGCCCTGAGGGTGAATAGTTTTTTGGTTTACTGTGAGAAGACCTATTTACAGAGCCATGTGTCTGTGATGGGTAATGGAATCTTGGTGATGCTGCCCTAACAGATACAGAAGGCTGAGTGATCTCCAGCATAAACTATCCTCCTTCCCTGTCTCCCATCCCCTTATTCCCTATTCCTCTCCACATCTTCTCATCATTCATTACGTTTGTCTCTTTTGACACCTATCATATGAGCACTGAACCATGTATCGTCACCCAGATTCAGACAGAGAAAGCATTGCTATACCAATGTTTACATCATTCACTCTAAAGTAAGTAGTCAGATTTTGTCAGACACACTGCATCTGTGAGTGAAAACTGTACAAATTTTTTACCTTCTCCCTAATCTTGCCATATAGAGCATGAATTTTTAAGATTTCACAGACCCATAAGGATGCTAACCATCTCTCCCATGAAGATAATACAATACTATCTGGACATTTGGAGGGGTCATTAATATTGTATGTGTTTAAGTGCTGTCTTCCAGACACTATTCCAAGACACAGTGAGATAGTCCAAAAATTTCACTCAATCTTCAAACTTCCTTAGTTTTTATCAGATTCTTACTTTTAAAGAGATTGATAAGTCAGAGCATTTAAATGCCAGTTGGAATTTTTTTCTTCTCCATCTGATCTAAGTTGGTTTGAGTACCTCTTTAGCTCAAGCACCAATGTGTTTATGTTTGTAGAAAAACATTTATTAAAAGTGCAGTAGGGCTAGGGTTGTGGTTCAGTGGTAAAGTATTTGCTTAGAATATGTTTTCTAATTAGCATCACCTTACTGTCCACCTGATTAGGCAGTGTATAGGGTCCTCTTATAATAGCAGTGTTTTAATTTCTTTCTGTGTAAACCCTACTCAGGCAGCTCTGTATGAGGCCCTGGGTTCAAACCTCAGCACCACATAAAAATAAAAGATATTGTGTCTACCTACAACTAAAAAATATATATTTCGTTTTTTAAAAAAGTACAATAGGAACATTAAGTTTTTTAAAAGCTGATTTTACTTAGGGAAATAGAGAATTTCACACTGAGGTATTATTTTTATTGTATTTTAAGGAGTAAACAGGTATTTTATATGTGATATTTGGGAAAGCCAGGTGCTAACATGTAATTTTCAGAAAGTTAAAAATATTTACTCTCATTCACATATAAAATGAACATGTGTCAGTCTTTTTACTTGGAGGATTTATATGCTCTGCTGGACAAAGTTCATTTTATTGCTACAGGCAAAAATCATTTGTATTGCTATCAGTTATCTACAATTTACCTTCCACCTTTACAAAGTTGTAAAACAGTCTTATCAATAGAAAGTCAATCAACTCTGCACACACCTATGGGATCAAAAATTCCCACAGGGTCCTCTGTATAGTACTCAGTAATCTCTTCAGTCACTTTTCAAATTGAACAACTTTCCCTGACAGAAGAGAGGGAAATATGTAAAAACAGAGATATGGAAAAGCAAGTACTTGAATATGCCTAAAATTGAGTCAGTGGGAAGAAAGGGAAGTAAATGAAGGCATGGAAAGAAGTTCAGATCACATTGTGGTTGAGGTTGGAGTCAAAGTGAAAGATCTCATCTGTCATACAAGAGTTTAGACTTTGTCCAAAAACAGTAGAAAGCCATTGACACTTAAACCTTTAAGCTTCAAGCTAAGAGAAACTTTCTATGTGGAAGATAAAAATGTTAATTTCAGAAGAATAGAGTAGTACCACTAGAGGTTTGGGGTGGTGGGTGGATAACTTGTACCAAAATACAGTTAGGTACACTACAAAATAGTGAGGTGACTATAGTTACAGCAGTTCACTATGCATTTTATTAAACAAGTGCAAGCAAGAAGAGAACTTCAAAGGCTCCCAACACGAAGAAATGATAAATGTTTAAGGAGATGGAAATGCTAATTTCCTAAGTCAGTCCCAAAAAACCAAAGGTCCAATGTTCTGTCTGATATGTGGACACTAATACAGGTGGAGGAAGGGAAGAATTCAAGTTTAGTGGATTAGACAAAGGGGAATGAAGGAAAGGGGATGGACGTAGGATTAGGAAAGACAGTGGAAGGAATCTGATTTCCTATGTGCATACTTGAATACATCACAGTTAATTTCAACACCATGTACATCTACAAGACTGGGATCCTAATTAGAATAAGGTACGTTCCATGTTTATATATATATATGATGAAATAGATTCTATTGTCATATATCACTAAAAAGAACAAAAAATGTTTTTCGAAGAAGGCATATGATCACCATACATCATAAATATATCAAATTATCACACTGTACCCCATAGGTGTAATTACTGTGTCAACTAAAAATTTAAAATAATAAAAAGATGCTTTCTGTTTCCTCAACCCAAATGCTCAATTTATTCAAAACTGCATTTTCTACATTTACAGCTCTTTGCTGTGGATCTCTAAATTTTAAAAATGACTCTATACATATTTCATTTAATGAAGCCTGATTGCTCTCTATCCCTCTTTGTTCTCTTGAAGTATATAACTTGTGGCTGTTCTTTTCTTGAGTGTTAAGTTATATACTTAGCTCATGGAAATCTGATGGCCCTAATTTTTATTTATTTAATTTTTTAGTACTTTTTTATTTTGCTCTAATTGGTTATACGTGACAGTAGAATGAATTTTAACATTGTATACAAATGGAGCATAACTTCTCATTCCTCTGGCTGTACATGCTGCTGAGTCACACCAGTAGTGTAATCATACATGTATATAAGGTAGTAACGTGTGTCTCATTCTACCATCCTTCCCATCCCCACCCCTCCTCTCACTCCCCTTTGCACAATCCAAAGTTCCTTCATTCTTCCCTCCCCCCCCGCCGCGATTGTGTATCAGCCCGTTATCAGAGAAAACATTCAGCCTTTGTTTTTTTGGAAATTGGCTTATTTCACTTAGCATGATATTCTCTAGTTCCATCCCTTTACCACAAATGCCATAATTTCATTCTTCTTTGAGACTGAGTAATTTTCCATTGTGTATATATATACCTCATTTTCTTTATCCATTCATCTGTTGAATGGCATCTAGGTTGGTTCCATAGTTTAGTTATTGTGAACTGAGTTGCTATAAACATTGATGTATGCTGATTTTAAGTACTTTGGGTATAAACTGAGGAGAGGGATAGCTGATGGTTCTATTCCAGGTTTTCTGAGGAATCTCCATACTGCTTTGCAGAGTGGTTGCACCAATCTTCTGTCCCACCAGCAATGTATGAGTATACCTTTTTCCCCACAACTTCATCAACGCTTATTATTGCTTGTCTTCTTGATAATTGCCATTCTGACTGAAATGAGATGAAATCTTAGAGTAGTTTTGATTTGCATTTCTCTAATTCCTAGAGATGATGAACATTTTTTTCATGTTTGTTGATGGATTGTATTTCTTCTGTGGAGTGTCTGTTCAGTTCCTTAGTCCATTTATTGATTGGGTTATTTGTTTTTTCGGTGTTAAGTTTTCTGAGTTCTTTATATATCCTGGAGATTAGTGCTCTATCTGAGGTGCGTGTGGTAGAGATTTTCTGCTGTTCTGTAGGCTCTCTTTATGTTATTGTTTTCTTTGCTGAAAAGAAGCTTTTTAGTTTGAATCCATCCCATTTATTGGTTCTTAATTTTACTTCTTGTGCTTTAGGAGTCCTATTGTTAAAGAACTCAGGTCCTAAGCTGACATGATGAAGATTTCGGCCTACTTTTTCTTCTATTAGGTGCAGGGTCTCTGGTATGGTGCCTAAGTCTTTGATCCACTTTGAGTTGGTTTTTATGCAGGGTGAGAGATAGAGGTTTAATTTCATTTTGATACTTGTGGATTTCTAGTTTTCCCAGCACCATTTGTTGAATAGGCTATCTTTTGTCCAGTGTATGTTTTTGCTGCCTTTGTCTAATAACTGTGTTCGTGTGGGCTTGTCTCTGTGTCCTCTATTTTGTACCATTGGTCTATATGCCTATTTTGGTGCCAATACCATGCCATTTTTGTTACTATGGCTCCGTAGTATAGTTTAAGGTCTAGTATTGTGATGCCTTCTGTTTCATTTTTCTTGCTAAGGATTGCTTTGACTATTCTGGGTCTCTTATTTTTCCAGATGGATTTTATGATTGCTTTTTCTAGTTCTATGAAAAATGTCATTGGAATTTCAATAGGAATTGCATTAAATCCGTATAACACTTTTGGTGGTATGGCCATTTTGACAATATTAGTTCTGCCTATCCAAGAACATGGGAGCTCTTTCCATCTTCTAAGCTCTTCTATTTCTTTCTTTAGTGTTCTCTAGTTTTCCTTGTGGAGGTCTTTCACCTCTTTTGTTAGATTGATTCCCAAGTATTTTTTTTTTCCAAGCTATTGTGCATGGGGTAGTTTTCCTAATTTCCATTGCAGTGGATTCATTTGTTATGTTATGTATAGGAATGCATTTGATTTATGGGTATTGGTTTTATATCCTGCTACTTTGCTGAATTCATTAATTAGTTCAAGAAGTTTTCTGGTGTGATTTTTTTGGATCTTCTAATTATAGAATCATGTTGTTGGCAAACAGTGATAGTTTGAGTTCTTTTCCTATTTGTATCCCTTTAATTTCTTTCGTCTAATTACTCTGGCTAGAGTTTCAAGGACTATGGTGAAAGAAGGCATCCCTGTCTTGTTCCAGGTTTTACGGGGAATGCTTTCAATTTTTTTCCATTTAGAATAATGTTGACCTTGGGCTTAGCTTTTACAATGTTGAGGTATGTTCCTACTCTCTCTACTTTTTCTACTGTTTTGAACATGAAGAGGTGCTATATTTTGTCAGATGCTTTTTCGGCGTCTATTGAGATAATCATATGATTTTTGTCTTCAAGTCTATTGATATGATTTATGAATTTATTGATGTCCACATGTTGAACCAACCTTGCATCCCTGGGATGAACCCCACCTGATCATGATGCACTGTCTTTTCAGTAAGTTTTTGTATGTGATTTGCCAGAATTTTATTGAGAATTTTTGCATCTATATTCATCAGGGATAGAGTTCTGAAATTTTCTTTCCTTGATGTGTCTTTCTCTGGTTTTGTTATCAAAGTGATACTAGCCTCATAGAATGAGTTTCAGAGGGATCTTTTTCTATTTCATGGAATAATTTGAGGAGTATTGGTGTTAATTCTTTTGTGAAGGTCTTGTAGAACTCGGCTGAGAATCCATCTGATGTGGGGCTTTTCTTGGTTGTTAGGCTTTTGATGACATCTTCTATTTCATTGCTTGAAATTGATCTGTTTAAATTGTATATGCCCTCCTGCTTCAGTTCGGGTAGATCGTATATCTAGTAATTTGTCAATGTTTTCGAGAGTTTCTATTTTATTTGAGTATAAGTTTTCAAAATAGTTTCTCATTATCTTCTGCAGTTCAGTGGTACCTGTCATGATATTTCCTCAAGCACCAGTGTTAAGTGGGTCTATTCTTTGCTCTGCCTTGTCCTGACAACTTTCAGAAACACTAAGTCTTCAACTCCATGCTTCTATCAGTTTCATATATAAGCATGAATATCCATTATGGCTACATCTGAGTATCACACTGCTGGAAGCCAGCCTTCGAGACTCTTCTTCCAGGAGTGATTATTTTGTTTTGTTTTGTTTTTCCTCTTTTAGGCCAGAAGCGATAGGATAGCTGAACTCTTAAGCTTTAGGAAATTTTGCAACTTTCAGCCAAGCATTTTAAACATTTGAAAATAATTGTTTTTAGACACAGGTTTGCTTCTAAGACAGTATAAAAAGTTCAAAAGAGATTTTACATACTCAAAAACTAAAGAAATCTAAAAGATCTTTAAAATATTTAAAAGATTTATCTGTTACAACTATATTATATAAGTACTACGGACTTTTAACTGAAATGCAATTTTCCATTTTTAAAAAGGAAAATGAAAGGTTGTATAATCAAGTCAAAGATCTCCAAGACCAAAACAAGAAAAATGAAGAGCGAATGTTTAAGGAAAACCAGATTTTATTCAGTGAATTGGCCTCCTTAAAGTAAGTCCTTTTGAAATTCTTAAAATCAAGTATGTTTAGACTAGTTCTAAATATGATTATGTTAATAATATACTAATTTTTACTTAGGAGTAGTATTTACTTATTTTTACATTTATTTGTATTTATACTCTGATGTCCAATTTAGTAACTTTTGTATATTGAATATTCTATGGATTTTTTATATTGAATGACTAGTACCTATTTTATTACTTTCAGCATATTCATACTTGAGTATGACCTTGTTTTCAGAAAATTGAGTATATAGTTTTCCTCATGATCAGTCATTAAACCTGAGATACTTTACCATTTCCTAAAGAACCATATGATTAACAACACTCAAAATAAATAAATAAATAAAATCTACATGATCACTTCAGTCTTACATCAGGCTCTATAGAAGCAGAGCCTAAGATGGGGATCACTGTGGAGGTGGTATGCTGTGGTATAACTTATATCAAGAAAAGGAGAATAAGAGAAACAAGTTGGGAGAGAGGGAGAGAGAAAGTAGGCAAGAATATGGTCTTTACTGGAGCCTGACTTCATTCTGTTCCTACCAGAAAGATCTGGAGAATATATTGTACAAAAGGACATCTTCAGTCACATACTGGGTGTACCCTGGGAAGGAGTAGGGGATATCCTCTTGAGCTAGGGATTACCACTTGGTTGAGGGCATTTCTCCAGAGGAGGAAGGCACCTGTGAGTGCCTTGATATCAGCCAACACTTACCACAGAGGGCAATGGAATACCAGCACCTACTTACTCATATTTCAGAGTATAAGATCTTTTGGATGTTAACTATTTCCAGCTTTAAAATATGAAGTAAAAAAACTGAACCCACAAACATGGACGAGCTAAGATGCTTTCTTTTTGCAAATGACTAGTATTTGTGGACTCTTGTGTATAAACACCAAATCACTCGGACAGAACCATTATTAGGAAAAATTTCTTTAATCATAAATATCATAAGTTTTACTGTGTTTATTCCATAATGGTTAGATGAGCCTAGGGCATATAAGGCATGGCTCCCATTAGCTCATATTGGTCTTTCATGCAAAGTAGAAAAAGGCATACCACATAGCAGACAGAACTAACAGCCACACAGGTTGGGAAACAGGATACCTTTGTGTAAATTAAAAAAAAAAAAAAAAATGCCCATTTCTTCTAGGTAGTTTAACCAAAGCCAAGTATGATGATCAGCACAGTTCTGATGCATGAAAGCAGTTATATCTGCTTTCTTTCTAGATGCTTCCATATGCATTTTAAAATATCACATCTTACACTACTTCTTCTGTGATACCAAACCTAAGCTCTAAATGAACTTTCATGATGAAATAGAGTTTCTTTAGAATACTAGAGTTTGGTGATCTTATAAACTCCTAAATTCTTTGTATAATTTCTCTGGAAAACAGAAAAATTGAATCTGAGATCTAAATAGCAGTGCTTGGTTTTTCCATATATAAAATTGGCAATTTGTGTTCCTCAGAAAAGAATGTAGAACGGTGAAACAAAGAGTACCTTAACACCACAAGAAAATTAATAGCCAGCACATTTTTTTTGCACCACTGATTTTTTTTCCTCTGAAAATTTGGAGGAAATATTTTTATATTACAAATAAACCAATAATCTTAGTATTTCAATTATTTTAAATGAAATCTAAGCATTTCCCTTAAAGTATACTTCTCTTTTAACAGGTTAGTATTTTAATCTTTAAATTTTTATCTTCAGTGATTTGTATAGTTCCAATATTGGTTAGTATTTAATTTTTAGAATATAATATTTTGTATTGAAAAGAGTACATTGTAAAAAAAAGATCTCTTTTTTAAAATAAATCAGAGAACAGATACACAAAAGTCGATTCCTGTCTCATGCAGTTGAAGATTCAGAACCCACCAGAAACCAGAGTTTTACAGATCTGTTAGCAGAACTACGGGTGGCACAGGTAAGTTGCATAACAATTTTAACTATTAGGGATAGTAAAGACCATTATAGGAATCCCGATGTGTGTCAAAAAAATCTATTTTTATAATACATGCATGAATAAGATCTTTTTGTTTTAATCAGCTTTTTCACTGCTGTGACCAAAAGACCTCACAAGAAAACTTAGAGGAGGAAAATTTTATTTGGGGCTCACAGTGTCAGAGGTCTCAGTCCATAGATGGCTGACTCCATAGCTGTGTGCCTAAGCTACAGCAGAACATCATGGTGGAAAGTGTGGCAGAGGAAAGCAGCTCAGGACATGACAACCAGGAAGCAGAGAGTTCCTCACCAGGGAAAAAATAGAGACCCCAAAATCATGACCCCAATGACCCATCTCCTGCTACCCCTACCTGCCCAGTTAATCCCTATTAGGGAATTAATGCACTTACTAGGTTAAAACTCTCATAATGAATCATTTCACCTGCAGACTTTCTTGCATTGTCCCACTGAGGAACTTTTGGGAGATACCTGCCTTATATCTAAACCATAACACTATTTTTAAATTTATACCATTTAAAAATTAAGGGATTAGGGTGTGGCTCAGCACTTGCCTACCAGGCATGAGGCCTTGGTTCCATCCTCAGCTCCACAAAAAAGTAAAATAAAAATTAAGAGCTAATATCTGATTAGCATTTAGTATACATGTGACCTTAATTTAGAGGAATCAGTGTAATACTACATTTAGATAGGATCCTCTTTCTAATCTAACCTTCCATCAGGTGTTTATGACTTGAAACCATATCAAAATAGTTCTGTTTTAAGTAGACATATTCTACACATTACATGATTTTTGTGTCCCCAGGAACTATATGCTTAGAGCACCCACCAGTCATTTTAACAGTCAAAGCCACTCTGCCACATTTCCAAACATCCTGTGTAATTTCTTCTCCCCACCCCTCCCATAAAGAGCCATCCCACTAAACTGAAAAACCTGTCCAGTCTGTTCAAATGATTATGTAAACAGAAAAATTTTAATTATGCACAAGTTTTTAGTAAGAAATTTATGGTACAATTAGGTCACATAGAAATCTAAATGTAATATAATCTAATAGTTAATGTTAACAGATTTTTGTAGCATGTAAAATGCAACTTCACATGCAAATCCATTAGGGAAACTTCAGAAGCATTTGTGCATGTATGTATAGTATAATTAAGAATATTAGTGTAAAGAATAAATGATTAGATACCTCCCCCTCATCAGTGGGCCTCAAAATTATCAAGTTAAAACAAATTAGTTTTACCACATTTTATGAAGGGTTAGAAGTATAGTATAGTCTTCATTCAAAAATTGTTAGGGACCTTTGAAAAGTTCTGTTTCAGACATATCTTTATGACAAATTTTAAAAATTGAAATTTCCACTAAAAATACCCCCCCAAAAAATAGCAAGGGAGGGAAATCACTAGGGGGCCAAAAATAAAGAGGAGTAAAAACCTGGCAGTAAGCATTTGCTCTTCAGGCCTCCAGTTCAGTAATGACAAGGCCTGAATTTTTTTTTTTTTTTTTGGTCTGGAGTTGAACCCAGGGGCACCTAAACACTGAGTTATATGCCCAGCCTTTTTTTTATATTTTATGTAGAGATGGTGTCTTGCTGAGTTGCTTAGGACCTTGATAAATTGCTGAGGCTGGTTTTGAAAACTCATGATCCTCCTGCCTCAGCCTCCCAAACCTCTGGGATTATAGGCATGTTGCCATGTGCCCAGCAAGGCCTGAACTTTAACAGCAAAGTATAGGTAAGCCAAACAACACAGAGATAGATTCTTTTTAACAATGAATTGTTCATTTGGAATGTGCAGAGCATTGCAATGGAAATATATTCATAGTAAACTATGGTCATATTTAAAGAGATTGAGGTAAGGGGTGCAGTTTTATTGATTGATTTAGGTACTAGGGATTAAACCCAGGGAAGGAGAAGTTTTTAAATTCAAAAAGGGAGAAATGCAAGTAATTTATTTGGATATAAAGTTCATTGGTCTTGGAGACCTGAGGCAGGAGTTGACATGAGCTCATTGATAGAGATGCTGTTGCTGGGCAAGTGTCCTGTGGAGAGTGTCTTATCTTAATTTCTGCAGTCTTAAAGAATACTAAAGTTAAACTTTGTTACAGAATTATGTGACATATCTAAAGCTTGCACAGGCATGGCTACACATAGCAGGTGAAGGAATTTCTTATAGGTTTTTTTAGAAAGTCCTTGCAAGAAGACTTATCTCAGACATAAGCCCTCCCCCTTCATTATTTCCTGACTTTACTTTTGTCTGGGCCTGACAAGAGCAATTTCCTCTTGGTATCAGCAACTTTCACAGTATATAGTCAGGATACCTTAAAAGGACCGTACCTTTCAGTAGAATAGTGGAGTTAGGGAACATTCACCAACCTATATACCTGTGTACCTAATCATTCTGTATGTGCATACATTCCTTAGAGACTGAGATGTCAAGAAAACTTTTCTGCCTCAACTTCTCATGAAGAACTTACAATCTAATGGAGAAGATAGGCAATAAGTAAACAATTACAGATAGAAACAAGTGCTTTGAAGAAAATTAGAATAATGAGAAGTAAGGTAGAGGTAAGGCAGCATTTAATAATGGGGAAAAGGAAGCTCTCTGAAAAAGATTTAAGTTGACAGCTTAAGAGAAGCAGCAGCCAGTCATGCTGAGATGAAGTCTTTAGCCAGGGATAAGAGTAAATGCAAAAGCCCTCAGTTTTGAATGTGTTACCTTCTGGGAAGCAGAAGTGGGTGGGAAAATGAGTGGTGGAAGATTAAGTCAGGCAGACAGAGACCTCTCTTAATGTCTGCACAGTGATTTAAAGGGGAAGGAAAGTACTGCTACCTACCTGTGGCCCACAGGATTGACTTGGGGCATACAGGTTTTCTTGAATGTGGGCAGTTTCTGTCCCTGGACATACTCAGGCCCAGAGTGGACACCCATTTAAGCACTGATTGTGTAACTAAACTCACAATGTTTAAAGATCCTTTGGATTCTGGAATTATATAATCCTGTCAAGTAGGCACTCCTAGAGAACATTTCTAAATTAAATTAATTAAACCAAAGGCATTTGCAAAAAGATATCCAAACATTTAAAAACTCAACAATCAGTGCTCCTGAAAAGACATCCGTAGACAATAAAACAACAAAATGATGCAGTTAAATCTGTGAGGTACCTAAAAAACAAGATTATACAATGCTTTATGAATACCCACATTTTCTTTGCAAGACCTAATTTTAAATTGTAAGGTGGTATGATACAGTATACCAAGTATACTGCTGTGAGTCCCAAGAGTTTGTTCTTGTTGTTGTTGTTGTTTTAGCATTTGTGAATTTGGTTCATTATACATTTATTGAGTACATGCCATGTGCTAAGTACCGCAAAGTAAACAGATTGCAATAAATCTCCATTGAGCTTTTAGCCCAAAAAGGGAAAGGGCATGTACACAAATCAGTGTTACATGAAACAAAGCAATACATGCCATTATTAAAAGCACAAAAGTTTGTGGGAGCACAGAAGAGGAAATTATCACTAATCATTTAGTTGAATTTTGGCTAAGTTTTGAAGATAAATATGATTTTTGTCAAGCAAAGGAATGGGATATGGCACTTCAAGTATTGAGAGGAGTATAAACTGTAGGACATGTTGAGAATCTGTTTAGCTTTTTTAAAATATCTCAGGCTTTTTTTATACACTTATGGCATAAGGAGTAGCAAAATAAAATTCTGCTTTCAGGGAAATAGCTAATTAGTGTCAGAAAGTAATGAGAAGTAATGAGTGCTATGTGAAGAAAATGCAACATTGTATCTGGGACCAGGATAAGACTTACTGTTTCAGAGATAGCCTTCCTGGGGCTTCATTTGAGCAGAAATTCCAATAAAGTGAAGAGCAAGCTACCTGGCTATCCAAGGAGAAAGTGCTATAGGTAGAAAAGGCAGTAAGTACAAACCCCTTGAGGTAGGAGAGTTCTGGGGGTGTTCAAAGAATACCAAGGAGGTTTCTGTGTCTACATTGGAAAACGAGGGAGAATATTTGTAATATTTGTGGTCAGTCATGGTCAAGGCTGGATTATGTGACTGAAAGTCACGGTAAAGACTTTGCGTTAATCCCAAGAAGAATCACCTGAATGTTTCAGGTGAATGATGTTAACCATGTTGGTCAGCTTTTCCTCACTGTGACCAAAATACCTGATTAAAAAAACTTAGAAGAGGAAAAGTTTATTCTGGCTCATGGTTTCATTGGTTTAGTTCATGATCATCCAGCTCCATTGCTCTGGGCCTCAGGAGAGGCAGAACATCATGGCAGACAAGCTTGGTGGAGGAAGGCTGCTCGGATCATGATGGCCAGGAAGTGGAGAGAAAGGGGAAGTACAGGGAAGATGAACCCTTCCAGAGCATGCTACCAGTGATCTGCTTCCTGCAACTGCACCTCACCTGCCCAGTTTCCACCCATTTAGTCCATTCAAACTAGGAAGACTGATTAGGTTACAGCTCTCATAATCTCATCATTTCACCTCTGAGTATCAACACCTTCTTCAATAACAGAGGAGCTTTTAGGGGACACCTCACATCGAAACCATAACATGAACTGACTGCAACAATTCTTCTGACTGCTTTGAGGAATGTAGATTATAGTGGCTGAGGGTGGAAGAAGCAGACTAGATAGGAAGTTATTGCAACAATACAGCAAGTGATGATCAATTCAGGCAAGTGAGCATCAATAGGGCTAATAAATAGAAGAAATTAGAACAGTAAATTGGAAGATCTTTAATACTATGCTGAGAAGATTAGAATTAATTTGAATTGGCTATGTATGGGAAGCTATTCATGATTCAGGGACAGGGCAGGTGGTAGTAATAAAATCAGAGCTAAAATTTAGAAGAATATTTCACAGGATATTTTTGATGGATTGAGTGCAGAAGCTATACTGAAATCAATTGTGTTTGAAAGTAACTTTCTTTTGTATTTCTTTTATATCAAGAAAGAAAAAAACAGTTTGTTAGAAGACATCAAAAGATTGAAGCAAGACAAACAAGGTCTTGAAGTAGACTTAGAAAAAATGAAGAAGGAGCGGGACCAAGCCAAAGATCAGATTGCTTATGCCACTGGTAAAACATTGAGTTGAAACAGTTTACATGTATACTCAAAACTCTTTTAATCTTGAATTTAAGTAGTAGAAATTGAATTATCACTGGACATGAATTTGAGAGGGTCCCTCCAAGGGGCCAGTGGAACCTCAACTTGGGCCAGTAGGGTTCTTGATTTATGCCAACTAAAAAGAATTTCAGGATGCATCCAAACAAGGCACAAGCAAATATTTATTAAAGGACAACAAAGCAAAGGTATACACACCCCAAAGGATGCAGGATGCAGATTCCCTTTCACCTCTCACAGAAGAGAAGATAAGTGACACACCCAGAGTTGAGCTCTCTGACTATAAAGGATTTTCCTGGGAAGAAATATGCAGGTTCCTAGGGGAACTTTTGATAAAAATCAAACCCCATGTCAATCATTTGATATTTGAGTTCAGAATATTTCTTCTTGGTTAAGTAGTCTAGCTATAAATGGGCACACTGATTTGTAGGTCTTTGAATCTGATGAAACTTAAATTATTGTTTTTTCTAAATGATCTGGTACAAGCCTACAGTGGACATTTTGTTCATCTAACTCAAGAGATAGCATGGCTAGTCATGCTCATAGATCTGAGTCTCCATCTAGTATGGGTTTTCTTTTTTTCCCTAAGAGCCTACCTATCTCAGAATGATACAATTAAAATGCTATTGCTAGGCGGAGACAGGAGGATCTCAAGTTCAAAACCAGCCTCAGCAATGGTGAGGCACTAAGCAACTCAGTGAGACCCTGTCTCTAAATAAAATACAAAATATGACTGGAGATGTGACTCAGTGGTTGAGTACCCCTAAGTTCTATCCCGAGTACCCCCCAAAAAAGAGCTATTAAAGTATATTGTGCTTTTAAAAACATTTTTAAATAGTTGAGTTGCTAGAAAGTGCAGTTCTTTTAAATAGCTTTAATAGGAATAGACAAAAATCAAAGAAAATCAAAGATTATTTTGAATTCATGGCTTTTTATAGTTAGTTGTTTACATGTCTGTCATTTCAATGGGACTGAATTTCCTGAGGGCAGAGTCTTTGTATCCCTGGGTTTGAAACATTAGATGTCCTTCAGTAATTGCCAAATGAACACATAACACTGCACTATGTTTTAGGGAGAATGCCAGTCTCCACTGGCAAAAAGGGAGTAAGATAAGAATGCAGAGAACTTTAATATGAGAAAAAAATTACAAATAAACAAGGGGAGATGGGCTGCTAAATAAAAGTTTCAGAGAAGAGTGGCATTTGAGCTGTGCTTTGACACCTAGTAAGATTGGAAAGTGAGGAACTAGACAGAAGCTGCTTAATGTGTTCCATGAACACATTGTTAAGTACACCTATGGGTTGGAACTTAGGATGGCAGAACACATGGCTAGAAAAATTAGAAGAGCTCTTGTTTGCAAAGTAAGGATCTTTCCTCTACAGTGTCATCAGCTTAAGTGTAAGATATGCACAAAGAAAGACATTCTTACCTGTTTGTAAGAAAATGACATTTGCTTTCCTCATCTGTAAAACAGAATAATGATAATGGGGTTTTTTTTAAAAACAAAAAACTATTTTTAAAAAAGCTTTAAAACTTTTTTACTTTGTGGTGATAAATAAATTAATACATGCTAAGCCCTCATGAATGTTTGCTAGTGTTCTTTTAAAATATAATTGTGAGCATTCTTCATTTTTATCTCTTGAATCAAACTTTTATTTTTCCATGAAAACAACTTCATTTTTATAATGAAAGTCAATGGAGAAAAATTGCTTTTGCAAAAATTTCTAAATCAACAACATTGAGGTTGAAGATCTGGATTGTAAACACAGTTTCTTGTGTCCCATTACTAGTAGATATATACACTATGTTGTATGTATCAGTTATTTTAAGTCTCTTATTTCTTCATAATGTTTTAATTAAGTAGACAATGGTTTTCATTCAAAATCTTTTTTTCATACTTAAAAATTGCTATCAGGTTATTGAGTTAATTTTTCTATAGGTGAAAAATTATATGAAATAAAAATTTTAGAAGAAACACATAAACAAGAAATCAGTCGTCTGCAAAAAAGGTTACAATGGTATGCTGAAAATCAGGAACTTCTGGATAAAGATGCAGTTCGGCTTAAGGAAGCAAATGAAGAAATTGAGAAGCTGAAACTTGAGGTAATACACCATTTCAGAATGTATTTCTGTAGATGAACCCTGTTGTCTTCATTGTCAGTTCTACATAATCTTCTGTCATTGAATTATTAATCTGAAGCCTATTAATTTAAATAGATGGCTTAGGTTCAGGTTTAGATATACAGTTATTATTAAGATTAGAATAAGAATAAATGCAAGCTCCTTATCACAACCTGACAGATCCCCTTGTAGTCTGAACCCTGCCTGCCTCTTCAGCCTCAGCTAGTACTGTACTCCCCCAAGTCCCTCTCCTCTAGCCACACCAGAGGTCTTCTGATTCTTGAATGTGTCAGGCCTGTTCTACTTACTGCCTTGTCCTGGAATATTCTGGCCTCAGTTGTTTCCATGGCTTACTCCTCCTTCCTGTTTAAATCTCAGCTCAAATTTCTACCTGCCCCAAAAGACCTTTTCTGACTCCTTTATCTATTGTAGCTGCCAATTCTACCCCTTCTGGTTCTATGTTTCTTTTTTTTTTTTTTTTTCACTCTGTTTTCTTCGTAGGACTTGTCACTCTCCTATTTACTAATTGATTTACTTTCTTCATTAGTTTATCAACTGTCTCTCTCCCAGAGCAATAGACTGTGAGAGCAGAGACCCAGTTTATCTTCTTTGCCCTCTTTATCTTCAGCAGCCCTGTGCTGTGCCTGCAAAGTGCCTGGAACTCAGGAGGAGCTCATTCAGGGTTTGTTGAGGAACTAATCAATGACTGAACCAAAATTATGCTTACCCTAGTCCTTTCCTGTTAGGTTTTAAATATGCTTCTTAACATGTTCTTTCTTGATTGACAGATTGAGAAATTGAGAGCGGAATCTGGGAATTCATTTACTCAGCAAAAGTTACGTTCAAAAGATAGAGCAGTTGATGCTAAAAAAATTCAGGATCTGGAGCGACAGGTATGTGTTAAGGGTAAATTTTTATAAGGCATTTTTGTGTGCAGTATATTTTTGTTTGAGGAGTCTGCATTAGACATAGTTAAACTGGAGAATCTTGTTTTAAAGTAACATTAATTTTTAAAACTCACTTTATATAATCTATAGCTTCATAAAGAATTTTTAGACTAATGTGCATCAGTTCTAAGATGGTAGACCCATTGATGAAAGTTCATTTTGGTCCAAAATCTAGGAAGAAAGGAGCAGAATCTTAAAGTTCTGGATACAGAGTTAGGCATTCCTTCTCCTAGGCCAGGCACAGTGGTACTCACCTGTAGTTCTAGCTACTCAGGAGACTGGGACAGGAGGTGGCTTGAGCCCAGGAGTTCAGGGCAGCCTGGGCAACATAGCCAGACCTCAGCTCTTTAAAAACAAACAATCGAAAAAATTTGTTCTTCTTCTGACCAAAGAGAAATAGGTGAGAAAGGAGCACAGGAAGAAAGGTCCTTGAGCTAGGAACATGTTGATAATGCTTGGGAAATGTTATAAAACCTTCTGTAAGCAGAACATTCAGCCTTCAAAAGAGTTGGCCATCATCATGAGCTCTTGCTGTTTAGATTTAGAAATATTCATTTCATGGTCAGTGTGGCTAGGAGACCTCTGTTAAAATGAATCTAATTAGGCATTTCACCAGGCATGGCAGTACATACCCATAGTCTCAGCTACTTGCAAAAAGCTTAGGCAAGAGTATCACTTGAGCCCTGGAGTTAATGTAATTTTGGGTGGAGGCAAAATTACAATTAATATTTTCATATATTTTAAAAACATGTATTAATGTAGCATTTATTTTCATAACTAAATATTAAAATAAGAATTTTCAGCTTTGTTCATGAAGGAGCATGATTCTATAGTCAAGAATTAACATATGGCTATTATTCCATCACAAATCCAAAACTGTGAGGTCATCAGTGGGCTGAAAATTATCCTAGTTTTGTGAGTAAGAGGAAAATTAAGCAAAAACTTAACTTTGTTACTTTTACAGGACATTTGCTTATGTTGGAAGGTATGACAGTAGTTTGATTCAGGGAACAAGAAAGGAATAGGACAAAGGTGGTTTGAAGAGCTAGAAATATTCTAAAGTGAATGTAGTCCAAGATTTTCCTTCATTACTTAAAATTTAAATTAGCCAGTGTAGAAGAAATCAAAAATTGTGGGAGAAAAAAGACCAAAGAAATCACCTCTATTCGATGACTTTTTAAAGAGAAATCTTATAGAACTGAATGTGTGACAGTAAAAAAAGAAAACATTTAGCTAAAGATCAAAATTAAGAATTCAACTAGTAATCTAGACTTATCAGAAATATACTATTTTATAAAAAAGTAACCTTTTGTTTACACTTTCATAAAATATTGATTTATCGTCTTAGATTATATTTACATAAAATATTCATCATTTAATAGTATTTTGTGTAGCTGCATATACATTTCAGATCTTATGTATTCTGTTTCCTTAGCATTTTAATAATTGTAGACCTGAATATGTATTTTATAATTAAGGTACACCACAGTATAGTCAAAATTATTTGGGAGCCATATTCTGAAATCAAGTAATTATAAATAAAATATTTATTTTTCTAAGTAGAGCATAAGTAAAAACAGGGCTAATTAGACACATTTTGTAATTTCAAATTATGTATATTTGTTCACGTTTTTATTTAATGTTTAGTTTTCAATAAGAGTTTTTTAAAAATTTATTCTGTACACCAGTCATATTGGTCTCATTGACCAAAGAATATTTTAAGGCAAAATTAAAGATACAAATAAAATTTAAATTTTCCCCTGAAAAACATAATATAGTTCAAGATATCAAAATTAAGTCGAGATTTTTTTTTTTTTTTTGGGTTGGTGATCATTTCCAGAGTTTCATTAATGCTAGGCAAGCACTCTGTCACTGAGCTACTCCCCCAGCCCTCTCTTTTATTAAACCAGGGATTGAACCCAGGATGCTTAACAACTGAGCCACAGCCCAAGCTTTTTTCTTTTTTGACAGGGTCTTGCTAACTTCCTTAGGGCCTCGCTAAGTTGCTGAAGCTAGCATTGAACTTGCAATATTCCTGTCTCAGCCTTCTGAGCCACTGGGATACAGGCGTATACCACTATGCCCTGCTCCCCCAGCAGGGCAGTAGATTTTAAATTACTACATTGATTATAAATATTTTAACATAAATTTATTTTAAAAATCTAGTTCTTCACTTTTTAATGTAGCGGTGTGTATTCTATATATATACTTGCATATGTTTACAACTCCATCAAATAACTAGATATTTAATACTAGAGGAAACAAAGTTTAAAAATTATTATAGATGAAATAAGTTACTATTGTTTGTACCTGGATATATCCCAGTTTACAGTGCATCAATGAATGTGCAAGCATTTTTCAGAAATGGAAGTATTTACTGTTAACTTTGCAAATGTTATGATCCTTAAATAGCTAATAAGAATAATGTTTAGTCTGTAAGCAGGATTTTGAGCACCAGCAACTCATCTTGCCTTAGGTAGTTTTTTAGACAAATTCATAGTAAAAGCCAACATTTATCAAGTCCCTAGTATATGCTGGGGACTCTCCCAAGTGCCCAAGATAAAAATCAGCTGATCCTCACTTAATTCTACCACCTGATAGCTTAATACTATTAGCATGCTCATTTTCCCAATAAGTAAGAGATTTAGATTAAGGAGTTGACCCAGGGTCCTAAAGCTGGTGGCACAGTCTAACCAAACATGCTTTTAACTACTGTTTTAGTGGTTTTTTGTTGCTTGCTTATAGGCTAGAAAACTATTAACAAAGAATTTAATGTTTTAATGTATGTTTTTCAAGGATATCTTAACCATAATACCTTTTAAAATGCCAGGTATACACATAGTCATATGTAATACCAAGCTATAATTTCTGGGACTCTGATACCGTTCTGTCTTATAGAAAGATCATGTATCAGTGAATTGAAAAATATTTAGTCTTTTAGAAAGACTTCATTAAATATCTCATCCTCCTTGATTCTTAATTAAAAGAAATCATTTAAAATTAGATTCAACTTCTTTTGGAGGGGACCTTGTGGGATATTGGGGTAGGGGCAGGATTGTTGCTGACAGGGGCAAGTACTTAGGAAGTTCTGTGTTTATTGCAAAAAGTTTGCATGTACACATAGTATTTCAGTGAGACTAGTAGAAACACTATCACATAAGGGGGTCTATGGAAGAAAGAGATGGGGGAACAACAGTTTTACACTCAAAGGCTGGTTTTTACCAAAAGAAAGACTGAAGGTGTGTTTCAAGTGACTGTAAGAGGATTTCTGTAAATTAACCAGTAGTTAGACACTATCATAGGGTATTTTTTAATCAGATAATCTAGGAATATAAAATTTGAAATTAATTTGTACTTCTGTGCCTTTGATTCAATCTGTAGGCATGCTATCAACACAGATTTAAAAATGACTGATAGAGAATAATCTGTTTATAAATTAAACTGCTTCATTTTTATACATATTCGTGACCTCACATATGTTCAAAAATATTTTAATAGGTTAAGGAAATGGAAGGAATTCTAAAGAGAAGATATCCCAATTCTTTACCTGCTTTAATATTGGCTGCATCAGCAGCTGGTGATGCAGTAGATAGAAACACAGTGGAATTTATGGAAAAAAGAATAAAAAAGCTAGAAGCTGATCTGGAGGGCAAAGATGAAGAAGCAAAGAAAAGCCTGCGTACCATGGAGCAACAATTTCAGAAAATGAAGGTAAGTGCAGTGGAAATGGAGCTCAGAGATGGGAACATGGGGATAGGGCCATCCTTAATCACTTTTTCACAATTGGCTCTAAGCATCATTGCCCATAAAAACCCTTACCACATGTGGCAGTAGGTACAGAAGAAACCCAGATCCATTCTACCTTGTCTTCTTTGAGCAACGTGTTTTTGTTTCAGACCTAAAATAAGCACAGGATAATCTTTATATTGCCACTCTTAATATTCAAATTAGTGGAGATTAAGTCAAGAACGAAGCAGAGTAAGAACACCCCTGATGCATATTCAGTATAAAATGAAAAAGGAAATTACCATAGTTAAAAATATTTTCACTGAAATTTATGGACATAAGGGAATGAGACAAAAGTATATATTTTGTGGGTTAGGCCAGGGATGCAGGGGAGCACCTCCCAGAAATTTCTTACTGAGTTTTCCACTCCTTTGTGAAATAGGAATGGATCAAAATATAAGTGCCTGAACAGACCAAGGATGAGGTATTTAATTTATTTTTAAATATTTGTTGAGCACATGTTCTTGTCAGGAGTTTGTGCTAGATGCTTTCAAGAATGTGCCAGTTAGTTCATCTTGCACAATTCTTCCAGCATTGTTACCCTGGTTTATAGTTGAGGTAATTGAGATGTTCACAATTTTACCATCTTGCCCAAAGTTCCACTGCTGGAAGGTGCAAAACAAGGGCTCACATTCAAGGCCTCCAACCCAAACCCTATGCCACACTGCTTTTAGGAAGCCAGTCCTGTTCCTCACAGATATCTATCCTGAGAGAAGCAACAAAGAGTGTTAGATTCCAGGGACAGTAAAAGGTTAACAGCCTGCAAATACAAAGACCTGAAAATTAAGGTCATATCAAGCAGATTGTGTTTCCTCTATTCCACCCTCTTAAATCTCGCAGCCCCTGCCTGGTTCACTCTGTTCTCTCACTATTCTACATCCTAATACATACTCTTCTATCACCCATTTCACCCACCTTAACTTCCTCACCTTGTGTCCCAGTTTACCCCATCTCCTTCAGTCATGCTGCTTTGTGTGTCTGAAGACTACAGAGTTGAGAGAGTGGCGCTGCCATAGGTATGTGGGTGTCCAGTTTCATGAAGTCTTGCAGTGCTCCTTGACATACCTGTTGCATGTAGCTGATCCTTCCTTCCTTCCATGTTCTTAAGCCTTTGCTCCAATTTTTTTGTCAAGTTCATATTGCCCTCATCTCTACCCCTATTCTACTTTTAGCAGACCATGTCTGGCCTTCAATTGAGGCCCAGTTCTAGCATGACATTGTGCTAGTTACTTAACCTGTCTGAGCCTGTGTCCTCATAAGGAAAAGAAATGAATACTTACTGCTGATTAGCCACTTTTACTCCAAATTGTCTTTCAGTTCTGCAGTTTACCTTTATTAACATGTCACTATATAATCATTAATTTTAAAAAAATGGCCTTGATTACTATAGTAACTTTGACTATTCTACACACATCCATTTTGCCCCATCTTCTAACTCTAGACACTAAAGTCAAAATCATATTTTTGTCTTTCTTCTACACACATACACCTTTTTTGAAATCACTCAACAACTTCCTATTGCTGTTAGGACAAATAAATATCATTTACCCACAAAAGACCAGACCTTTCCTTGGTTTCCAGTGTTTTTTGTTTTGTTTCTTTATATTTGTTTTAATACCATGTTTCTATTCATTCACACCAGCCTGCTTCTCTTCTTTTCCTACAGCCACAGAAACTTGTGTATTTGTTGCCGATGATCAGTATATTCTGCCCTTCCCTTTCCCACAGTGAGGGAGTTCCTGTCCTTTGATTCCAGCAAAACTTTCCCTGGACTCCCTGGTAGACGAATTACCTCTATAGGCATTCTTAGTCCCGTGCAGTGCTCCCTGATGGCATTTACCACAGTTGTAGTCATTTGGGTTGAACTGGTAGCAGTTTCTCACCCTTTCTAGTTCCTGAACTCCATGGTGGCTGGGACTGTTCTGCTCTTATTGTTGAATTCCATTATTCATTAAGGTGCTTGGCACAGAGTGGATACTAATAAATATTTTAATTAGTTCCTAAATCATGGGCTGTTGGGAGGATCAAGTGTCATGTAACAATGTAACACTCTAGTATCCTGCCTGGAGTTTAGCAAATGATTATAATTATTGATATTCCATCAGCAAACTAGAGGTTTTCAAGTATGAACTCCAAACCCTCTACCGTTTCTATGTATCTGAATCTAACAACAACTTTTCCCTTTTTACAAACCTCACCATCCCACTCCTGCCTCCAATCCCTACCTTTCACTTCCTCCTTTCCTTTCTAATTCTCAGTTCACATCAACCATTAAGTCACTTTCACATATCCTCTTCCTACTTCCAAAATATCCCTTCCACTCATCCCCAAATTTATATTCATCCCTCAAGGTCAAACTTAACTGTGCTGTCTTTGCATTCTCCCCCACTTCCTCAGACTTCCAGAAACTGGGGTGCCTGCACCATGTTCATAGGCCCATTACTGCAGTTATCATAGTACATTGTAGCTTGCTGTGTTGCCCTTCTTACTAGACTTTGGAGTATTTGAAAGCGAGAACTGAATTTCTTTTTATCTCTAGAACCTAGCACAATACCTGGCATGGAATTTAGCTCAATAAATATTGAATGAAGGAGCAAACACTGTTGGTTCCTCCCTCCATAAAGTGTTTAATTTGTTTCATTTATTTTGTATAAACTTTGGTATACAAATTCCAATCTGTCTTACTCATTATGAGATTCATAAATTGATATTAGAAGAATAAAAATGTGCTGTTTTTATAAGACTTAAGTACCCCCGGTTGTCTTCAAAGAGTGTATTTGATAGTTGGCATGAAGAAGGATACAAATAGGTTAATATTAACTTATATCAAATTAGTAATGGTGATAATTTATTAATCATGAATTAGTATTAATAGTCAATATTACTGATTTAATAAGCTCTAAATTTATTTTTTTTAATTTAAAATAAATTTGGGAGTATACAAATTACATGTATGATTTAATATTTATGAAGCAAATTCTCAATTATGAAATTATATAAGATAATAGCAAGAATATATAATAAGAATATATACTGTCATATCCTTCAGAGAGTAGGACTTCAATACATTTGTCTTAGAGTTGGAGACATCAGAATACATGAGTGTCTAGTGAGGGACTGGGAAGGACCCGGTAAATGCAGAGCTACAGTGTTTAGCAAGGGCTTGATATTACACAGATTCTTTTCCTCAGATTCAGTATGAACAAAGACTAGAGGAGCAGGAACAGTTACTTGCTTACAAATTGAAGGAAGCACCCCAGAACCAACGTGACAACTCCTCAAGGGTTAAAGCACTAGAGACGGAACTTGAGGACATTAAGGAAGCCCATCAAATCACTGTGAGGAACCTTGAAGCAGAAATAAATGTTCTCAAACACCAGAATACTGAATTAGAGCTCAAAAAAAACAACAAAGATGATAAAGATTTACAGTCTATAGAATTCCAGGTGGAACAGGCTCATGCTAAAGCTAAACTGGTAAGACTCAATGAAGAACTGGCTGCAAAAGGAAGAGAGATACAAGACCTTTCAAAAACTGTGGAGAGGCTTCAGAAGGAGAGAAGAATGATGCTGTCTAATCAGAACTCAAAGGGCAGGGAAGAAATGAATGTCAAAAGGCCGAAGAAAGATGTTTTGCATCCAAATAAACGAAATGCACACTCCTCTAGAACCATGGATAAGAAGTTGTACCAGCCACAAACTTTTACTGATTCCCATATTTCAGAGGTTTTGCAAGAAAATTACAGATTGAAAAATGAGCTAGAGGGATTAATTTTGGAGAGAAATAAACTGAAGATGGAATCTGAAACTGCAGTGAAACAATTTGAAAATTCCATGAAGAGGTAAAATGTTAAATTGTTTATAAATACATGGTGTTTTAGTCAGCTATTTCACTGTTGTGACTAAATGATCTGACCAGCACAATTATAGAGGAAAGGTTTATTTGAGGGCTTATGGTTTCAGAGGTCTTAATGCACAGAAGGCCAGCTCCATTCCTTGGGACTCAAAGTGAGGCAGAACATCATGGGGAAGAGCGTGGCAGAGGGAAGCAGCTTGCATCATCAGGAAGCAAAGATAAGAGTCTCCACTCTCCATACACAAAATATATACCCCATATCCACGCCCCAATTCTAGTCTCCTCCAGCCACACCCTACCACTTCAGTTAATCACATAAGAGATTAATTCACTGATTGGGTTAAGACTCTTACAACCCAATTATTTCTCCTCTGAATCTTCCTGCATTGTCTCACATGTGAGTTTTTGGGGGATCCAAATATGGTCACATCCAAACCATAACATGGGAAGATAAAAGACTTTTTAAAAATGGTAAAGACATATTTTTCTCTGGATCCAAAATGAATTCATGACTCAATTTTAAGAAATTGTGATAAGATTTGTTTCAAGATAGGGTGTTCTACCTGCTGCTGGCCCAGATTTTGACAAACCAAAATCTCCATGTCAAACCAAACTATGTCTTTGGCCTCACCAGTCTTGTCTTTCTCCATATACGCAAATGATTTTAATAAGCTGGCCCATTGAGCCCTTCTTGCATCATTTATGATTGCTGTAGGCAGGTTGCGGGTAGAAAACAGCTCTTATTACAACCAGTTGACAGTCTTAAAAGGAAAAGATGCTGTTTTCAAAAATAACTCTTCAAACTGTCATTAGGATCCATGCGTGCTTTGGGGAACTTTTATACTCACCCCTTTCCTCCTCCCAATCCCCAGCCACTATCTATGGTCCCATTCCTTTGAGCATTCCAACCTCAGATGTTAGTTTCCCCTAGTCAAACCACATTCTGATCCTCTTTCTGTCTGTCAATGCCAGTTTTCCACAAGTAGCCACTTTTATTTCCACCTCACCTCTGAAATGTGGATCTTACTACCTTCACTCTTTTCAACCTGTTTTCAGTATGACCTTTCCCAGTCCCGTGTCTTTTTTTCCATCTTTATTTTCGTTAACACTGTTGACTACACAGCCTTTTCTGAAGTGGTTTCCCACATTAATATTCATGACTTGGCTTTTCTGACTAAAACTGTTTCTCTTTTTCTGACTCCAGAATCCACTTTCTTTCCTTCTCCCTAAATCTGGCTTTCTCCCCCAAAGTTCAATTCTTGAACTTTTGTTAATTCTTTTTCTCAATTGCTAAACTTACCTATTCCTATAGCTTCCTGGTTTACTTTTCAAGACTTGTGCTCAGATGTTAAGCCTAACAACTGTTTATTGGATTGCTTCACTTAGATCAATACCTCAAAGCTTTCCCTTTTTTACCCTTAAACTAGTCCACCCTCCCAAGTTCCCTGTCTAGAAGACATATTAATTCCAATTGCCAGCCCGTTTTCACCTCCTGTTCTCCCTGGGTTCATGGTCTGTGGAGTTCTTCCTTATAAATATTCATCATTTTGGCCTCTTTACTATAGTAAACCAGAGCAGCCTCCATGATTGACTATAGTCTTCCCACCCTGATCCACCCTGACTTTATTTCTACCCCCCCCAATCTATCATCTTGCTTAAAAAACATTAATATTCTTTAAGTACTCCTGTATCCAAGTCACTATGCCCTCCAATGAGTCCATACTTCCTTAAATATCAAGACTAAATTTCACTGCCTTCCATCTCAAGTCCCATCATCATTCTGATACTACTGTACATTCCTTACCTGCCACATTTATGCCTTTTCTCATTTGTGTTTGAAATCCTGTTCTTCTACCAAACATTTCTTGCAGCCTTCCTGAAAATTGCCAGCTCCCAGCCGTAACTCCTATACAACTTGCAATATGTACCAAGGAAGCATTAATCATACACAACCTTGTAGCTCATGGGAATAGATGTAAGAATATGCTTCTTTTGCATCCCCCCAGCAACTTGGTATAGGTGCAGAATGAGCATGGGAAGCACCTAATGCGTGCTTATTGACTGATTGTTAGCCATGTCGGCGATTGAGTCATTATGACAACCATATCGCTTCAAATGGAAACCTTGTTTCTTTAGTCCTGAATATGATAGTGGCATGAAGCTGTTTGGGAAGAATCACAATCTTTCCTAGAAATAATTTAAAATTCATGTTTTTCTTATAAATTTTTCTGTACATAATTTAAAATTTCCAGTATTGTTAGTCTGTTTCTCAGATATCTTGGAGCCTTAGTACATATGATGTTTTTTTACCATAATTTGGTTATACCATGAGTGTTTTAGTGTTTTACGCTTTTCCTAGAACCCTAACCATACTGTTTCCATGGAGAAATATTCATATAGTGGACCAAAAATTGGTCAATGTTACCAGGACACAAAGCAATGAAAATTCTAAAGGGAGCAGCTGTGATTATACAAATAAGAATCTAAGGAAGAAATCTGTTTACCTTAAAAGATAAAATATCAAGCACTTTGCTTTAAATTCAAGATATTTTGGAACCTTAGATTCCCTCAAAGAATGTAGCCCCAGGTTGGGGATAGAGTGGAAGACCCAAACTTTGAAGTCCAACTTGAACCCTGGCTCTACAGTTTATTGATCTGGAGTCTTAGATATATCACTTTTCCTAAACTCAAGTTTGCCCATACAAAATACAGTAAATAATAGTGTGTTCATGGTATAGTTATAAGAACTTACAGGTGATAATGTGTAAAGCATGTAGCATGGTGCAGAATGTTGATCCCTTCTCCCCATTTGCTTCTTTAATTTCTAGACTTATGCTATTTTTGTGCTAACTCTGTATTAGAGGTTGAGGAGCTACTTTTAAATGTGATTTTCATTCACACTATAGGGTCAAGGAAGATACTGCAGCACATATTGCATCCCTCAAAGCATCTCATCAGAGGGAAGTAGAAAAACTCCTTTGTCAAAATGCAGTAGAAAATTCTTCTTCCAAAGTAGCTGAACTGAATCGTAAAATAGCAACTCAAGAGGTACATGACAAAGCTGTCTTGATCTTTCTTTGGTTTTAATATGATGATTTTATGACTGTAAGCAAACATTATTTAATTTGCAAATACTTTAGTTTCACTTTTTTTAGGTTGATAAAAGAAAATGGCAAATTAGTATTGACTTGATTTTTTTTTAAAGGAGGATACCATTACCTTATACTTAACTTTTTTCCTTTAAAAATATACCCTTTAAAAAAATTAAACTCTACATTTCTTAACTCTTCCTCCAAAAGGGTTGTAACAAGTAGTCGAGTCTAACATGACTTGGACCTCAGTAGTTGAACTTAAATGTTAAACCACCTCCCTCCCAAGTCCTAACTGACTGACAAGTAATTATCCTCAGTCATTCTTCCTATTACCTTTCATTGATTAAGCAAATAATTCAAGTCTGTAGACAATCTGGTACTAGAAATAAAATAATGAACAGATAAAACTCTAGCCCTTATGACATACAGTCTTCTAAGAACTCTGGTGAGGAATACTGACAACTCATCAGCAATTTGTTGAACAAATGACTTCCTTCTTAGATAATAGGTATATCTGCTTAGGATATCTAAAAATATTTACCACGTGGCCCATCTTCTGTGACGTTAGGTTGAAAAGCAGCATTAAATAGAACTTTCATCTGCAACTTATAAATGGTATGTTCAAGAAGTGAAAGAAAACAAAAGCAAAATCTTAGTTTGAAACTCAATGGTGAAGAATATGTGAATCTTCATTTTGTTCTTCATCCTTTATGATTTAAATAAAACAAGTTTAAGGAAAAAAACAAATTCTTAGGGAAATTTATGGACTGGCTATTAAATATTAAGAAAATGTGCATTTTCTTAAGTATAAAAATGTTACTATGATTCTTGAGACATGCCCCTAGTATAAGGGGCATTGCTGAAATATTTAGGGGATGAAGTGTAATGAAATCTGCGACTTAATTTCAAATGACTTATAAACAGTACTGTACCAGAAGTATTTAAAGTACTTTTCAAAAGTTACTATCCATACAAACTCTCAGATAACCTCTCTAACTTTCTTCCCCCAAAAGAATGGTGTCAAAGAGTAGTTGTAAACATTACATCAAGTGATTCTATAGTAAGGAACATTCTGGAAGAAGCGGGAATGATGGTGTGATGATACCATGGTGCCATGAATATGCTCTTTTCCCAGAGTTATACATGCAGTATTGCAAAATTATGAGTTTAATGGAAGTCAGTATAATCTGAACCTTAAAATAGTAAAAGTACATCATTAGAGTAATGAATTTTTCATGTTTTCAGTTTCTTGATGGAAATATCTGTTCATGTATTTTAATTTCTTTGTCTCAAGTATGAGACTAACATGTATTTCACATACTATGACTTGTTACTTTTAATTAATAAAAATCTGCCATTCTGCTTAATTATAAAATATAAAATAATATCCACTCTTTTCCAAAAGCTTAGGCTTAATAGAAGTTTATTTTTAAAGATTTTCAGTCACGAGTTGGCTTTCTTATATTTTTCAAATAAAGCTCAAGGGAGAGCTTTATTAACTCAGTTCTCTTAACAATTTCCTAGGTACTTATAAAACATTTCCAAAGTCAAATTAATGAGCTTCAGGGTAAACAAGAATCTCTTACAGTTTCTCAAGTTCGAGAAGAAATTCTACAGAAAGAGGTAAGAAGTAACCAAATTGTATGCAGAAATAAATTTTTGTTAGGTATTTCAATCATTCGTATTCCTCAATTTTTTTTTTACTGTAATGTACACATAGACATAACCTGAAACTATCTATCACAGCTCACAAAAATATTACTAACTTGCTATGTAATTTCTGCTTTCCCCAGCTGAACCTCAAATTATTAGGGGTAATTATGTGTTTGTATTTGCTGTTGAAGTTTTATGGGCAGTGGGATGGGAGATATTGAGTTCTTTGGAGATAAAATGGGATATCCATTTCTGCTTTAAGTACTATCAGGGAAGAAAGTTTGTTCTTCAGTCCTCATGAGTTTTTAACTTGGACCCCCCACCATAACAAGAGATTAACAAAAGGAAAAACACGTTTATTAATCTAGGCACACATGACATAGGAAAAACCCCATTGCAGATTACTCAAAGCAGTGCCTTAGAACTCTGCAAGTTGGTAGCTTTGGAGAGATTTGGGTTAGAGATTGCAGGATAAAAGATTGGCAGAGGGAAAGAAAAACATGAAGTAAGACAAGCAGAAAAGAACAAATTTTAAGTACATTGTCCCATGAGGTAGCTCCCATCAAAGTTTGGCCTCTGTAAAGTAACGTTTAGAAGAAAACAAAGATTATGGTTAGAATGGTCTTTAAACCTGTTTTTAAGTCTAGGAGGGAAAGCCATCAAGATTTCTGGATTTTGGCAGTTTGAATGTCTCCAGTGATTTCTGAGTGCCCCATGAAGCAACAGGCATGAAGATTGTCCAGATATGAGTTGTACTGATTCTCTACAGTTTATATCAAGTCATTCAGCCTCAGACTGTTAAGACTTCAGAAAAAGGGCAGTTTTAACTTTTCATGATTTCAAGTATATATTATTTTGGTGAATTATATATCGCCTGATATTAGGGTAAACTAGAATTCAGAATCGAGGCCAGATGGCAGTTAAATAACAAAATCTCAAAGAAAATGAGAAGGACATGAATCTGATAACCATAGGGTGCATTCTAATTTGCTACTGAGACACAGCTTCATCCTCTCTACATCACATCTGTTTCTGACAAAGATAATCACAGTAAGATCAATTTGTTTTCAGAAATAAGCCTAGTCTTATTAGCTTGATTATCCACATAAATGCAGCAAGAACAGGCTCTTTTTTAAGTCTGCTTTGCTAGAACATTTAATAAGGAATCTCAGATTGGATTTGCAAAAGACTCACCAGGCTAGGAAGGACAAGCCAAGATTTTGTTATCAAAATTTACCTGCAATACCTATAGATTTGGGTGGAAGTTCCTGAGCCTTTGTCAGATTTATTTACATAAGTGTCCTATATATCCCGGTACTGAGGATCAGACTGGAGGACTTTTTGTAAATCTTTCTGAAAAGGGGAAACTAAAATGGACAACTGAGCATTTAGAAGATTTTCTAGGGAAGTTGGAGTTTTAGGAGTTAAGAGTTTGTTGAGGGAATGAGACCAGAATTTGAGGAAGAAAGACCATAGATCCAGAAGATCTTCTAGAAGGTCAAAGTCAGGGAACTGGGGAGTAAAGAGAATTATTGGTGGGTGAAGAATTTAAAGCAGGTATCAGTTTTGATTTTATCAAGCCTGATTGGATTTTATTTTTGTTTTTGTTTATTTTTTAATCTTACTAAGGGAGTCTCTAAGAATAGCTTCAATGTTGTTATCCAAACTCTCCAGTCTGAGCCTGGCTTGCACAACAGACTTGCAATATCTATGTCTACTTGCTACCTATGATTTTCCTCCTTATGACAAGCAGTGTCAGTGTCAATGTCAGTGGCCATGTCTGAGAGGCTAATCATTGAACTGTTTTGTTGTTTTTTTTTTTTTCACTGCCAGTCTGAATTTAGAAATGAAGGGACAAGGGGAAATATTTACATCCCTCTCAACAAGATACTATAGACAGAGATCTGGGAGAAGTAACTGGTGAGAATTCTTACCTTTTATCAGCTTCAGCCAGTTTTCCTATGATCTCATCTATAGGCTCCAGAGCAAGTGGGATATTCCAGAAAGTCCTTATCTGGTCTCCACAAACTGTCAGGGAAGAAAAAGCTTTTTTTCCTCAATTCTCATGAGTTTTCAATATATGGGAGAAAACGTAACAGGATTAGCTTTATCTGAGGATTCCTCTGGTGCCTTCTCTGCACTGATAAGTCTAGAGTTGTCTCTAGACTCCAATAAAAATGTATGCCCTGCCTTCAGAGAGGAAAAGGTGGAAGGTGAAGAAAGCTTTTCCTGCATTTGCTATCTCTTACTTGCCTTCAACCAAAAAATTTTATGTCAATTAAGTGCATTTTAGATTACATATTCCAGTTGCCTTAGTACTGATACTGTTTAATTAGAAATAAAGCAACCTTGCCCCAGATCACCACTAACAATATTATTACAAGAAAGCTCTTCTGGAAAACCCACCATTTTATTACTCTATGATCCTTTTTATTCTTGAAAGTACGAAATACTAGAAAACCTGTGCATCCTATTCATTGAGGCATGTGCACCATTTTTTATTATTCAAGGATTTGTTAAGTCACATAATCAAAACAGTTAATTGCATTATGGTGAGATTAGTATAAAAGCAGTCTAATTATGCAGCTAATCAGTTGTTTAAACTTCTTCCAGTAGTTGAAAGACTATGTAGTTCAAGATTGCATTTTTGTGTTCAGTGTTTAAGATGTATATAAAATCTTATTAGCATAGCATTAAGTTTACAGAATCTCAGAGACCTGAAATTTTTAGAACAAGCAATAAAAGGAATTATGTGTTCATGTTTATGAGATTAAAAGATAAATTTTAGTCAAGTTAGTGTTGTTAATATGGTGATAGTAAGCACAGTTCAAGATATTTAAAAATAGAAGAGCTGCTGTTTTAGTCCATTTTCTGCTGCTATAACAGAATACCTGAGACTGGGTTATTCATAAAGAAAATAAATGTATTTGACTCACAGTTCTGGAGGCTGGGAAGTCCAAGTGCCTGGTGCCAGTATATCTGCAGCAGCCTGTGGCAGAAAGTAGAAGGGCAAGACAGCAAAAGAGTGTGCCAGACTTGCTTTTACAACATCCCACTCTCAAGATAACTATCCCAGTTTTGCAATAGCCGCATTAATCCAATCATGAAAGCAGAGCTCTTAGGATTATTCACTTCTTATTAAACCCTATTTCCCAATACTATTGCATTAGGGATTAACTTTTCAACTCATGAGTTGTGGGGAACACATCCAAATCATAGAGGATATGACACATGGTTTTAAACCTTGTTACT
The DNA here is from genome assembly GCA_020662805.1 of Glaucomys volans. Classification (NCBI taxonomy): domain Eukaryota; kingdom Metazoa; phylum Chordata; class Mammalia; order Rodentia; family Sciuridae; genus Glaucomys; species Glaucomys volans. Next base: position 275,499 of record JAJEJO010000938.1, on the reverse strand, counting down.
GTAAAACTAAAGTGCTGAGTCTCTTGAATAAAGGTAGTAATGCTCTTGAACTCAAATACCTACCTTTTAATATGTAGTTAATTTATAGTAGCTATTCTGACAAGAATAATTTATTCCTACTACTGATAACCTTCTGTGGACTCTCCCTGATATTCTGTGTATTATGAGGCATTCTGTCTCAGACTGACGTGAAATGTCCCTACCCCTGCATGGGCTCCAGGGATTTTTCAGGCTGCTTCCATTGGCTTCAGAACTGCCACCAGGCAACAAACTGGGCAGTTGGAGAGCTCACCCTGTTTCTTTCCCTTCTCACAGGAATCACAGTCCTGCATGTTATCTAGTGTCTGAAAACAGTTGTTTTGTGTATTTTGTATTATCTGCTAGTTGCTTAAGAAAAGAGGGTTAAATCCCTGTCCCATTTATTCCCCGTGGCCACAAGTGAAAAAGCACATTATAAATTTTAAAACAGTGATGAATTGTTACATTTTATAATTAGCTGTACTTTAGAAAATATTTTATAGAGCCATCAGAAAAGTGAACAGTGAACTGGAAGTTCTCAACATAGTTAAAGTAATACCCTCAACATCCCTGGGAAGTGAACTACTTTTTCTTAGCATGTTAATTATGAAAACCTGTGTTTCGTTCCATACCTTTATGAACTAAAATGCTTTCAGACTACATCTCTCTAAAATCATACCTGCTGCAGTGGGGTGAAAGCCTTAGTAAGCTTTTAGTGTATCTTCAGTCAATTGGCAGAAACTTAGCCACATATTCCTCAAGATCTTTGGGGGATATTTTTAATGTTGTAATGAAAGAGTTAATCTTTCATATTTTAGCATTTCGTCAAAGATTCCCAGTCTTAGTATTTTCCCACTCCTAGTTGACTTTAGAAATCTTCAGTAGAAATGATTTGGGACTCTATTCACTCCCTAGAGACAACTGAGGATTTGATGTTGTTATTGCTTATTTTCATATTCTAAGTTACTGAGTATATGCATTTTACTAGTTATATATCTTTGTCATTAGTGGGATTTTTATTTTATTTTTAATCTACATAAATACCTTATAAAAGCTTTAGAAACCATGTTAAGACTGACCTCTAATATGAGCTCTGAGGGATTATTATGGTCCATTAATCAAAATTCTTATTGTAACTTACCTCAGATATTCTGTAGCCAACTCTTATTATTTTATGAACAAATAGAATGATTGTGGGGCTTATAAAATCTGAGTTTAGTTTGTTAATTGACTAAGATAATAAGATATCAAAATTAGTGGAATACAGAAAAAGCAATATTAAGAGGGAAGTTTATAGCAACAAGTACATGCATCAAAAAAATCTCTAATGATACACATCAGGGACTTAGAAAAAACAGAACAAACCAACCCCAACATTAATAAAAAGGAAATAAATATTGAGCATCAGAGCAGAAATAAATTAAAACAAAAAATACAAAGTTCAGTGTAACAATTTGGGTTTTGTTTGTTTGTTTTTGTTTTTTGTTTTTGTTTTGGTACTGGGGATTGAACCCAGGGGCACTCCACCACTGAGCCACATCCCCAGCCCTATTTTGTATTTTATTTAGTGTCAGAGTCTCACTGAGTTGCTTAGGGCCTCGCTAAGCTGCTGAAACTGGCTTTGAACTCTCGATCCTCCTGCCTCAGCCTCCCAAGTGCTGGAATTACAGGTGTGCACCACCACACCTGGCAACAATTGGTGTTTTGAAAAGATAAAATTGAAAACCTTTAACTCGACTCACCAAGGAAAACAAGACCCAAATTAATAAAACCAGAGATGAAAAGGTAAATATTATAACCAATACCACAGAATTAAGAAACCACTATGAACAAATTATATGCTAAAAAACTGTAAAATGCAGAAGAAATGGATGAATTGCTGAACAAATACAACCTACCAAAATTAAATCAAGAAATGGAAAGTAGGGCCAGCATCAGACATCAAAACTAGACACAAATACAACAAAAAATAAGCTATAAACACATATCCCTTCTGAACATAGGTGCAAAAGTTCTTAACAAAATGCTAGGAAACTGAATTCAGAAGTGCTGTTGAATCAAAAAGATCATATACCATGAACAAGTGGGGTTCATCTAGGGATGGGAGGATGGTTCAGCATGTGCAGGTCAGTATACACGACATGACGGCAGACTGAAGGGGAAAAAAGTCATCTTGATAAAGGCAGAAAAGGCATTCAGTAAGATCCAACAATCCATTCTTGATTAAAGCTCAACATATTTAGTATAGAAGGGAGATACCTCAAAATACCAAAGTCTGTGTGAAAAATCCACGGCCAATATTTTCCTGAATGGGAAAAAGCTCAGTGTTTCCTCTAAGATCTGGAAAAAGGATGTCTACTTTCACCACTCTTATTTAAGTTAATACTGGAAGACAGCAAGAGCAATTAGGCAAGAGGGAAAAAACAGAAAGAGGGTGTCCAGTTTGGAAAAGAAAAGGTTAAATTATCCATGTTCCTAGATGACATGATTTTATACATAGAAAAACCTAAACACTATCAAAATAACTGTTAGAACTGATAAATTCAGTAAAGTTGCAGGATACAAAATCAACATATAAAAATATAGCATTTTATGCACCAATAATGAACTTACTGAAAATTTTTAAAAACAGTCCCATGTATGATAAATACAAAAATATTTAGGAATAAATTTAACCAAGGAAGTGAAAGATGTCTACTATCAAAGTTATAAAAACACTTGATAGAACAAATTATAGAGAACACAAAAAATTGGCAAGTATCTTATGTTCATGGATCAGAAGAATTAATATTGTTAAAATATTCATATTGGTCTATAGATTCAATGCAATTCCCGAAGCACCAATGATTTTCTTCACAGAAACAAACAAAAATTCTAAAACTTGTGAAATCACCAAAGACCCAAAATAACCAAAGTCATGCTGAACTTAAGAAAATAGAAAAAGCTGGAGGTATCACAATACCTGACTTCAAAACATACAACAAGGCTATACAAACATACATTGACCAATGGAAAGGAGCAGAGAACTCAAACTAAACCATATTCATACAACCAACTGGTATTTGGCAAAGCCAACAAGAACATATAGTGGAGAAAGGATGGTGTCTTCAGTTAGCAAAATTGGATGTCTATATGCAGAAAAAAGAAAGTAGATCCTTCCTCTCATTGTACACAAAAATCAACTTTAAGTGTGATCAGAAACCTAAATGGTAAACATGAAACTATTAAATTACTACAAAAAAAACATGGGGGAAACTTCAAGGTGGTGGTATAGGCTGTGAGTTTTTCGATAGGACCCCAAATGCACAGGCACTAAGGTAAAAATAGACAAATGGAATTATATTAAATTAAGCAGCTTCTACACAGGAAAGCTTGTTGCAAAGGAAATAATCAAGAGTTAAAAGACAATCTATGAGTGGGAAGAAGTATTTGAAAATTATTCATCTCTAAGAAGGATTAAAATCCAAAATATATAAGGAACTCAAAAAAACTGAACACCAAAAATAAATGATATAATTTTAAAATGTGCAGGGACTGGAGATAGAACCGGTGGTAGAGCACTTGCCTAGTATACATAAGGTCTTGGTTTAATCCCCAGTACCACTAAATAAATAAATACGCAAAAAGATCTGAATAGACACTCCTCAATAAAAGAAAACATAACAAATGGCCAACAGTATGAAAAAAAATGGGCTTAGTCTCATTAATCCTTTGAAATGCAAATCAAAATCACTGAGATACCACCTTACCCCAGTTAAAATGGCTATCATCAAAATTTAGATGAAATCATTATATCAAAAAGATGATTGGACCCCCTGTTCATTGCCATACCATTCAAGTTATAAATAACTTAGATATCCATCAGTAGATGAATGGATAAAAATGTGTACATAATAGAATGTTTTTCAGCTATAAAAAAAGAATGAAATCCTGTCATTTTCAAGAATATAGATGGAACTGAGATCATTAAGTGAAATAAGCCAGACACAGGAAAACTAATACTTCATGTTCTCATTTGTGGAAACTAAAAAGTCATTCTTACAGAAGAAAAGAAAAGAATAGTGGTCCGTAGAACTGGGACAGGCAAGGGGGAAGAAGGAAAAAATGAAGTTCGGTAACGGACACCAAAACAGAGAAATGTGTTCTGGATTTCTATACAAGAGTAAGGTAATTTTTAGCTAAAATGGTATATTTCACAATGATTACAAGAGTACAAAATTCCCAAGACATGTTTGAAGAGATACAAGTTCTTACGACCTGGTATTACACATTGTATACCTGTATCAGATTATCATAGTGTACCCCATAAAGATGTGCAAATATTATTAAAAATGTTTTTTTAAGTTTCTGCCATCTCCCAATAGAACCACAAACTCCATACCAAGCCTTTAACACATGCATAGGCCTTTGGGGGACAATTAAGATCCAGACTGTAGCACTTATCACTCTAAGGCTCACTAGCACATTCCCATAAATATTTAGTCACAACAACTGTAGACACACCTGGTACACTGGATAAAGGCCAGGAAACAGTATGCTCCTCCAGGAGCTTGCATTCTGATCAGTGAGATAGAAAAATAATAAAGCAGATTGTTTTCCCATCTGACTTCCTCTGAGTTAGAACCGAGTCACATGCTAACTCCTAAACCCATCATTTCAGGGGAAACTGGACAGCTTTAATGGGCTTAAATTAAACAGAATTTACCCTAGAGACAAATGAACACCTAAACAATCTCAGGGACCTGCCAGCAAAGGAAGGAAAGGGAATGGCAGTTTAAGAGGCAGTGCCCAGTATCTCCTTCATTGCCTATGAGATTAGGATCTAGACCATCTGGACTAATAGCTCACAGTCACTAGCAACTCCTGCAAAATAACCAGGAAAATTCATCATGCCAGTAGTTACAAAGCCAGAAATCTTTGTATGATGATCGAAAATTATATAGAAATAAGGAAAACAAGTTCTTTTAAAGTAGTAAAAGTAGCAAGAATTTTGTGGTGCAGTTTGAGTTATATGGTTTGTAAGATTATTTATTCACTATTGAATAAAAGGATTCTGTGGGAATCATTTTTGGGGCTGCACTCAGATCATTTAACTCCCCCACCTGAGCCAGCTTCTGCAAGTAGTCAGTGACGTCTGTTTCACCCACTTTTAGTGACATCATTTAGGTGACACTCTTTCACCTTAATAAAATAAAAAACTATTAAGAAAGTAACAGACTGTTATTCATTAAGGAACACATGCTTTCATACTTTTTTCATACTTTTTACTGATGTTCTGTTCCTGTTGAATATTCATTATTCAGCATAATTTTTCCTATGCTTATATTGATAGATATTAATTAGTATTATAAATTAGATATAAATTACACATAATCCCACTACCCAGAAATTAATGTTGCTGTATACTTTTTGAATTTTTTCTATTCATATATACAGTGAGGTACAAATAGTGTGAAGGTTATATGGTTATATGCATACAATACATGTAAATACAAATACAGTCGTTTGTGTATGTGTGGATGTATAGGATTTCTAAAGCCTTTTTTTGCAGGGGAGGTAATACCAGGGATTGAACTCAGGAGCTCTCAACCACTGAGCCACATCTGCAGCCCTATTTTGTATTTTTTTTAGTGACAGGGTCTCACTGAGTTACTTAGCCACCTCACCATTGCTGAGGCTGTAAAGCCTTTTTTTAACCTAGTAGTATATCCAAACATCTTTTCATGGCACTCAGTATACATCTTTGTTAGCACTTAACATGTTTATAATATAGTTATAATAATAGTAATAAATATTTAGTGTTTAGTCTGTGCTAAATACTTTACATCCGTTATTTGATTCACACCACAACCTAAAAGGCTATGTACCATTCTCATTTTATAGGTGGAGAAATTGGTGCTAAGAAAATGAAACAACTTTTCAAGGTTGCTCACCAACATATAGAAAGAAGCATTAGCATTAGAGTCTATCAGCATTAGCACAACTCTAGGTGCTACAAATACTGAGGAGAACAAAGTAGACAAAAATTCCTGTTCTTGAGAATCTTACATTTTATTTGGGGCATCAGGCAATAAATAAAATTAAATGAGACATCTATAAAGTTGTTCACATAGTGACTAGCACTGACTCACTAGGACTTATCTGTTAAGATTTGCCATTTAAGACTCAGTCTAATTGCAGCTACCTTAGGAATCCCCCAGCCCGCTTCTTTGACTTAAGCATCTCTTATGGACCATCTCACTGCTCCTTGGCCATCTCTCCATCATACACATTATATTAGAATTCTCATTCACTTGACTACTAAGGCCAGGAATGGGTTCCAGCTGTAAAAAATATGTATAGCAATATCTGGGAATGTTATATGACAAAAAACTCAAAATCTTTTTCCAACCACTAAAATGTTTAGAGGACTGGAGATACAGTTCAGTGATGGAGCACTTGCCTAGGCCCTGGATTCAGTCTTCAGCAGCCCCACCCCCCAAAAAAAGTTTGTAGACATTGAAATAACATTTGACCATTCTGTGTATGACTATGCCTGTATCAACTTTCTTAGTTCAGTAATCATGATTTTTTTTCCAAAATAATTTTTAGTACTCTTTAACACATAAGAATTTTATGTCCAGAACCTATCACAATAGCATGTTCTGTAAATCTCGAAATCTGCATGTTTCTTTGGTCACTGATGATATCATCAAGGATGACATTTAAAATATTTAGTCTGCCTCTGATTTAATTTGCTTTTACTTTCACTTTTTCCCCCAACTAATTCAGGCAAGGTTTGTGATTTTTGTTTTTAGTATCATCATCATTGTAATAAGGTAATAGTATTTCCATATAACATGACTGAATTTGTTAATTTTATCCACTTTCATTTTTTTGTTTATTACTGCCTTTTCACAATTAGCTAAATCTGATTCCTGATGGAATTTCTTTTCATGATAAAGAAAATGCAGTTAATTGTTTCACTAATCCTAATATAGAAGCCCCTAAAATTCCCCCTTCATTTTACTCCTAGGTGGTATAAAACATCACCATTTTCTCTATGGACCATAGTGTAAAAACACAGATTCCACACTCGACCGTAACTCCAGGAGGTCAGAGACTATGCCTTTGATCAGTCTCTTCATTCCCAGGCCCTAAGACAGCAATCAACATAGAAAGAGCAGATTTTCATTATCTTTCCTTTATATACATATCTTTACTTGTGGAATACACAAAAATTTTTTTAAAGGCAATAGGAGAATTAACAAGTAAAATTACAGGAGCTGAATTCTGTGCATTGGACACTGTATTGGGTTGGGTGCTTTATGTGTTTTGTTTTTTTTCTTTTATTCTAAAAGTAATCACCTTGTTAATTCTTTGTAGCAAGATGAATGCACCAATGAAAATGCCCAACTTCATTTTGAGCCCCTAGACCATCTAGTATGTGGGAAGGAAAAGGTACTCCAATCATCTAGAATTTCTTGAAATGTGAAATCAAGAACAGAAGTTATTAATTACTCAAAGAATCCAAAATGCCTCTTACCTGGATAAATTTTATACAGATGTCCTTGATTTTCAAGATTACCTATTAAAAAGGAATTATTTTCTTGTGATCATAGTTTTTCAATTACTTCCTACTTTTAGATTACAAAACTCTTAGAAGAATTGAGAGAAGCCAAAGAAAACCATACACCAGAGATGAAACATTTCATGAGCTTGGAAAAGAAAATTAAGCAGATGGAAATGAGACATAAGCAAAGAGAACAAGAACTTCAACAGGTAAAGTAGTAGATCACATTTACATATTTTTATAGTTCTTAACTTTTAAATGCCTTAATTTCTAGTTTTAAGATACCCTTACCAAAAGTTACTTCTTAAAGTGTTCCATTATATTTTGATCTTGTTAAAAAATAAATTATAGCTCTTTAAGAGAAAATAAGCCCTTAAATCTCTTTGAAGATTGATTTGCCTTATATTTGGAGAAAGGACTTGGTGTAATTATTGATTAGTGTCTAAGAAGTTTTACATCTTACCCTAGGAACAGGGCTTTGGGAACCAATATTCCATATTAAAGTGATTTTAACAAATATTTGTAATAAATTTTCATTAAATTATGACCACTAAAATATACCTAGTACTATTAATATATTTACTACATTTAATTTCAAACAGATAAATTGATAGAAATTTAAAATTGCAGATCTAAGGACATGATATATTTTTAGGTACTTGCCTTGGGGGTGATATTTAGCTTTGCTTGAACAGTGTGTTAGTCTGCTCAGGCTGCCATAACAAAATAGTCTGTACTAGATGACCAAAGCAACCAAAACTTATTTTCTCTTAGTTCTGGAGGCCAAAAGTCAAAGATACTGGTCAGTTTGTTTCTAGTAAGGACTGTGTCCCGGCTTGCAGAACACAGTCTTCTCTGTGTTCTCACATGGTTTTTTCTTTTTCCTTGGTGCATGCACACCATAGAAAGGGAGATTGGGCAAAAAAGAGCTCTCTGATGCCACTTCTTTGGAGAACACCAATCCTGTCAGATCAGGGCCCCATCTTTATTTCTTTGCTCTAAATATAGCCATTCAAAGGTTAGGACTTTAAAACATAAGAATTTTGGGAGTACATGCATGAACGCACAGATGGTGTGACTCTACTTTGTGTACAGCCAGTGAAACAATAGCTGTACTCCATTTGTGTTCAATGAATCAATAAGTAAATTAAAAAAATAAATTAAAAAAAAAAGAATTTTGGGAGATCACAGGCATTTAGTCTATAAGAAACAATGAAAATTTATATTTACATAAATATAAATTGAGAGACAGAAAACACTGTATACAACAGAATTTTATGGTTGGCCTGAGTATCCCAGAGAAACCCCAGCATTGTCCAATTTTAGGTCTTTGATACTGAAATGTTCTTCACTTCCACTGTAAACTTTAACAATAATATGTGATTTTTATATTTGCAGATAATACAGCAAACACACCAAGTTGTAGAAACTGAGCAAAACAAAGAAATTGAGAAATGGAAACGACTTGCACAGTTGAAGAATCACGAGCTGGACAAATTTCGCACAGAATTAGACTCAATACTGGATGTTCTTCGGGAGCTGCACCGGCAGGGGGTGGTTGTGCCAGTTGCTTTTGCAGATCAAGTAAATGCACCAGAGTTTTACTAGAAACTCAGATTTCATATGACCTCATTGAAGGGCCTAAAGATAGATGAAAATGTACCATTGTCGGAAGGACAGCTTTTGAAAATTAAGTGTTCCAGTCTGTTGCCAGAAGCAAGCAACCACCAAAGCAACATTTCAGAATAATCTGCACTTAACTAACAGGGGAAAAATAAATAAATAAAAGCATCATGGTATGTTTTACCAACAATCATTAATCATATTTTAAATAATTTATGAACAGGTTCCTTAATGTCAGATGATGATAACTAATAAGATTTATTATAAAAGGTTTCACGTTCTAGAAATGGAAAGAAAAAAATTGCACATACTCTGCCACATTATTATTGACCAAGCATGTATTCTTAATTTTCTTTGTGACAGAAAAACAGCTCCTCTTTCTCATGGAAATGAGTAAAAGCTTGAAAGCTCAGTGGCTTGGCAATCTCATCAGTCATAGTTGAGTTAGAGTTTCCCTAGTAATTGAGATGAGAATTTTAACTTCCCTATAGGTAGATGGTGATTTCTTATGTCCTCTGAGTTTCCTGCTCCTTCCTCTAGGTGGCTTTTCTTAAACCTGATATAAAATGGAAAATATATTTCACTAGTAGGGGAGTTCAATTTATCCATTATTTTACTCCTTTAGTGTGTGTCTTGTAAATGCCAGTCCTAATTTTTTGTAATTCTGAAATTATGAACAATATAATTTATACTTTTTCTGTTCAAAAATTAATATATGTCCATTAGAAAAAAATATAAATATAGATAAAAGTAGCTGGATTATTTTTTTTACAGTTCCCATTTTAAAAGCAGATATGTAAGATAGTGATAAGTCAAAGCTTTAGACAGTTTGTTTTAAAATGTTCTAGACCAGTACTAATAGAAATATGTGAGCTACACATGTAATTTTTAATTTTGTAGTAGCAACATTTAAAAAAGTAAAAGATAAATAAAAATTGAATTTTGGCATTTTTTTCATAGTAAGTCTTCAGAAAATGTAGCACATTTCAATTTGGACAAGCCACATCCCAAGTATTCAGTGATCACATGTCAGTAAGTGCAATTATAGAGGAGTAATTACAAAGTAAAATACTTTATGAAGAACAGGTAAACTAGTCTTGATGAAATTGTGGGCAACTAAAGTGAGGTATGAAAGTTGTTAAATATAAACGATGCAATTATTGTCTTAATATTCAACATTTTTAATGTATCTTTCCTAAGAGGATAGTAAAAGCATTATAGTTTATTATTTTTTATGTGAAAGAATTTTAAGTTATAAATAATTTATTTTGATAATTACTTGTGTGTGCTTTTGTGTTTTTTATCAGCATGACTGACCCTGTCATGGGTCATTTATTCCACGCACAAACAGCTGGTTCTGAGACACAAGGAAGTGTAGAACATCAAATGATTTCTTACAGAAAAAGTGTATCCTATTTTAATGGGGATTCAACATTCTATTTTGGAATAAACTTTGCACAGACAGATCTATTTATAGATTAGAGATCCAAAAGTATCACCAGAGGTATTTATTACAACTAAAAACATAAGGAACCATACCCCATGTCTTAGTCATTGTTCTCAGGGTGCATGGATAACAGCACAGAAGATGGACACATTTAGGCTATTTCAAACAGGAATGCTTTCATGAAGATTAAAGCTCCAGAGATGGTTGATCCTCTCTCACTGTGATAGTTAATTTTAGGTGTTGACTGAATTGGGTCAACAATAATCAGGTTATTTTTAGGCTTAAATGTGAGGTTATTTCCAGATAAAGTTAGTATTTGAATCAGTGGACTGAGGAAGATCCACCCTCACCCAGTGTGGAAGGGCAATATCCAAACAGTTGAGGAGGGCCCAGATAGAACAAAAGGCAAAGGAAAGGCAAATTCAATTTCTTGGGGGGCTGGGGCAGCCATCTTTTCCTGCTCTTGTGTATCAGAACCCATTCTTGGATCTTCAAATTCCAGGGCTGACACCAGCAGCCCCCTAGTTCTCAAGTCTTTGAAGTTGGTCTAAACTGTCACTGGCCTTTTCCAGTTGGCAGATGACATATCATGGGACTCGGTCTCTATGATAGCATAAGCCAATTGCTGTAATAAATCCTCTCTGATATCTATCCGTCTACATCTAATTTATTTGATTTCCTATTGGTTCTGTTTCTCTGGAGAACCCTTACAGTTTTGATATGAGGAATGGTTTTGTGGAACAGAAAATTCAGTTTGAGTTTCTTGAATTCGTTTTGGAGTTTCTGAGATTTGTAACAATTAGACTTTAAAAAACACTAATGACTATTTCCAACAGTATAGAGAGCCCTGGTAGCCATGGCATGAATTCTTAATAGAGATACACAGAATATCTACATTGGATACTTCTGATCATGCATGCAAAAGAGGCAAGGTAACATAGTGACTCAGTATATGAGAAATACAATTACAGTTGTTCCTGCCAAAGTGATGAAAGAAAAGGATGCACTCAGGAATTAGAATTCATGTAGGAACTCAGACACTGCATAAAAACTAAGATTTTCTGTGCCCAAAGGGAGAATCTTAATTCCCCTAAGTTAGCATTGAAAATTAAGCACAAGCCCTAATCATGGAATTGACTGAATTGCAATAAAAATCAGAATTTTCAGCCTCAAAGTGTGTCTATTGTTAAGGTGAGAGCATTGAAAATAGCAACCTAAATAAGATGTAAATTTAATCAAGCATGTTAGTCGCTTTTTGTCACTGATGAAAATACCTGACAAGAACAGCTTAGAGGAGGGAAAGTTTATTTTGACTCATGTTTCAAAGGTTTCATCTGTGGTAAGCTGACTATTCTCTGGGCCCAAGGTGAAACAGAACATCATGGCAGAAGGGCACAGTGGAGGAATGCTATCTTGTGGTGGCTAGGAAGCAGAGAGAAAGGGGTCACAGGAAAGATGAACCCTTCCAGGATACCACTCCCATGACTCAACTCCTCTAGGCCCACCCACCTGCCTACAGTTAACCACCTAGCCCATGCAAACTAGGATGAACTGATTAGGCTACACCTCTTACAATCCAATAATTTCATCTCCAAATCTTCCTCCATTAACAGGAACACTGGGGGGACACCTCTTATCCAAACTGTAACACCAAGGAACTTAAATAAGTTTTGCATTCATCTAACCAAGGACATAAACAATCTATATACTAAAAACTGTGAAACATTAGTGAAAGAAATTGAAGAAAACACAATAGAATGATATACTATGTTCAAGAATTGAAAGAATAGTGTTATAATGACCATACTACCCAAAGCAGATTCATTGAAATAGAAAAAGTAATCCTAAAATTCATATGGAACAAGGAAAGACCCCAACTGGCCAAAGGAAGCTTGAGGTAAAAAAGCAAAGTTGAAGGAATCACACTACTTGATATGAAAATAAACTAAAAGGTATAGAAATAAAAACAATACTAGCATAAAAGCAAACATTGACCAATGAAACAGGATAATGTTGAGAACTAAACCTAGCTTTCACAAACATGATTTTCAGCAAAGTTGCCAGGAACACACAAAGGAGATATGATAGTCTCTTCAGTAAATGGTATTTGCAAAACTAGATACCCCCATGCAGAAAAATGAAATTGGGACCTTATACCATATACAAAAATCAACTCATTAAAGGTAAATGTAAGGACTGAAACTAAAACCATTCAAGAAAACTGAAAACTCCATAACAATGATCTAGGCAATGATTTTGCATATGACACCAAAAGCACGAGCAACAGAAGGAAAAATAGATGGGATTGCATCAAACTAAAAAGCTGCACAGCAATGGAAACCACAAAATGAAGGGACAATCCGCAAAATATGAGGAACTCAATAGCAAGAAAACAACCCAATTTACTGAGCAAAGTAAATGAATAAACATTTCTGAAGAAGACAGAAATGGCCAACAGATTTGTTATGATTTGGATTTGGAATGTCCCCCAGAGGCTCTTGTGTTGAATTAAGACGCAGTCTCTAAAACACCAATGTTCAGAGGTATGACTTTCCATAAGTGATTAGATCATGTGGGCTAGGAAACAGCATGCCCCCATGGCCCACTCTGCGGATTTATCTATTGAAGGATTCATAGATTAATATGCGCCTGCGAGGTTATGGAAACTGTTGGAGATGGGACCTACTTGAAGGGAGTGGGAAGGCTTGAGCAATATCTTATCCCCAATCCCTTCCTCTCTCTCTCTCTGCTTCCCAGCTTTCCTCCATTATGCTCTTCTCTCATGATGTTCTGCCTAACCTCAGGTCCAAAGCAATGCAGCAAGCAGACCATGGACTGAATCCTCTGAAACATTGAGTCAAATCTTTCTTCTCTTTAAGTTGCTTATGTCAGATATTTTATCTGCAATGAAAAGTTAACACAAGATTCATAAGAAAAGGCTAAGAATCACTAATCACTAGGGAAATGAAATTAAAACCACACACTTCTTAAAATGGCTGTTATCAAAAAGGTGAAAGTGTTAGGGAGGCTATGGAGAAAAGGGAACACAATCACACTCACTCTTGGGAAATGTAAATTAGTGCAACTACTATGGAAAAAATTATTATGATTCCTAAAAAAATAAATAAACAAAAATAGAACTGCCATATGATCCAGCAATCTCACTACAAGGTATATCCAAAGGAAATAAAATCAGTATAATGAAGAGACATCTGAATTCCTATGTTCATTCCCACATTAGTCACAGTAGCCAAGATATAGAATCCACCTAAGTGTCCATCAACAAATAAATGAATAAAGAAAATGTGGCATACACAACAATACTAACAAGCCTTGGGGATACACTGTAATTTGTAACAAGGATGATCCTGGAGAACATTATGCTATTGCACAGTATGGTGACTCACAGTTAATAATGTATTAGGGTTCTCTATAGGAACAAAACCAACAGAGGGAGAGGGCAAAGGAGAGAGAGAAATTATAAAATGAGAATTAAGTTGGTTTACATAACTGGAAACTGGACAATCCCACAATGGCCATCTATAGGTTAGAGAGCTGGAAGAACCAGTTGCTGCTCAGTCCAAGAAGCTGGCGCCTCAAAACAAGAAAGACCAGATGATACAGCCCCAGTGTAGACAAACCAAAGGCCTGGAAACTTCCTGGAGAGTTTCTGGTCAGAATCTGCTTTGGAAGAGTGAAGGAGTAGAATCTGATGTCCTCAGGCAATCACAACACCAATCATAACATCCACTCAAGAAGAATCAAGCTTACATCTGCTTCTGCTTCCTCATTTTTCTACATTTTTTTTCCATCGAGACTTCTACCCCATAGGACTGTGTTGCCCCCATTTATGGCAGGTCTCCTCAGTTTGCTGATCTTGTGCCAATCATTTCTAGAAATACCCTCACTGACACACCCAGATGCCTCTTAAAATCTTTGGCATCTCTTTTTTTTCCATAGCTTTATTGAGGTAAAATTGAAGTACAATAAAATGCACATATTTGAAGTATGCAATTTGATCAGTTTTGACATGTATGTAACCAATACAATCAATATAAAAAGCATTTCCCTTATTTTTTAAATTTGAAATCATGCAGACTGTTTCCTGCATGATTTATTACATGAGAAATCAATCACCTTAAGATATATAGAATCCCATGTCAACTATTTCAAAATTAATTGGCTCACTTATAAATATCTCAGAGGTCAAGGAAGAAAGCACAAGAAAAGTAAATAAAAAGTGCTTTGAACTAAGTAATAATAAAATCTTAAAATATCAGGATCCCTGGGATGAAACAGTACTCAGATGAACATTTATAACTAAAAGTACTTATATCAGAAAGATGCTAAGCTAACAATCATATTATTTTCAAATTATGTAGCAGGAAGGAAAAAATAAGAGTAAGAGCCAAAAATATGAAATAGAGAAGAAATAATACAGCTAAAATTTAATTTAAAAAAACAAGTCTAATCAAGTAAAAAGAACATAAAAATTAACATCAATGGAAAAGGAGATATCTAAATAACCCTACAGATGCTAAAAATATTTTAAGGTAATATTACACTTGCATGCCAACATATGTGAGAGCTTATGTAACATGGTCTATATTAGAGAAGGATTCACATGCTGCTGACAAGAAAATATATTCAGTCATTGATAGGTGAAATATTTTGTATGTCTGTTAAGTCTAAATTATCAATTATAATTTTTACTTCTATAGCTTCTTTATTTAGTTTTTGTTTGGAGGATCTGTTTAGTGGTGACAGAGGCATGTTAAAGTTACCCAGTATTATTGGGTAATATTTTATTCTTGAAATTGAGAATGGTTTGTTTGATATATATATAGATGCTCCATTGTTTGGGGCATAAATATTTACAATTGTTAGGTCTTGTTGAAGCAGTATGAAATGGCCTTCTTTGTTCCTTCCAATTAACTCTGGCTTAAAGTGCATTTTATCTGATAAAGAGGATAGAGACCCCTGCTTGTTATGTGATCCAAGTGGGTGATATGTTTTTTCCCATCCCTTCACCTTCAGTCTGTGGATGTCTTTGCCTATAAGGTGAATCTCTTGGAGACAGCATATTGTTACATCTTGTTTTTTAAGCAATCTGCTAGTCTGTGTCTTTTGATTGATGAGTTTAGGCCATTAATGTCCAAGGTTATTATTGAGATATGATTTGTATTCCTGGGCATTTGGGTTTATTTCTACTTTTTAATTTGAATTAGTTTCTCCCTTTGCTGGTTTTTATTTCATCTTCATGGAATATTCTATTAAGAATGTTCTGTAATACAGGCTTTCTAGTTGCAAATTCTTTTAATTTTTGTTTACCATGAAAGGTTTTTATTTCATCTTCAAATCTGAAGCTTAATTTTTCTGGATATAGAATTCTTGGTTGGGATCCATTTTCTTTCAGAGTTTGGTATATGTCATTCCAGGACCTCCTAGAGAGTCTGGGCTGAGAAATCAGCTGAGATCCAGATTGGTTTCCCCTATACATATTTTTCTCTCACAGCCTTTAAAATTTTATCTTTATTCTGTATTTTAGGCATTGTCATTATAATGTGTCTTGATGTGGGTCTGTTGTAATTTTGTAAGCCTCTTGTATTTAATTTTCCATTTCATTTTTAGGTTTTGGAAATTTTCTGATATTATTTCATTGAAGTGCATTCCTTTGGTTTGTATCTCCAAGCCTTCATCTATCCCGATAAATCTTAAATTTGGTCTTTTCATGTTACCCCTAGTTCCTGGAAGTTCTGTTCTTCTCTCTGTTGTCAACTCTATTTTCTATATTATATATTTTGTCTACATTGCCTGAGATTCTGTCTTCCAAGTGGTCTAGTCTGTTGATGATGCTTTCTGTTGAATTTTTACTTTGATTTATTGATTCCTTCATTTCAAGAATTTGCTTCTTTTTTTTTCAGAATCTCTGCCTTTTTATTGAAGTGATCTTTTACTTCCTGTATTTTCTCTCTGATTTCATTTCTTATACCATCCTTTACTTCTTTGGCATCTCTTAAGTCCATCAAATTGACAATTTAGATTAACCATCACATATAATGTATATTTCAAAATTGCTAGGAGTAAATTTCAAATATCTCACCCCAAAAAAATAAGTGAGTGGATGTTAATTAGCTTTAGTCATTTCATTGTGTGTATATAAACATCACATCACATACCCCATAAATATATACCGTTATTTGTTAATTAAAAATAAATAGACAAATGAGAATGTTGCTTGAGAAACAATGGAAATCTGTCATTTGTGATGGGGAAGTGTAAAGAAGTCCTGATGTAGCAGAAATGTTGAGCTCCCAAATTCTGATGAGTTGTTTTTTTGTTTTTGCCAGCAGAAGTGGCTTCCCCCAGTCCACTAGCAGCAACTTTTTCATGCCTCAGGGTATTAATTCTGCAGTACCTGAAGAAACAGTAAGGTATATTAGTCAGCTTTCATTGCTGTGAGTAATACACCCTACAAGCATAACTTAGTGGAGGAAAAGTTTGTTGGAGCCTCACAGTTTCAGAGATCCATATTCTGCTGGCTCCATTACTGATGTGGCAGAACATCATTGTAAAAGGGCAAGGCAGAGGAAACTCAAGGCAACTGGGAAGCAGAAAGAGTGAGTGAGGGGCCAGGCCACATGAGATAATCCCCAACAGCCTTCCCCCAGTGACCTACTTCCACCAGCCATCCCACCTACCTATAGCTACCACCCAGTAGAGTAATCCTGTCAAATTATTAATCTATCAAATGAATTAATCCACTGATTGGGTTATAGCTCTCATAATCTAATCATTTTATATCATATTTCTAATACATGAGCTTTTGGGTGCCTTTATACCTAAACCATTACAAATGGCCTCCCTGAGGCTCTTGCTAAGCAGCAAGACAATGAAGATTCTCATCAGAGCACATAACTCCCACCAATAACTAGACTTACATCCCATCAAGCCCCTAAAGGTGAGCTACAAAGTGTGACCCAAAAAGAGGTATGGTGCACTCCAAAAGAACTACTTGAATCTTCTAATTCATGCAAGTAGAAATCCAAGGAACTGGTATGGGAATGGATACTAAAGATATGGGAAAATGTAAGAAGTTGGAACAGGCCAGGTTTATTAATATGCACTAAGTAGAGATTGTACCTGTAGTGTCACTTTTAAGGAGTTAATAAAGGACTCCAGTCTGGTCAGTTAAACAAGAATCAAAAGATGGCCCATTGTGAGCAAATTGTAGATGCCAATCTCTCTCAGTTTAACCTACAGGAAGGAACTCAAAAGCTTAGGGAGATTGAAATACTAACATATTTGTCACTTTAAAACTAATCATACTGGGAGGGTCTAGGAGATGTACCTTTAACCAATACCTTGAGAAACAGATTTCTGAGGAGAGCCCCAGCATTCTGGAAGAGAGCTTTTGGTAGACCTTGTAAGTGGGAACCATAGCCACTCAACTAGAAAACAATGTAATGGATCCCAGGGCTACCAGGACCAAGTGCAGGACTCAGCCACCAAAGGCAGGTGGGGCATAGTTACCATAGTGAACAGTAGAATCAAAGCAGCAATCTGAATAGCCTGGCTCATGAAGACCTATGGCACTACTAGCTAATCATGGTCTTCCAGAGGTGATATAGTTAAGATACCTACCATATTCTTACTTGATCTATATAAGCAAAAAACTTCCAAGTCCATTGAATAAAAACTATAACTGGAATTATAAAAATAGAATTATGGCCTCTCGGGCAATTTCTAGACTTGATTCCAATTCACAGACCCAGAAACCCTTGAATTAAGGGGGGCTGGTTACCTTGAAGAGAGACCCCTGTACATTACTGAAAATACCTATTGTTAATCTTTCTCTCAACCTTCCCCAAAAGGAACTATGACCTTTTAACAGTGACTTCAGTGAAAAAAAAGGAAATAAACATTTCAGGACTACACAACATGGGCTCTTAATTGACAGTAATTATAAGAAACTCAAAACATCAATCACAGTAGGAGTTTATGGAGTTATGTGGGTCAGGTGATCAGTGGAGTTTTAGCTTGGGTCCAACTCACAATAGGTCCTGTGGGTCCCTGAATCCATTCTGTGGTTATTCCCTTAGATCCAAAATGCATAACTGGACATACTTAGTAGCTGTCAGAATTCATACATTGGTTTCCCAGCCAGTGGAATGGGGGCTACTATGGTAGAAAAGATCACAGGGAAGCTATTAGAGAATCTTCTATTCAGGAAAACAGAAAACAAAAAGAAATATTGCGTACCTGGAGGGATTGCAGAGATCAGTACCACCATCAAATACACCGGAGGGGTGATCCCCACTGATTCCCATTCAACTCTAATTGGCCTGTGCTGAAGATAGATGGACCTTGGAGAATGATAGTGGATCATCACAAGATTAAGCAAGTGGTAATTCCAACTATAGCTGCTGTACCAGATGTGATTTTATTACTTGAGCAAATTAACACATCTCCTGGTATGATACTATTAATCTAGCAAATGGCTTTTTCTCCATATGTCTATAAAATAGACCTACAGGAAGAAGATTTCAACTGGAAAAAATAGTAACATACTTCCACTGTCCTACCTTAGGGTTATCAACTCTTCAACCATTTGTCACAATTTAGTTCCCATGGATCTTGGTGCTTTTCTCTTCTCCAATATATCACACAGGTCTGTTACATTGATATTATGTTGATTACACCTAGTGTGCAAGAAGCAGCAACTACTCAAGACTTATTGTGTGTTGGGGATGAGAAGTAAATCAAACTAAAACTCAGGGCCCCTCTACCTGACTGAAATTTTTAGAAATCCCGTGGTGTGGGGCAGGATGTGATGTCTCATCTAAGGTAAAGACAGTTATTTCTTCTGGTCCCTCCTACAACCAAGAAACAGACATAGTACTTAGTGGAACTATAAGGATTTTGGAAGCAACATATTCCTCATTTAGATGTGATACTCCAGCCTATTTACCATGTGACCTGAAAAGCTGCTAGTTTTGAGTGAACACAAGAAGGTTCTGTAATAGGTCCAGGCTGCTATACAGGCCACTCTGCCAGTTGGGCTATATGATTCAGCAGATCCGAAGTGACCAGACATCAGAGATGCTGTCTAGGGTATCTGGGAGGCCCCACAGTTTGTATGGGTTGGATAGAAGATTTCCCCAAAAAACTCCTGTTAATAAAGGAACATTCAGAGGTAAAATGATTAGATTTTGACAGTTATGACTTCATCAATATATCCTAGTGTGAATGGGCTGGCCGGGTGGTAACTGTAAACAGGCAGGGCTTGATTGGAGGAGATAGGTTACTTGGGGTATGTCCTGGAAAAGTGCATCTTCCTTGTGATTCCTTCCCTCCTCTCTCTCCCTCCCCTTCCCTGAGCTTAGTATCTTTCCTCTGCTGGGCCCTTCCCCCATGATGTTCTGTCTCACCTGGGGCCCAGAGCAATGGAGGCAGTCATCTGTGCATTGAGACCTCTGAAACTATGATCCCAAGTTAAACTTTTCCTCCCCTAAGTTGTTCTTGTAGGATATTTTGGTCACAGTAACTAAAAGCTGATTAAAATCATAGGTGAATCACAACATAGGCCTCTAGGATTTTGGAGCAAGGCCCCACTATCATTCACAGATAACTCCTATCCTTTTGAAAGACAACTCTTGACCTGCTATTGAACCTTAGCAGAAGCCAAGCATTTGAGCATGAGCTAGCAAGTTACCATGCAACCTGAGCTTCCCATAATGAACTGCTTGCTATCTAACCTGCCAAGTCATAATAAATACAGCTGTGCACAGCGGCACTCCATTACTAAATGGAAGTAGTAATACATATGTGGTTGGACCCAAGCAAGTCCTGAAGGAACAAGTAAGCTACACAAAGCAGTGGCCCAAATGCCCATAGTCCTACTCCTGCTTCATGCCTGCTCTCTCCCAGCCTGCACATGTGGCCTCAAGGAGGTACCCTGTGATCAGTTGACAGATGAAGAGAGATTTGGGCTTCATTTGCAGATGATTCTACAATATGTAGGCACCAACCAAAAGTTATTTCCTACAGCACTCTAGCCCCTCTCTGGGACACACTTAAAGGACATTGGCAAAGGAGTTCAATTGTTTGTATACTTTACTTGGAAGGAGAAAGAACCAGATGATTACATACTGGTTCATGGGCTGTAACCAATGGTTGCTGGTTGGTCAGGGAATTAGTAGAAACAGGACTAGAAAATTGGTGACAGAAATATGGAAAGGAGGTATGTATATAGATTTCTCTAAATATGCAAAATACATGAAGGCATTTGTGTCTCACGTGAATGCTCAACACAGTGTGACCTCAGCAGAGGAGAAGTTTAATAATCTAGACCAGTTTGCCTCTTTTCCCACATATACCTGTCATCACTTAATGGCCTCATGACAAAGTGACCATGGTGGCAAGGTTGGAGGTTACACATTGGGTCAGCAACATGGACTCCCACTTACTAAAGCCTACCTGGCTGTGACCACTGCTGAGTTCCCTATATGCCAGTAGCCACGATTAGCACTGAGCTCCCAACGTAGCACCATTCCTCAGGATGATCAGTCAGCTACCTGATGGCAGGTTGATTACATTGGACCATTCCATTGTGGAAGGGGCAGTATTTTGTTCTTAGTAGAATAGACACTTACTCTAGATAGAGTTGATATTCCTGCATGTGATGCTTCTGCATAACTGCCATTTATGAACTTACAGAATGACTTATCCACCATCATGGTATTCCACACAGGACTGCTTCTGACCAATGAGGTCACTTTACAGAAAAAGTATGTGGCAGATGCTCATGGAATTCATTGGCCTACCATGTTCCCTAACTTCTGGAAGCAGCTGATTTCATAGAATATGTAATTATAGTGCTGGCTAGATGATGATACCTTGCAAGGCTAGGATAAGGTTTTCTTGAGTTTGTGTATGTTCAGTGAATCAGCTTCCAGTATATGGTACTTCTTCTTCCATTAGCAGGATTCATGGGTCTAGAATTTAAGGGGTAGACCTGGGAGTAGCACCAATCCCCACTACCTCTGGGATCACTAGTCAAATTTTTGCTTCTTATTGCCACAACTTAATACTCTCCTGGCTAGAGGTCTTTCTTAGTTCCCTTCCACCAGGGAACAACAAATATTCCATTAAAATGGAAGTTAAGAGTATACTAAGACACTGGGTTATTCATGCCTATGAGTCAACATTATAATGTTGACTAGGTGATTGATCCTGACTACCAAGAGGAAATTGACCTACACCTTCACAAAGGAGGTAATTATGACTACATCTGGAATACAAGAGATCCCTTTGGGGTTCCCTTAGTATGACCATGCCCTGTGGTTAAAGTCAATTGAAAACTACAACCCAATCCAGGACGGAGTACACATGGCCCAGACTCTTCAGGAATGAAAGTTTGGGTTACCATGACAGGTAAAGAACCACAACCCACAGAGGTGCTTGCTCAAGGCAAAGTGAATTCAGACTGGGAAATGGAAGAAAGTATTTTTAAATACCATCTGTGCCTTCATGATCAATTACAGCAACAACTATAATTGCATGGTATTTCACTAAAAAAAATTGCATTTTGTTACAAATGTTTGTGTGTATAAATACATTTATTAAACAGACATCTGTTTCCTTTACTTATTTCTTATCATATAAATTAAGATGTCTTGACTATATATCAGTATTTAAGTATTGTTAACTTTACATCTTAGTGTTTAAGTTCTAGTATATTGAGAGAAGAGGACTTTATCTCCACTTGGAGAATGGATTAGTGCATTTGTGGTTGTACACAGAATAATTTTATTGTGTTCAATAGATCTATGACCTTGTTTTTATTTAGAAGTTTTTAAGGACATGTATGGGGATGCAAGATGAATAGAAGTAGACTCATGATGGTTAATTCTGGGTATCATCCTTCCTGGGTTAAGCAACACACATACCTAGAAATTCATTATTTCTGGGTATGTCTATGAGGTTGTTTCCACAAGAGGCTGGTAATGGAATCAATGCACTAAGGAAGATCTACCCTCATCCAGTGAGAGAGGACACCATCCAACTGACTCAGGAGAGACTGGAAAGAGCAAAAAAGAAAGAGGAAAGGCAAGTTCACTTTCTTCTGAAGCTGGAGCAACCATATTTCCTGCTCTTGGACATCAGAATCCTAGGCTCTTGAACCTCCAGACTCAAGGAGTTGCACCAGAAAACCCCAAATTTTTCAGGCCTTTGACCTTGGACTGAGAGTTTCACCACAGTCTCCCCTGGTTTTCAGGCCTTTGGACTTGGACCAAGCTCTGCCATTGGCCTACCTGGTTTTCCATCTTGCAGTTCCACATCATGGAATTTCTTAGTCTTCAAAATCATGTGAGCCAATTCCTATAATAAATACCTCCTGTATATATCCTACTGGTTCTGCCTCTCTAGAGAACTCTAGGACACCACCAACTTCATCTTCCTCATCAAACCTCAGGGCACTTACATCCATAGTTCTTCCCCTTCAGGAACCTTATCAAGTTAAATAACTTGCTGCTTTTGTGCAGAGACACTTCTGATTAAATCTTCTACTTTTGAGCATATAGCATTGTTCAACTAGCATCTACTAATAAGCTCTGAGAAATGTAGGCTCTAATAATGTAGTCTTAGTCCACATTATAGAAATGCTAAATTTGCTTTTAAACACTCAATATTTTTAAATACCAAATAGAGATTACTCTTTCCCATACTTACCATACTTACTAAGGGTTCTAATCAGGTCTAAGATCTTTAGGCACTCTGTTCAACAGAGGTGTTCTCACTCAGCATAAACATGGTGTAGTTATTTGGTTACTTAGTAGTCATCTTGTTTTAAAAAGTTCTTAGCAATGAATAATGGAAAAAGTGATGGTTGAAACTTACTGTTAATTCTATTTTTTTATCTGAACCCACTAATATTTTTCTCTTTCACTTTTCATAGAAGTCTTTAATCAAAAACACATGTATTTCAGCCAGGCATGGTAATAGTGCAGCTGTAATCCTAGCTATTGGGAGACTGAGGCAAGAGGATCACAAATTCAAGTCCTACCTCTCAATTAGTGAAATCCTGTCTTAAAGTGAAAAAAAAATTAAAAAGGGCTGGGGATGAGTATCAAAATGATGGAACAGCAATGGTTACTTTCCTGGTTGCTCTGTGGTGAGAAACCAAGAAAGCAGAGAGCACCTTCTCAGCAAGGTGAGTGAAAAAAAATGGGGAGGGAGACTTTACTGGGAATTAATTCTGGACATTCAAAGAAAATGCCTCTGGCAGAACCATTCTCCCCCCCCCACACACACACACACA